>VYXF01010568.1:828088-843436 GCA_013397295.1 Polioptila caerulea
CGTGCCCGCCGGAGTCTGCGTGGCTGCGCCCCGCGCTCGCCCGCAGTCGGCCGCGTCCGGAGCGGGAGCGGTGCGCGCTTGGCTGTGCTCGGCCCCGCTGCTCTCTCGCCGTGCTGCCCGGGCCACAGCGTGCGCCGACACTGACAGCCGCCGCTCTCTTGTGTTTGCCTTAACAGACTTTTGAATCACAGTAAACACCTGTGGGTCTCGGAGGCTTCAGGCTTTGAACAGCCTTGACTACTGCCGCCGCCTTCTGTCTAATGTGCTACAAGGATGAGCCCAGCATTTGGAGCAATGGAAGTGGAGCACTATTCCAAGGGAGTCCTGCTCGAGCCTTTTGTCCACCAAGTTGGAGGACATTCCTGTGTCCTCCGGTTTAATGACAAGACCATCTGTAAGCCTCTTATTCAGAGAGAACATCAGTTCTATGAGACTCTCCCAACAGAAATGCGTAAATTCACTCCACAATATGAGGGTAAGTTGCCAAACCTTTGAATGGAGTTGGGCTTTTTGTTTCTGGTAATGGAAGTGTGCTGTGCTCTCTGTTCTCTCTGAAATCTCTTCTGTGTGGAAGAGATTTTAGGGGTTTTTTCATGTATTTTGATGTTGTCTGAGGCAGGCTGTGGAGATGCAGGGTGAAAATGCTTGCCAAGTTGGTGTTTGGGCTGACTAACAGCATTAGAGTAGAGCAACTCTGCTGGTGATAGCCCATATATCTCCCTTAGGCACAGGTAAGTAGCTAACAGCTTGAGAACATTTTCAGTAATTATCTGCTGGGGGTTTTTTGTTTGTTTGTTTTTTGGTTTTTTTTGGTTTTTGGGAGTTTTTGTGGATTTAAAATTTTTTTTTGCCATTTATTTAATGTTTGTTTACAAAAATTTGGTAAGGCTGGATAATAGTGTTTTGTGTAAGCTTAGTTGTGGTCTCTTTTTGTGCTTTGATTTCTCTTTCATTTTGATTGCAATAAGTACTTGCCAGTAAGGTGTCTTGTTGAATCCTTGCAGTGTTATTTCTGCCATTAAGGAGATGAAAATTCATGGCATTTAGGTAGGCAAGGATCAAGTGGCTATGATGAGGCTGAGTCAGAAGTTATGTAGGAGTGGAAATTCCAGTTCTCCTAAGAATTGAACTAGTTAACAGGAATACTTCTTTTTCTTTCTCCTATTCCATCAATTGCTGCCTGATGATTAATAAATAATGTCTGAAGCCCTTTTAAAAAATGGAATTGCTTTTTAAAGCACATTGATTTTAACAGCCATGATGGTGATGAACTTCTGTGTTCTGTTTGTGAAAGTGATGGAAGACTTCAGTGATGTTTCAGAGTTAATATTCTCTGCTCATTTACAGAGACTTTTTGCCATGTCTGATTACAAGTTCTGTTGGACTGGAAGAAAATCTGATCTTTGAATGATACTTTTCAAAATGTAACAGAACAATTGTACTAGTATGTGGCTTTCTGGGAACTATGGGGAGGGATTTAGAGGGAAGGGGCCTCACTTGGTCCACCTCTGGGTTTTTTTTCCAGAGTAAAGGCAAAGAAGCCATTTGCTAGCTGGCTCCCCCACCCTTTTTCCCATTGTCCTTTCCTTTGTGACAGCGGGACAGTCAGAGTTTCTGTACTCCCTGCACCAGCCACTGGTCTGGGAGCTGCCTGCCCAGCTTGGAAATTCCAGTCTCTCACCAAGACCTGTCCCCTAGCTAGTGATGAGCTGCGAGGACTGCACAGACTGATTGATCTGAAATAGAGGACTGGAAAACAAAAAACAACTCAGATAATTGTTATGGCTTCTCCATTAACCCCTGAGACTTACTCATGTAGCTCTGGGCATGTCTGTCAGTGCTCCACTAAGACTCTTAAAATGCAATGCAGTGTTCTAGAGACTCCTGAGAGGAGCATGAGGAGAAGAAATTGTTTAGAGGTTCACCATGTTTCTGTACCACAGACAAATTTGCTTTGTATTGCATTTTTGTTACTTATTCCACAAGATTGCTGCATAACCAGTATCAATAAAATATATTCCAAAAAATAGAAGAAAATGTATAATTAAACATGGTGATTTTAAGTGGAAGCTTTTGGACTAGTTTCTGTTGTAATGTGACATTTCCCTTGTTTTGCTCTCCTTGCACATCTTTCCTTTCCCTTGGGGATCTATTAACCAAGTATTGTTTGGATAAATGCTTTTTGCTTTGCTGTCATGCAAAATTTAAAAAACTTTTGGTGTGAACATTTTTTTTTGTGCAGGTCACTTTTCACTGCAAGATGTTTACAAATGTTTTACATCTCACTTAGAATCACACCAGTCAGATTTTTTTTTTAATTAATAAAAAATTTTATTAATTGAAATTGTGTCCTGTTATTATTTGATTGTTACTTGACTGCTTCAGAGAGATAAAATGACCTTTTGTATCACTGTTGTGCCAATATGATAAATTGTCTTTTGTGAGGTGTCATTTTTGTCTAGCTCTTTTGATATTTGTTAGGTTGGCAGATGAGGTTTGGCCTGTGGCAAGATAGAAACTAAGGACCTGGGTAAGAGAAAAAATAAAGTTGCTGTATTCTTAGTATAAAAGAATGTGTTCTAAAAGGCTTACTTGTCACTTGAGCAATTCATAAATGTCTGGGTCCTTTTTCTCTTCAGGTGTGGTATCAGTGAGCTTTGAAGAGGATGAAGATGGAAACTTATGTCTAATAGCATATCCATTAAATGGGGACCACGATAACTTAGAAAACTTAGATAACTCTGACTGTGAACCCAAAACTAAGCTATTGCGGTGGACGAACAAAAAGACAATGTTGTTAGAAAATGAGAAGATATCTAAGGAATGGGTCCGGCAGCACAGGAAAGAGGAGAAAATGAAAAGGTAAGTTTGACTTTTAGCTGTCAAATTCTGGTCTCCAGAATTCCAGAGAATTCTTCAGAACTCTTTCACTTTCAGTTTCTTTTCTTCTCTTGTTTTTGTTTTTCCTGATCTCTTCAGTGTAGACAAGTTCACTAGTGAAACTAGGATGTCCTTAGCCTGCAGTAAAGGCTAAGTTGAGTGTTCTCATTTTTTTCTGCTGTGGTCAGTTGAAACAGGTTTCCCAAAGTTACTTTTGAAGCTTCAGAAAGAGGAAAAAAAACATAAAACAAACAAACCCAGCCACAATAAAGCCCCCCTGCAAACAGACAAAAAGCACTCACCTGCAGAAGAACAATAGTTAAAAAAAAAAGCAACCCCAAATATATTTAAGTGCTACTATGTATGGCATGCTTTGTTAGGAATCCTGCTTTATCCCTCCTAGTGGCATTTCCCCCCTTGTTCATGCCTATTAATTGTGCCCACCATAAACTGAACTGTGATGTGTTATGCCAAAAACCAGTGACCTTAGCAAGCGTGCATCACTACCTCTTGCATTACTTCATAGAAGTCATGCACACAGGTAAAGAATATATAAGTAGAATTACTGTGTGTTTTGAAACATTTGGCTACGTGCTCATTTATATTAGTATGGAAGTGGCTTTGTAATGGATGATGTACTACTCATGGGCATTTTGTTCACACGTACAGAGGGGAAAACAAAGCTTTTGCTTGCTGTTGATGAAGGCGAGCAAAACAGCTTGTGAAGTTAGATCTATTGACAACCGTTCTTCAAGAGCTTATGTTTCCTCTTGATCTGTAATTTGCTACTTTGTTCTGTTCTTCTAGTCACAAACTGGAGGAAGAATTTGAGTGGCTGAAGAAATCTGAAGTCTTGTATTATACTGTAGAGAAAAAAGGAAATGTCAGTTCTCAGTTTAAACACCATAATCCTTGGAGCATGAAATGTCACCAGCAACAGTTACAGCGGATGAAGGAAAATGCAAAGCACCGAAATCAATATAGTATCCTTTCCTGAAAGTACCTCAGAACAGTGGAATGAGTAGGGCTCTGCCTTTTAGTTCTTGAACATTCCAGATAGGAGTATAGAGCAGGCTTAACTGCAGTCCCAAGAGACTCTCTGAAGCTGTGATTTATTTGGCATATTTGAAGGGTTTGCCAGCACTTTCTAGAAATGGGCTTTTCCAGCATGTAAGAAACTACCTAAGCTAGGAAATTCAGAGAACTGAATTAAAATCTGCACATTGTGGGTTAGTGCACAGGTTTTACAGCACAGTGTGTTTGTTGTCTTCCACAAGAACAGTTTCTAGTGAGAGTTTTCAAAGGAGATGAGTTCTGTCACTTTTTATTACTGTTTTGATATTGGCGATCTTAAAAACCAGTGTCCTCTTCCTCTTCTCATCAGTTTCTTTAATATAGAGGATGTTCCAGTGCCTGGAGTTTCTGCTACTAGTAGCCTCTTATTAATGAGCTTTAAGAAAAGTTGAATATAAACAGTCAGGTAGGACTGGAGCATGAGAAACAGAAAACTGACTGAATCCATGAATGCTGAAGCACACTGGTTTCATGCTGTGGAACCATGGCAAACATCTCCACCCTGAGCATTCTATCAAAAAATGATCTTGCTGTAGACTTGGATGCAACTGATATATCCTGCAAAACTGTAGTATCTAAATACTGAGGTAAACAAATTTCTCATGTGTGAGGAGTTTCGGTGATGGATTACTGAAACATCTATGACTAATAAATGATCATGTTGATAGGATTTTTTGGCTGCTACCTGCACCATTTTGCTTTAGATCATTATTCAGTTGCCTAAGAAGTGTGTGATATCTGTGGAACAGTAATAATACAGACGTTTTAAAGTTGTAAAAATGGTATGAAAATGCTTTACTGGTTTTGAATGGTAATACAAACACACAAAATCTTCACTTCCCACAGAAAAAAAAGTCTTTTGCTAGACAGGAAATCTTCATAATTTAAAGTCAGCTGCCACATTCTATTTCTGTATAACCCTTGTTGCTGTTGGTTTTCACTTAATGTGGAAATTCACTGGTCTCTCAAGACCAGTAAAACTGGAACTGGCTTAAAACAGAGTGGGCATCTTAAGTAACTGTAGTATTTCTAGATTACTTTATTCTAGGCATGTTTTGGATATGCTTAAAGTTAAGAGTGAGGCACTATAAAATCTGTGGTAATGTTTTTAAAACCTGTCTTCCTCATTGTGAGGCTTGTTCCTTAACTGGTCAGAATTCATTTTGCTGGAGAACCTGACATCTCGCTACGAGGTTCCGTGTGTGCTGGACCTGAAGATGGGCACCCGGCAGCACGGCGACGACGCGTCCGAGGAGAAGAAGGCGAACCAGATCCGCAAGTGTCAGCAGAGCACGTCGGCTGTGATCGGAGTGCGCGTCTGCGGCATGCAGGTGAGAGGGGAGCTCACCCTGCCTGGCCAGCAGCCTTCACCTGTGTGTCAGGTTTATGTCATCATCTCAGAGCTGGTACCCGTGTGAGCTGTTGTGCTTCATTTCCTTCACCAAGGGGAGTGAGGGTTTCGAGGATACTGATCAGTTGGAGGTGGCAGCATCTGCAGGAGCAACCTGCAGCCCAGTTCTGCATCAGTGAGTGCAGGCTCTGAACACACAAACAGCCTCCTGCACCATATCAGCAGTTCAAAACTGTTAAAACTACTGAGTCAAATAACATTTTGGGATAGCGTAGGGAACAGTTACGGGGGGGGACAGTTACATGCATTTTGAATTAAGAATGTGGAAATTTGTCAAAATACTAAGAAGCAATCAGTTCTGTTCTGGAACTTTGAAAAGCCACAGATCTTTCACTGCTTGAAGTAGACTTGTTGCAAAGTGCAGGCAAGAAGTGCTTGGTAAATGTGATAAGACTTGTTGCCAGATGAGGAGACATTGTGTGGACTTTCACCTGATTTTTTTGTTTACTTGTTTCTGTATTCCTAGAGTGACAAATGGAAAACAACATGTTTGTGTTTGAGTTTTTTCCTGAAGCTTCTCTGCTCCTATCCAGTAGATTCCAGGAATGCTAGCAGTGTTTGCTAGGGCTTGTTCCACAGCAGAACTGTTGGCAGGTGTGGTGTTCAGCTCACTGTTCAACTTCAGAGAAAAACATAAGGCAGAAACGGAAGTGTGGATTTTCCAGAAATTGAAATCCCAGTGTGCTGGGATTTAAGCAGGGCGTGGCCATTGTTCACTTTCCAGTGTTGGCCTGTGCTGGAAAACAAAGAGGAACTTTGGAAGCACCTGCAATCCTTTCTTGACCCAGGTGTTTGGGCATTGAACTGTTGGTTGTATAGGCTTCTCTCCTCTGCCTTCCTGCAGGAGTACCTCTGATTTCTTCAAATACAGATGATTATGGGGTACACCTGAGTTTTGTATAGGAATGTTTGCTGTCACTCAGACCTCAGCATGCTGAGAATCAACTGGTACATCCTAGAGCAGAGGCAGGTAATGAGCTGGATGAATAGCTGTGGTACAAGTTGCAGCTTGACTTTGGAGATCTTGGCTGCAGCTTTCCTAATTTCAGTTCAAGTCCTCATTCTTATATTCTGGGTGAAAAAGCTCAAATCTAAATTGAAGGAATTTTCCACCTCCTCTAAGTTGCACAGGCACTGCTGGATCTGTTGATAGCAATTTCTGTAATTGTGCAAGAGCTTAAGCTTTAAGGAGTGTGCTTTTTTAGTTTTCATTTTTTTTGTGTGTCCCCTCAAGGCTTTGTCGTCAGTGTACCAGCAATTTTACTATTCCTTTTTTCTTGTCTTGTGTTTGTATATGCAGGTCTACCAGGCAGGCACTGGCCAACTGATGTTCATGAATAAATACCACGGAAGAAAACTTTCAGTCCAAGGATTCAAAGAAGCACTTTACCAGTTCTTTCATAACGGCAAATACCTGCGCAGGGAACTCTTTGAGTCTGTTATTAAAAAACTGACTGAACTCAAGTCTGTGCTGGAGAAACAGGAGTCCTATCGCTTCTATTCGAGCTCCTTGCTGATCATCTATGATGGGAAGGAAAGGCAGGAAGTTGCCGTTGACTCGGATCCAGAGGACCTAGAGGACCTTTCAGAGGAATCTTCAGATGAATCAGCAGGAGCCTATGCCTACAAACCAACTGCCAGTACTGTCGATGTCCGCATGATAGACTTTGCCCACACAACCTGCAAGTACTATGGAGAAGATAGTGTGGTGCATGAGGGCCAAGACACGGGTTACGTTTTTGGACTCCAGAACTTAATAGATATTATTAAAGAAATAAGAGACGAAAGTAGTGAATAAACAGTGTGAATGCACATCACTAGAAAGCACTATTGTGACTCTTTGTATTCCAAAATTATTGGCCACTTTCTGGTGGTAGGAATCTTTACAGGCTCTGCAGGGATGGTCCTGTCAGAGTCAGACTTGTTCGGAGGGCATTTACTTACATTGGTGCTGGACCTAGCACTGGCAAAACTTGGTATCCTTATTTATTTTAACTTTCTTAAACATTCCATATTTGATTACTCAGATACCTCTGTTATCCCTGTGTGTATATGTTCCAATAAAATTCTTTTTGTTCATTGTATGTAATGCTTCTGTTGTTGCTGGTGACTGAGGAGGAGACGACGAAGCTCGGGTCTCTGGTGTAATGCGGAAGCAGCATACGAACAGCAAGGCTTACCTGCTTCATGAGACCACCTGTGGGACAGCACGTCTGTCCTGGGCCTCCTGTCAAGTGATGAGCAAGCCCAGCAGAGCCACTGAGCTGATAGGGCCCAGCACCTGCCCTTTGAGGAGAGGCTGAGACAACAGGGCCTGCATAGATGGAGTAAAGACAGCTTCCAAGAGGCCTCCAGAGGTCCCTTCCAGCCAGAATGAGGACTGATCAGTGAGAACTTGCTCTTGAAACAGCAACCTATTTCTTGTTCACAGGTCTTGTAACTAGATCTTAATGCTGTGTAACCTATTTCCAGAGAGCTGTAGATGTTACTTAACCTAAGCTGAGGCAAAACGTGTAAAACTTGTACAGGAATAGCTGCAACAGCAGCAACCAGGGCAGAGCTGCCAAGCTTGAAAAGTACCTTAAGCAGCTTAAAATCTTGGGACAAACTGACAGGAAGGAAGCCTCAGAAAGTGAGAGGGTAGTGAGTAACTGAAATAACTGTAACTGAACCAACGGTTCTGTTAAGAGGAGCATTTATCTGACCATTTTTAGATACAGGACTTCTCCCCTTGAGAGGTTTGTACGTCATCATGATAGTGCAAGAGAAAAATGGGTGTGGAAGTGCTGAGGTAGGAGTGGGGAAGTTCTTGTTACAGATAAGCAGAATGAAGGAGTCGGTTTGTGCAGAACGGTCAGGTGAATCATCTCCCTGGCCCATACTTTGCCTGCAGGCTTGTTTAGGAGAGGAGAGGTGGGATGTGACAGGAAGGCTGCAGATATGCTTGTGGAAGGTCACCCTCTTCAGTTGGCTGTAGCCCTGTGCCTTCAGTTTCATATTCCCCAGCAGTTGCTACCAAGTTCTCCTGATCAAAGTCTGTCTGATGGCTCTCCTGTGCTCCTTTGTACCTTTTAAAGAAACTTAACCTTTGCTTATACATGAGTTTGTGGGTGGGGTTTTTTTGTTTGATTTTTGTTTGGGTTTGTGTTGTCACACAGTGTTCAGGCACTAACTGATGTTGGTTTTAAACAGGTATTTTTACATCTTGCAGTCGCCTCAATATTTTATGCCAGTACATGGGCTGTTGTCTCTGGAGATGGGCTTGTCTAGCCTGAACAGGCCATGTGTTGCTTCTGAGTGAGATTCCAGTGGTGAGTGCAGGTGACGGGGCCCTGTGAACCTCTCCTGGCACTGGCTGCAAAAAGCCAAGAGGGGAGGATGGGGCCACTTCGTGGCATCTCAACTGCCAAATGCCTTCAGCATTGATGAGCAGCATTCCTGCCTGTTATTCCTGAGATGTGCTGAGCTCAAGGAGAGGGGCCATGGCTGCAAGGTGATGTTTCCTTTTCAGTTCTCCAGTTTAGGATGTGATGTCCTCTGCTAATGAGCTAATGACGAGTCTCTTGGCAGGCACTGTAGTCGTCCGTCATTGCTGCTACTTATGAATAAGCCTCCCTGTGCAGATTCATCTGATACATGGTTTGACTTTGTAGTCTGAAATTAGCAGGGATAAAGTCCCCTAATGTGCTTGTGTTACGTAGGAACTCTGGAGGGAATTCATGAAATGCGATGAGAACAATCGCATTTGCTCTGATGCAAGCTGCCTCCAGAACCAGCCTGCAGACACGGCCCTGGGTACAGGCAGGGAGCTGCGGGAACACTGCCAGCGGGGTAAGCTCGGCCTAGACACGTTTCAGCTGTGTGGTGTCAGCAGCTAGACCAGGAGCACTGGGGGGTTCATGTAGAATAATAGCAAACCCTCAGGTGCAATTGGTGCTGCTGCAGGAAGGTGGAGGGACGTGTCCCTGTGGGCTCAGGCTAGCACTGCTAAAATCCTTTTGCCAATATTGTCTGAGGATTAAGAGATGCCGTGCCAGGGTTCCAAAGCAACCAGGTGTTTGGGAGCTTCCTGGGCTGCAGCAGCTGGGAGGGGGGGAGCAGGAACAGAGATGTTTTTCATTAGTTACTTTGACGTATGTAACAGCAAAACATCAGGAGGCAAAATCTCTTCCTTGTGCCACGTCCTTGAAGATTAAAAAAGGGGCAAGCCCTGTGCAAATGCCTCCAAATGGCATACCATCTTGCAAAGTTCAAGAGCAGGTTTCTTTTCCTTCCATGCTGTTCTGCACACATCCTTCCGAGCAATTCCTTGTTTCTGGAAAGGCAATTGTGTAACTGCCAACAGGCTAGGGTGGGAATGGGGTTTCTGCAATCCCTGTAAATGCCCCCCCACCCCTTTGCCCCTTTGCTTCTTGGAGGACAGAAATGGGATGAGCAGGGGTTGGGGAGGGTGTTTGTGATCACCTGCCTGTTGGACCATGGCAAAGGACAGAGTGATGGAATAATGAGAGAGCAGCAGTTGTGCTCGGGAATAGACTTGAGAGCCTTTTTTTGTTCCTGTGCATGCTCTGAGAATGGCTCCCCACAGTTCTGGTCCTTCCTGGACTGAGCTTCCCTCTGTGCTGGTTGTGCCAGCGAGAGCACTGGGAAGGGGCAGCTGGGCTGGTTCCCTCATGTATCCTGGGGAGCCCTGCAGTGTAGGAGAAGCACCTCCACAGAGCAGCCCTGCTGCTGGGATGGGGGACAGGAGCTGGGACAGCCTGTGCCCTGGCACGGATCCCCCATTCTGTAGTTTCTGCAGCCTCTGCTCCATGGAGGACAATGCTGATCGCACGTCCCTGTTCCTCAAGGCTCCCCTGTGTCTGGTCTCCTCCCTGTCTGCTTCCTGATGCTTGGAGAAGACCCACCTTTTCCTGCCAGCCCTGCCCTAGCAGGACCATTGCCCAGGGTGGCTGCAGTGTGCTGGGCCTGACCCTGCACCCGTGGCTTTGCAGGGGGCTGGGTGAGAGACAGCGTGTGGTCCAGCCTGGCTGGGTCCAGGCCCCTAAGCACCTGCTCCTGCTTTCCTGTGGGTCCCCCCAGAGGATGCTGCACCAGCCCCAGGCTTGTGTTACATAAATAGGTCACTTCTAGCCGAAAACTGGGGTGGCTGATGGGAATTGCCATGCATCAGCTGGCTGGAGATGAAACACATTCCTGTAGCTGGCACCGGTTTCTCCAGTGAATTGAATCTGCTTTGCTGGCAGGGCACTGGGGACTGAGGTAGGGGTTGAGGGGAGCTCTGTGAACCTGCCAGAGTGTTTTGGTAGGTGGCCTTCCTGGCACTGGGGCTGGGTAGGGCCGAAGCAAGAAGAGGCAGGGGACAGTCCCTGGCCTTGCTGGAGAAGAGGGCACCTTTGTCCCTGCACTGTCCCCATCCCATGCTGCTGCCTCTTGAGTAGCTGTTGGACTTCTTCCCCTGAGCTGGGTCTGTGCCAGTGGGGAGGGACACAAAAATGCCTTTTATGGAGCGAGAACAAAGTGTTTCCTTGTGGCCAAGCAGTGACATCTCACAGGGCAGCAGCCCGAAGCTGTTGTGCTCCCTGCTCAGGGGAGAATGGTTCACTCTGTGGCCCTGGGCCTGCAAAGGGCTCCGACCCGAGCCATGTCGGACACGGTGCCTCTCAGTGCACAGGGGCAGAGGGACCCGTGCCCTGAGGCACCCACTACCGGAGACAGAGGGTGCTGTGTGTGGCCCAGCAGCTGTGCCTTCCCTGTTTCTAATGGTGATGGGCTTAAGTTTGTTTAACTGGTGGGCTTAAGTTTGTTTAACTGGAGTCTAACAAAACTGGTGGTGCTGTAGTGGGTCTGGGGGCCACTGTCTGTCTATGCTGTGCATGGATCCATCCTTGGCACAGGGTGAGGGTTCTGCGCTGTCCCATGGCCATCTCCAATGATGCCAAAGCCTTGGAGCCACGTAGGGCAGGGCAGAGGGGGCAGGGAATGAATGGCTTGTGTTCTTGGCTGGGAGCAAAGCCACCTTCCTTCAATTGTATGGAAATGAGGGTTGGCTAAGGGGCCTCCCCCAGCCCTCTGTTGCCTGGCATTTGTTCGAAGTTTGTAACTCAGACTCCTGAAGAAAGCAGAGCAAACCCTGGAGACAGCCCCCACCAGGCTGAGCACCCTATTCCATCAGTAGGGATCCCCATCCCAGCACCCTTCACCTGCTCACCAAGGTCCACTGCACCCACCCACTAGGCCAGGGCTCCCCCTCATGGAAAGGATACAAGCAGGGCCATGGTCCCTGTCCCTCCTGCCCCACGAACCATCTGGGCAACAAAGGGTGACACTTGGCAGCAGCCTCACGTGGTGGAGGCTGGTGCCTGCCATGCTGGGCTGCCAGCTCCACGTGAGGTGATGGGCTCTGTCTTCTCTTTCTGGGGTTTGCACCGTAGCAGTGGCCACACCAGCTGAGCTGTGACAGGCTGCATTGGCCTCGTGGATCCTTTTCAATTTTTTGAAAGAGAAGCAGAGGAGCTCCTGCAGCCCGCAGAGGCAGGATCCACTGCTGTACCCAAGGCACACCCCCCCCCACACACACCTTGTTTTGTAGATCTTCGCACCTGCAACGAGGAAAGGATGTGAGCAGGGTGGTGCTGGCCATGGCAGCATTGTCCTGCTTGGAGACAGACATGAAGCCAGCAGTGTCCTTCCACCTGGCAACCCTGCAGCTAGAAGGACAGTGTGGGGAGCCCAGGGACTGGTGCTCTCACTGCCAAGCACCTTACCCCTGTGCCCCACTTCCCTCACCCTCCAAATGCCTTCTGTCTGGCTGTTGGGTTGGTGTCCGAGAAAGTGGCACTGTCCGGAGCCGCTTGTTCCCGCGGCATGGATGGCACCGGAGCCTGCGGAGCTGCCCCGGAGGGGAGAGCTGGGAAGGGGCCCTGCCGGCCCACAGCGTGCGGGGGCTGGCAAGGGGCTCATCAGGTCTGGACGTGAGCAGAGCTCAACAAAGAACAGGGAGCTTGTTGCGTGAAGCCAAAGAGCTTGTTTTCCTGGAGAGAAGCTACGGGGGGGCTGGGCTGTGTACTGCTCTCCTTGTAACCAGCAGCGCCTCAATTCTTCCCGCAGCAGCCCCCGGCCCCCCCTCCACCATCCCTCAACTCTCCCGACCTTCTGTCTTCTTCGTTTCTAGGAAGTGCAGCTGTTGGCAGGCACTGGCTGCTCCTTCCTCCGGCCACAGGAGGGGCCTGGGCCCGAGCCAGCCCCGGCTTTGTGCAGGACGGGTTGTGCAAGAAGCCCTGCGGGCACCTCGGCCTCGCAGGCAGGCGGAACAGAGCGGTCCCAGAGCCACCCACTGCCCCGGCAGCTTCGGCTTCTCCACGTGTTGTGCTCTGCGGGGAAGCGGCTGCCCAAAGAGCAGCCCCTCGCGGGTGTTTTTGGGCTCAGCACGGATCCCTGTGCTCCTTGCAAGAGGCAGAGGACCCTTCCCGGCTCGCTGGCAGGCAGCGCTGGTTTGGGGGCTTCTCTGGTAAGGGAGCAGATGTAGTTGGAGAGGTGAGATCTTCTGGAAGAGATACTCTTGAGCGCAATGGGAGAGTCCTATCTAAAACCCTTTAATGAGGTTTTCCAGGAGGTAGGGCTGTCAGGACGCTGGGAAATAGGGACATACTCAAGAGGTATTCCAACGCCTGGCCATCCTGGCTATGGACACCCCCAGCCCCCGCAGGACACACTGAAGACACTGTCCCCAGAGCTGTGCGCCTGGGGTCCTCACAACACCTCACATTCCTATGACTTTTCACCCAGAGAGGGCTGGTGGGAGTGCAATAATATTTGTATACCTAAAAGTAGAGCGATTGATCCCACTGCTGTTTTGCAACGTGTTGACGAGCAGACGGTGCAAAATTATATAAGTGTATGTGGAGCTGGCAAGTTTGTGTTCCAATCATATGAGTGCTGTTGTGCAACGCTTCCCCTCCGCAGCTCTGGAGGAAAACAGGAGTGTGGGGGCTGCCGCGCATGCACTGAGCCCTTCACGGCTTACAGTGATCCTATCCCCAAGGCTCTGAGGGCAAGGGATGCAAGTGTTATTTCCCGAGGTCTCAAGTTTAGCTTTAAAAGTCACCTGCAAGTGACGAAGCAGGATCCTTGCTCGTTGCCCCTCCCTGTCCAATATAAATCACCTGGAGCTTGCAATTCAAAGCTGATTCCTCAGCAGCAGGAACTTGTCCTGGGCTCTACATTCTACAGAGATGCAGAAGGATTTGCAGGGGCCTTTACAGAGGAAATCCCTCCCAGACACTGTCTGGCAGAGCTGGGATGCTGTGCTAGGCAGAGGAAGAGACTGAGGTGCTGCTGCTGCTGCGCACGTGGGAGATGCGTGGTGGATGCCTGCATCCCCCTCAGCTCCCTCTGCCTGCCAGCACAGCCTGTGCTGCCGACTTCGTGGAAACAAAGTGCCGTTATTCCAGCACAAACAGCTGAGCTTGTGCCAGGGAGTGGCCGGGGCTCACCTGGAGTGGGGACACAGCGGCACGGTGAACACTGCAGCCAAACCGGGCGGGGGACAGGCAAGCAGAGAATCCTGTTCCCCTGGGATACGGATGGTACCAGGAATAATGACTCCACTAGCAGGAAGGTTTTCTCTCCTGCAGTGGTGATCTCTGGCTGCCCAGCCCTTGTCGACCGTCATCCTGTTGCTGGGCATCTGGAAAGGACCGTGACCAGGCAGGAAGTCCAGACGTGAAAGGTTCATAAAGGATTCAGCCCCAGTCACGTCTCACAGTTCCCAGTCAAAGCACCCCGCCGTTTTTCCAGCCTGAGTGTGCCCAACTTCAGCTCACCGCAGTGATTCCCGGTACCCGCCGCAGTGGGGGAGTCTAGGCAACCGCTCACTCCCACTCCATCCTCCATCCCTGCGTAACCAGCATCAGCCAGAATTACCTCACTGCCAGTGCTGGGAAAAGTGGGAGCCTGGGTGGGCTGTGCTGGGAGCAGGCAGGGGGTTGTGGCCGCTGCAAGCCTCTTTTTTACTGTATTACCACCTGTTGGATTGGGTTGTGAACGGTTTCTGGATGAATTAAACTCCCCTATAACTGTGAGCAGGGATCTGTGTACTGTTCCATCTCTGCATCCGGGCAGGATGGCAGGGGTGGGCAGGATGGGTGAGGGGTGTCTTTGTGATGGGCTTGGCTGCAGGAGTATGTATCAGTCTCCCTGGGGTGCTGTAACCAGGTCCCTAGCCACCCTGCTCCTAGGCTGGCTGTGCCGACTTTGCCAGGTGGAAAATTTGTCTTGTTCCTAGGGCAGCATGGAGAAAGCCCTGACTGGGGAAGAGGGAGGGAGGGCCATGCCCTGCAGGGCACCACCCACTTCCCCGGGACAGCAAGAAGGGCTCAGATCCCTGGGCAGCAGGGACCAAGGGAAGCTCCTGATGTCTTGGGCTGGGGGAAGCTTGCAGGGGTCTTGGGCTACCTGGGGTAGTGTCCCAAAGGGTTGTTCTCCTGGAATGGGGCAAGCTGCGGTGTCTTCATGGAGAGCTCCAGACCTGACGGGCCGTGTCCCGCGTCCCCACGGGCACGTGCCAGGTCACTGTGTCCACTGCAGGTCAGAGCCAGCCCTGGTCGTGCCCTGATCCCATGCTGGGGGAGTGGTGGGGAATGGGACCGGCCCAGGGGAGCTCGCTGGGGGAAGCCTTCGTGGCACTCAGGGTGGGGCTGGCGGGCACACAAGGGCTTTGGGGACTCAGTGGTGCCGGATGCTCCAGTACGGGATTCCGAGAGGAGGGGCTGCTCGGGGACACTCGCAGGGACGGGCGGATTTAGTGGAGAAGGGATGTAGCTGCGTCCGGCTGGGCCACGGCGGGGGTCAGGGGGGCCAGGCGCGGGTGGGAGATGGGCGGGAGCAGTGACCCAGGGAACCGTGTGACCGAGCAGGGACACAAACGGGCCTGTGCTGGGCGAGCGTCAGTGCTTAATGGATCCTGCGATCCAACGGCCCCT
>VYXF01010568.1:844458-900685 GCA_013397295.1 Polioptila caerulea
AGGCTGGGTTCGTGCCGGGACGGCGGCAGAGCACAGCCCGGCGCTCGGAGCAGCCAGCCCCGGCCGCTCATGGTCCCTCGCGCGTCTTCTCTGGGAGCGCTGGCCCGGCTGGAGAAGCCGCTGTGCGATTTCTGTGGCCGTGGCTGCCCCTGCAATATCTTCGGCAAGCGGGAACAGTCCGGGACTGTGGGATGGGGGAATCCCGTGGTTGCAGGGAGGCAGGAGACATCTCTCGTGGTGTCAGGTTTGGGGAGCCCCAGCCCTGCGGGTCAGGGACAACGTGAGAGCTCAGCAGGCTCATCCGGAGGAAGGGGGCCAGGGTATGGATCCCCAGGGTGCCATCTCCAGGGCCTCACAGTCTGGCAGGCTGCTCACTCCTGCAGAATTGGGAGAGGAAGATAGGAAGATCCCTGAGATTCCCAGAGGGGCGTTCTCCTCCCTGGAGTAAACATGATTACAGGTAAACTGGAATCTCCCGGTGGCTGGTGTAAGTTAGTGGCACTCCTGTGGCCATCGCCCTGCTGGCTGTTCAGCCTGGGGGCTCCGTGTGTGTGGTACCCCCACACTGAGAGGATAGTGAGGGGTGATCGTCCTCCTTCCACTAACACCATGGCACCCACATGACACCCCTGCTGTCCTGGGGGCCGGGAGAAGCCATGGCAGCTGCCTGCAATGGCAGCACGTACAGCCAAGTTGGTGATACTGGGAATTACAGAAGGTCCAAGCACCTGACTGGGGTCAGAGGATGGAGTTCACCTTTGGGGTGTGAGCACGGTGCCCATGCAAGTGTCATGGGACAGAGGAAACATGTGGCTTGTACAGTGCAGGGGCTGCTTAGTGGAGGCTTCTGAGGGAAAACATGGCTTCTAAAATTAAAATAAGCATTTCATAGAAAACTAATTCATGGGGGCTTTTGTGCTTTTGGGTCTTGGGATAGCTGAAGACTATGGGGACCTGGATGCTGAAGACTCTTTGCATCAGTGAATGGGTAACTGCACAGAAATGCATATCAATGTTACAAATGGGCCTTTTGGCGTCTGTCTGAAAATGGTGACAACCCCCGTTATTTTAGTGTGCTGCTGCTGCTCCTTCAGATGCCATTGAATTTCTGATTAGCAGTAACTCAGGCTGTAAGTAAGTGTGGGTGTGGGCTTTGCAGAACACTCCAGTGAGACAAGCATTAACAGGAGAGTGTGTATGTGTGTTAGGGCAACACCAGGTCCCTTTGATGGCCGTTTGGTCTGTCCATCCTGTGAAGCTGGGGCTCTTCTGCAGCCTGGCAGGATGGCCTGACGGAAGGGGACATCTTGTGTATCAATAAGCCCTTAATAAGCTATTTACAGGAGCTATTTAGTTCCAGAGCAAAGACCTTATTAACTGCTAGATTTTAAAACCCCACAGTGGCATAGCTCCAGGTTGCTGCTCATGAGTTTTTCCTCTCTGCAGTCTCTTACTTCATTTGCTTGTGTGGCATGACGTCTTCTCGCTGCTGTGGGTGCAGGAGCCTTCTCCTAGGCTGCTCACTCATACTAGTTTTTCTTGCAGTACCTTGCTAGTATGCATCTCAAAATCTTACAGGAAAAGTATTTATTCTATGACTTTACATTCCTTTCTAACATCGTATTTTGGTACAGCCTTAACACAGCTTGCAGCCTGCCAGGCTAACTCCTGATATGTTAATAATGCACTGATATTAAATCAGCATTGCTGGTGACTTTGTGAGCATTCCCTTTAGTTCAGCTGTAACTTTCTCAAATGCCTTTAGACCTTGTTGCAGGAAACTCTTCCCTGCATCTGCTCATCTGTGTTCTGACCATTACATTTCCAGCACCTGAATTTGTTGATGATGTGTGAAGCAGCAGGATCTAATTTGCTGCTCTGCAGTTGCAGTCATCCTGTGTGTCTGTGACTGACTTTCTGTTGTTGCATCCTGCCAGCTCTGAAGAGCTGATGTGAAATCAAAACATGTGTTTATTCATGGCAGAAAGCATCTGCCCACTGAGAGTGTGCTTGAGACTGTTTGCTCAGTGTCCAGGAGGAATGCAAACAATTTGTCACCCAGTTTTGGCTTAATAAGGGCACTGAGACCAATTAGTGACAGCGGTTTGGGAGGCAATTGGTGCTGCCCCAATCACAGCAGGGAAGAAACACTGCTGATGATTAGTGTTAGCAGGGAGAGAGAGTGGCCAACAGGAGTCACCATTGTAAAGGTAAGCTTGGCCTTCCTTAGCAGTGCAGTTAGGTTCCAGGTGAGCAATAGGTTGGAGAACAGTCACAACCCCTCACAGCAACCTGCTGAGAGGATGCTTGTGGGGGAGGCTTGGGCTGCTGGGGCTGCTGTGCACTATTAGGAACATGAGTTTTCTTCTGAGCTTCTCTTGAGTTTCAGGGTTTTTTTCTCAGCTTTCATACATGTGAGATATTGATGCCATGACTTCTCTAAAAGAAAAAAAAAATTCCCAGTTATTATTTAATGCTTATTTTTGTCTGAGGTGTTTTTGCAGGATTTTGTCCTGAAATCCTTGTGGCTCAGCATTGCTGTTAAAGGAGAGTTAGTTGTAGGGAGGGGAAAAGCTCCACCAACAAACCCCTCTTAGAACGCCCCTAAGAAACAAGCTGGGGCCCAGCCAGAGCACCAGAAGGTACAGATGATGTGAAGTTAATTTGAGTCAATTAGAAACGCCCAACTTCAGCTGGTATTCCTGCTGATTTTACTCTTCTGTAGTTCCCTTTTAGCTCCCATTTGGGTTATTAAGAGTCATTTCAAGCCAAGTGCCATTCTGGGGATAGATGGTGAGGCCATCAAGCAGTGAGAAGGAAGGACTGGGCTGTGCTGCTGAATGGGGCAGCTTGTGCACCACACACTGTTGTTGAAACAGTGGCCTCACATGTGGCTTAGCCCTGGCTCTGCTTGCCCATGGTGGAGATCTTGGGAGGCCATGACAGCAGCAGGCATGGTGGTGCCCAGCAAAGTCATGTACTCAGGGGCTGTGGGTGCTGCTGCCAGACAGGTGAAAACATGTACCTAGCACTGTGCTGGTGACAGCACGAGGGCAGTTGCCTCCAGCTACTGATGGAGCAAGAAATGTGCTGATATCTAATGCCAGGTGAATACTGCTGCAGCAAAACTGTGCTCAAGTGCCAGGCCTTCCTATTGAACAGCAAGGTGCCCATCAGCTTGAGGCTGGTCTTTTGTCTCCAGCTCTGTGCTGGTGCTTAAGTGGTGTATGAGTGGCAGAAGAATGTGGAGATTAAAATGGAGCTTAGGGTGTCCTCTGGTGTCAGACAGTCACTCCAGAAGATAGGCTTTTCAAAGCTTTATGTGCAGCTGTAAAAGATTCAATTTGGAAAGCTTGCCTGGGCACAGAAGGTTCACTCAGTGTCAGGAAGGGACAAATGCCAAGTCTAGCAAATAATAAGGTTTCTTTCTGTGGGATAAATAGCTCTATGTTGTTGTTATTATGATGGAACCTGGAATTTTGTAATGGGAATGTGGAGTTATTCCAGCTCTGGATGAAGATTTCAGGCCGTAGCACAGCAGCACCAGGAGCACAGGGGGAGTGGCTGTCCTGGAGGATGCTGAGCTATGGGTGACACTTGGCTGCTAGGAAAGCTGATCTGCTCTGCTCCTGGCAGGACAGGGGCTGGCCATGGTGGTTTGCTCCTGCTGTGGGACCCACGTCCAGGAGCAGCAGGGCTGCTTCAGCTCTCGACTTCACCAGGCACCACAACTGATCTTGTCTTGTCTCATGTCTGCACCGACCCAGGCTGCAATCCCTGTCAATGAAAGTGTTAACAATAATGCTGAGGAGAGGAATGGCAGCTTTAAAATGCTGTATTGGTAAATGTCAGGGGTGCAAAAATAAGTGCTAAGTCGCAAGGGAGGTGTTTCCTGATGAAGTGGGAATGGTTTAGCCTGCTGGCTCTTACAAATCAGCTGCTCAGCTGTATTAAGCCATTAGGAAACAGGTTTGAAATGGTTATTAATAGCCTTTTCAAAATTACCTGAAATTTATTTGGAATAACTGAAGAGTTGTTTGTAATGTGGATTTCAAGTCTCTGTTCATGCTTTCACATTGTACCTCTGGAGCAGCAAGGAAAGGTCTGTCTGGGTGCAAAGGTGTGTATGGTGATGGCCAAGAAGCCTTGGACTGTCTGGTGATAAAATGGAGCCAAGCAATGAGTACAACAAGCATTTTGAGGATGCCTTGGATTGCTGTTTGCTGTGTCTTTTTCTACAAGAATAAACAGACATGTGATAAAAATAAGAGACTGCTTTGTGCAGCCTAGCAACAACTTAAAATTCTCCTGCAGCACGAGCAAGTGCATAGCAGCAGAGTACAGGTAGTCCTGACCAGGCAGGCACAGGCGTGATGTCTCACCTCCCCAGCTGCAAAGAGGACAGGTTTCTGTGAGGGAGTGAAATTTGAGCACTCTCTGTTTGCCCAAACCATTCTGTCCTGTTTCTGTCCTATTGTAGCATTGAGCTGGGTTCAGGACTAGGATTATGTGTGGTCCAGAGTGATGTAGGAGCTGCCTTTCCTTGCAGACCAGGGCATGCCAGGGCTCAGGGTGTGGGTCTCTCAGCTCATGGCCACTCCTCCGGCCTGATCCACATCCTTGTACCCAGCTGTACTGTCCAGCCTTCCCCTAAGCTGCCTCTGTTTTGTCAGCCCCACTCTCAGTTAATTCAGTTCACTGGCTTGCTGGAAAACTCCTTGTTTCTAATGGTGTTGCTTCTCTGCCAGGATTGCACGTGCATTGGTTCAGGGATGGAGCAGCATGTGCCAAGGCTGGTGCTGTGTAGGATCACTGTGGCAGCTCAGGTACTGTCAAAGCTTCCACACTGCCATGGAGATAATGATGGCTGTGGAACACAGAATTATAGAATAGCTTGCACTGGGAGGGACTTGAAAGATTATTGAGTTCCAACTCCCCAGTTTGTTGTACATTGTTGATCACAGAATAGTTTGGGTTGGAAGGGACCTCTGGAGATCATCCAGTCCAACGCCCTGCCAAGGCAGGGCCACCTGGAGCAAGTGCCACAGGAATGTGTCCAGGTGGGATCTGAATGTCTCCAGAGAGGGAGATACTGCAACCTCCCTGGACTTGCTGGAAACTGAGTTTTGGCAATTGTTGTTTGCTGTAAGAGTTTCTCCCTCCATTTGCTTAAAATCCAGCTTTAAACTTGGTGCTCCTGACCCTTGGCAGAGTTGCTCTCGTTGTTCCTGAGCAGGTGGTGACTGCACAGACTGTTGCACGGACTGTCCCCTGTGCTGGAGCACACAGCATTATTTGTCATCTGCTGCAGGTTTGATAGAGCTTTCAATGGGCGTGAGAGCTTAATTGCAATACTCACACAGATCCTGAGTAAGTGCTTAGGCTAAAAATAAAGTTTTATTTTGGAGAATAAGCAGCTGGTAGCGCTTTGCAGCTGAGGCTGCGTTTCTTGACACATGCAAGAAAGTGAAAGAACGAAGCAATTTTCTCTGGGCTCTCACCATAGCAGAGATGCTGTTGTGTCAGAGCTGCTCGTGCTTTGAGATGAAGTTTTATTCTTGAGACTAAATTACACAGTCAGGGGAATTATAATAATTTCTAGTTACTGTAGCTAAACACTCGAAATTCTAGCCAGAAGTTCTACAATCTTTCATGGTCCAGAATGATTAAAGTAGAGCTATGGTAATGATCTTTAGTTTTGGCTTTGAAGACATGTTCTTCTCACTTTTACTCCCATTAAAAATAGTTAGGCCTTTTGATGCCAGATAAAATTTGTCTTTGTGGCCTGGACGCTCATGTATGAGCAGCATTGGTGGTGTGGTCTTAGTGCTCCTGTGTCATGGGTGGAGTGACACTGGTGGATCGTGGATGACTCCATTTGGTTGGAAATATTAAGCCTGTTTCAGAGCTGAACCACACGAAGGCTGCTTTGGTCAGAAGTGAGCAGGCAGAAGGGACATGTCTGAGAGTCCATGTCCACTCTTGAGCTGTGTGGCTGCAGCTCTCTGCCTCTGCAAGGTGAGGGGGCAGACTGGAAAGAAGAAACGTGCCATTTTCTTCCCAGCCTTTGAAGAGGCACTTGCCCAGAGCAGACAGACACACATTGGTTCCCAACTTCCCTGCAGGGTCACAGTGTCTGCCAGGTCATTTGGGCCCTTGCTTTTTAGTGCTGGGCTGTGAGCATTTCAGTGTTGCACAGGTGATCACCTGCTGTTAGCTTGCAATTTTACTGATCAAATCTGTGATTTTTTTTCCTGCTGTATGTTTTTTGAATGCTTTTCATCAGGAGAAGATGGCTTGACCTGCTTTCGTTTACGTCTGGATGATGATGAGCTTCTTATTGCAAAGGGAAGAACTGCCAGCTTTGAACTAGGAACATCCTGCTCTGTTTGTGCTTCTGCATCACTTCTCACAATGCCACTCTTGTTTTTCCTTTGAGGATTTCCAGCATCCCATCAGGTGTTTCTTTTAATAAGAGGTGAACTCTTATTAGAAAAAACAACAAACCCAAACCACAAAGAAACAAAGGAGGAAAGATTTGTATTGAAAGAAATATGAAACCAATAAACCAGAAAGTTCATGGAAATTGATTTTCTTGTGATTGTTGCTCTGTATGAAGTACAGAGGGAGCAAGACACTGAAGAACAGGGAGGAATTCATCCTTGCTTGTTGCTTGTCCTTGGAGAAAAGTGGGCTGTTAGTGATGATGGTAAGACAATGTGAAGAGTCCTTCTCCTTGCAAGAAAAGAGTAACCTCCATGCTCGAGGCAGCCTGTAAACTGGAAAGGCTTTGACAAAAGCAGACTGTGTCATGGTCACTGGCTGACCTAAGAATATCCCCTGCAAGGCCTTGGGCATATTAATGCCCATGGGGGAGGTCAAATCCCATGGTGTAAAGTAGGTATTTACATCTGTCAGTAGTTGAAACATGAAAAACAGCTGAACCTGTCTGTTGAGGAGTGCTCTGGTAACAGAAGCAGCCTCCTTTTTATTCTGTTCCTTTTGTATTTCAGATGTACATAAAAACAGAGTTTATAGCGGCATCCCAGATTTACTTCCTCATGAACAATTTAAACTTTGTCATTCCTAGACAGGATTATGTATTCAGTATGTGAGCTGTCAGCCTGGGTATTGGAAGAAGGGCGAATTCCAGAAGGGTTTATAAGGAGGGAAGTACAAGCAGCCTTGGTATGCAACTATAGCATTAGATGGTCTGCAAGAAAATTAGACTTCAAGATGCTAACATTCTACATGGCCAGTGCCATAACAAAAATTTTGCAAGCCGCAGGTTCTAAGAGAGCTCTGTTGTGCAAAGATTTTTAAATTAAAATGCATGTGCATTGTGTTTCTCCCTGAGACATAACTTAAATTGAGGCTTTCATCTTGGCCATATCAGTAAGAGTTGTCTCAGTTTATTTCATTGAAGAAGTGTATTTTGCAGGGGCTGTGAGGGGTGGAAGTGTTTGCTGTTGGACTGGGGAATCAGCTGGTCCTGCAGGGCTGGTGGTCTCTGCCCCCCAGAGTTGCTGTTGCTGTGTGTGCAGACTGCTGTGCTTGCAGCTTCTGGTGGGAAGGAGGTCTTGTTTCCAGAGCTGACACTCTCCAGAGAGAAGTGGGTGCTAGTGCTCTTGGATCCCAGTTTGTGCTTCTTCAGTGAGCTGGCACCTGGATCTGAAAGATCCTTGTATTTAGAGGAAAATTTCTCATTTCAAATGCCAGTCCACTGGAAATTCTTTCTGTGGATCCTGGCTGACCTCATTGCCTCAGGTCTGAGTCACAGCAGGAATTGCAGGTCCTGGTCCTGCTTCTGGAAGAGCATTTTGCTTCCCCAGCCTGTGGCTCACAAATCAAATTTTGACCTTTAAAAGGAGGTCCTTGTCAAACCTAATTTGTCTTCACTTTTATCACATGGCAAAACATTTGATTTTAAAACCAGGGTTTTGAATCTTGTCATGTGAGAAGCGGAACAGAGGACGCGATTCACGACTGCATCTGTTTGCCTGTGCTCCCCCTCAGCCCCCATCACATTCTCACCACAGGGATATCGAGCACTACTCTGCAGAAAGCTCCAGCAGAGCTAAGGGGCAAATAGAGTTGTCCAAAAAACAACACCCACCACCTTGGGAGAGGAACACAAGATCACCTGTGTTCATGCCCCGCAATGCAGAGCTTGTGTGGCAGAGCTGTTTGTTTCCCTTTCAAGGGAGCAAAGAACTAAAACTTGTCCTCTTTTAGCACGAGGCTTAGGCAAGAAGGGGAAGTAAGATTTTGTCAGCTTTTTAGAGTGAGGTGGGAAGTGCATGGGTTTGTTTTTCCTGGTTATTTGCTTGTCTGTTGAAGTTGTTTAGATGAAGTTGTCACTCCTTTCCTCCTTGGAAGCTGCTTGCTTCTTGTGGAGCCCGTGTCCTTCCTCCTGTCCATCTGGACCAGCTAAAAGGGCAGTGTCACCCAGCTGCCAGTGCAGTGAGCCCATTTCTCTGGCTCAGGCTGCCTTTCATGCTCGTGGGATGTGCTTTTGAATAGAGATCTCCTGTCATGCCAGTGGGGGGGAGGGGGGGATGACCATCTGTGCTGCTTTGTCCCCTGTCGCTGCTCAGGCTGGGGTGGTGTGTGTGTGAAAGTGGTCTGCAAGGTGTTGATTTTTTCTGTGATCTGGAAATGCCACCATAGGCTGATATTTTAGGTTGTTCAGCTGCTCAAGAGTTATAATTAAAATTTTTTTTTTTTTTAAATCACGCTGTTGGACTAGGCATGCTAGATAATTCCAGGCTGTGGGTCGTTTCTTGCTAAATCACTGGTTTCAAGTTCAGATTAGATCTTTTCTAAGTAATAACTGNATAGGCTGATATTTTAGGGTTGTTCAGCTGCTCAGAGTTATAATTAAAAATTTATTTTTTTTTTAAATCACGCTGTTGGACTAGGCATGCTAGATAATTCCAGGCTGTGGGTCGTTTCTTGCTAAATCACTGGTTTCAAGTTCAGATTAGATCTTTTCTAAGTAATAACTGTTAATTATTTCTTGGGTTTTTTTGTAGTACAGCTAGGGACACTGCCTTGTAGTATAGAAACCTTAGGGCAGGCCTCAGCTCCAAACCTATTATATTGAACCAAAACCAAAGGGTTGAGGGAAAAGATGAGGCAAGAGCTGCAAAGGTAGACGCCCACAAGGAGGCAGGAATTGCTGGGATGATGTCTTGATGAAAAGGTCTTTGAATGCTTTTCCATGAGGTTTGTGCCTGAGGCCAGACCTCTTCAGCTGCTGATGGAGCTGGGGAGTCATGTCCCACTGTTCCTGCTGCTTGCTTCCCCTCCACTGCCTGTGAGCTTACTGGCTGGGAGGCTGAGCTCAGCATCTGAATTTCATCCTCTTTCTCTAGAGGTGGAAAGAAAGCCTTGATGGACAGGTGCCTTTCACCCACTTGCACCTGGGGATGGATGGAAGTGGTTGTACAGGTTTTGGGGTGGAGGGCTGCCTGTCAGCAGAGTTCAGCTGGTGTCTGTGCTGCAATGAGAAGCAGGGCAGCTCCTGTGGAAACCAGATGGCCTCCTAGAGACGTCAAGTTGAAGCTCTCCACTGAGCAGACAAATGCAAACCTCCATGGCCTCTGAATCTGATGTGGTGACAATTCCTTTTTGTGTAAACTCAGTGAATTCTGTGCCTTTGCAGATTTCCTTTTTCCTTTTCCTGAGGAAAGGATGTGTGTTTGCGGGGGACAGACGGACCATGGTTTGAACAATGATTTGCATCCAAGTGACCTGCCAGGAGGCAGTTCCATGGACCCTTTCCCTCCCTGTTCAGGCTTAGCTATCCCTGGGGAATATTTGGGGAGAAGCTCAAGTATCAGGAAAGTCCACATTTTTAGCATGTTCAGAGAATAATTGCATGAAATCCAAGCACCTCAAGTAAGAATGATGATCATAAAAAATTCATTACCTACTTATTGCAGAAGCTTAGGGACTTCCCTGAACCTGGCCAAATCCGTGTGTTTATAGATGAAGACTTTTTCCATTTGACATAAAAAAAAATTGTCCCTTGATGTGCCAAGTTCTAAGTAATTAAATTTTTGCCCTAGAATCACCTTTATTGACTTAAACTATAAAGTGCATCCCCTTTAGTTTGTTTTTTTTAAATTGATTTCATGTGTCTGTCTTCCATTAGCTTGATGACAAGAGAAAGCAGCAGCAGCATGGAAATAATTGTGCAGTTGTTATCAAGGGACCTGCACGGTATAATTTTTTTTTTATATCAGGGATGGAAAGAAATCCCTCCAATGTCCAGTTTTGGGAAGCATCATCTTGCCTGTGGTGCCTTAGAAGCATTGCCCAGTGATGTGGGACAGCATCTGAGCCTTCTACATGCATGAATACATGTGAACTGGCTGTATTTTTGAGCTTGTGATCTTGAAATCATATTGAGCTCTGGTCACTTTAAAACCTTTTAAATACTATTAGTATTCTGTCAATGATTGAGCATAAAAGTTCTCTGAACAAAATCCCCTGTTGGCAATGTTTGGTCTCATGGAGCTGTGGATGGATGTGGAGGACCACACAAACCCCACAGCTGGGCTGAAGGGACTTAGGAGTCGTGAAGGGTGATCAGCCCTGACCTGGAAGAGTTTAGAGGGATGGGAGAGAGAAAACATGCACATGAATTGTGCAAACCATGCAGCTTCAGAGTTACTGCCACTCTTTGCTCGCTGTTGGGCACCTCCAGACCTGCGTGCAGGAGGTGAGCCGAGTCCTGGCCATCTCCATTCCTGCAGGATTTGTCCCACACGATATGTGCTGGGAAGATTTCCTGAAACACAGTGGTTTGCTCTCTCTGATGGCTCTGAGCAAGATGGGTGCTGACACAGGTGAATGTGGCCCGAGAAGAAGCAAGAAATCAATCCTGTAATGAGCCATGGGAGCTGGGAGCAACTTTTGCACATGGGAAATGAACAGTCTAAGAAATGCAGGTTTTTTTGTTCACTGCCTCGGGAAGTGAGGAAAACAGGATTATGGCTGTTTTGCTGCCTGAAGCACAATGTCCTAGGAGGACATTCCCCTCCTGTCCCCATTTATTTGTGTTTTCTGGGGAGTCTGTGCCACTCTAAGCTGCAAAAGGAGATGGGATTATAAACTGCAGCTAAAGCAGAGGCTGTTTTTTTTCTGCAGATAGTGTGGGACACTAATGAATTGCTTTTCTTCCATGACTCACCTCTTACTTCCTTATAGGTGAAATGTCAGCAAATCCAGTTGAACCCTTTAATTTTTTTAAGGTAAAAAAGCCCACTGAACAAACCCGAGAATTTGTTCTTAAACTGAGTCTGGAGATAACAGCAAGTTAGCCTCATTCTTTTGATAAACAGAGCTAAACTTGCAATTCTCAAGGTACTTTTGTAGGTCAATGGAAACTGTCAGTCTGTTGAAGTTTTGCAGCACAGAAAAATAGTGTTCTGGTGTTTGCCAGTCACAAACAACTGCAGGATCTTTAGTTCAAAATTTTCTGGGGTTTATTTTGGCTTGTGCTGTTGTCTTAAAGATCACAGATATAACAGTGTAAGACACTGCTGCGGATCTCAGTGGTATCTTCACTGGTTTTGGGGTATGAATTAGCTTTAGTTTCATCACTGTCCCAATAAAGCTTGATTGCATTGACTCACTGGATTTGGTGAGAGTCAGGAATAGAAACATCAGCAGAAACATCCACTTTACCAAGAACAGATGTGTGTGCAGGGGCAGCTCTCAGCTAACAAGGATGTGTGCACACTTGGGTATTCTGTCTGTGACCAATTAGCATGATCTCCCTCTTGACAGTGCAGCATGCATGGAGTATTTCAGCCCCTCTGAGAGCTCCTCCATTGCTGCCCTACACCTGCACCCTCAACAGTCTTTAAATGGCTTTGCTATAATTAGCTGGCACACCTAGCTTTGTGTAATGCTTGTGTATAGCACTGATAAGCCAAAAGCATAAATAACATCCCCTGTTCCATAGTGCTACTCTGAACATGTTCAAATATAGAGCTACCAAAACCCTTGGCACAGGATCTTCTTTTGAAGGATATTCCTTCTTGCCATAGCTTTACTGTGGCCTACCTGAAAGCAAATGAACATGTGAGGGTTATCTTTTACAGTGAGTCTGGTTGTTATATTGTTTAAATCCCAGAAGGAGTCATTTGTAAGTCTAAAGTAATGAACCATCCTGGGGGCTGGAAGAAGCCTGCTGGGTCTGGAATTGCTGTTCTGCTTAGGTGGAGAACTTGTTTGGGATTTCCACGTTGGGAAATACATCCCCACCAAAGAGATGTGTTTGTTCCATGCTGGTGGGAGCTGTTCAGTACAGCTTGAAAATGTTGGAGAGAAGCTGGTTGGGTATCCTGGGATTTCCCAATACTGATGTTTCAAATCTTTGTGCCTGTGACCCAGAGGGGGCTGTGGAGAGAAGCAAAGTTTCTTGTGAGATCCATTTTGTGGGAACATTATATTGGCACCTGCTTTGGAGAAACCTTGTAAATATTCTTGCTCTCTTTGGTCCCTGGCTTGAAACACCATTAGCAGGAGAAATCCTCAAGGACCTTGTTTTATCTTTTGTGCTTAGGAGTTGTGTGAAGGGACGATAGTAAAAGTACTGTTGCCAAGTGATCCCTCCATCTTGCAATGAGTTTTGCCCCATGAGAATGTGGAGCTGCTCTCTTTGAGCAGAGGGGCAGCATAAACCCAGCCATTCTGTGTTTGCTTGGAGCAATTCTACTCCTGGTAAAAAATACTCAAGTTTTTCCATGTGGTGATCTGGGGGTCATTTTCTTTCAGAGAGGTTGCACATGTGATCTGATCACACAACGTGGTAGGCTGAGTTTCAGGTAGGAGGCACCAGTAATTTGAGGAAGGGAAATGCTCATTACAGAGGAGAACACTGGGTTTTCTCTGTAAGGTAGTGTGTTCTGATCCTGCCCTGCTGGTTTTCTCTTTATTCTGGGTGTGTGTTACTAATGGCTGTGGGGGTTTAGATAAGTCCTTGCCTTTTGCCCAGGCCTCTGGCAGCAGGCAGTAGCTTTATTGAGGTGGCCAGCACCCCAAAACACACTCTCATTCACAAGTTCTTTAATAATGGCTGATTCAGTCTATTACAGAATGAATTATTTATTTAATAGACACAAAACTAGCAGACATAAGACTTAAACTAATACTACACAGGAATAAGGACATAAAGAGACTACTAGCAGATATTTACAGCATGGGGTTAAAGTTACCTATTAATTTTACAGCTAGTGAAGAAATAATATAACTTAGGATTCAATGTATCTTACCGTCCAATTGTTTGTGGGGCATCAAGATCCTTCCTCTCAATTCCCAGGAAAGTAACCACAGAATCTGCATCCAGACTCCAGGGAGAAGTCTCGAATGCTTGCCAAAGTGTGTGTAAGAGGCTTCTGCCTCTGTGATAACTTGTGTGTCTTTTATAGTTTGTAAAACAGTGTCTCTCAGTTAAGAATATTTCTTTTATCTCTTCCCACATCTGCTCTCCAGACTGAGTTGCTGATTCTTAGGTGAGCCCTGAGCCCTTTTGGTGCCAGAGATGCCCCCTCGCTGGGCCTTTCAGCCCAGGTTATCTCTTTATGCACCAGCTGTTGGGGTGGGGTGTAAATGTCCTGTCACAGTGTGCAGGGGAGCTGTGTCCCTTCATGGCAGAGGAAGCAATGCTTATTCTGCATGTAGAGTCCAAAACACAGAAAAATTCTTTTCTATGCAGACTGTTAACTGATCGTGCAGCAGCAAGCTGCCTTTGATCCTCCTGACTAGAATGATCTTTGGGGAGAACTTTCCAGGGCCTCTCTCAGGTTTTCTCACAGTAATGCAAGATTCTCATTTCACAGTGACAGCTTAGCAGGAAAGAGCCTAGGCTGTGCCAGGCCTGGCAGCTCTGATCCTCGTGCTGCTCAGGAGATCCTGGGGATTCATGTCTGGTTTACTATTTTACACAATTTACAACTGTCCAGGACTAAAACTAGGTGATGACTTTTCAGTGGTTGCCCCTTAAGGATGGAATCTCTTTTCCCTCATTAATGACTTTAATGAAGTATATCTGGCTGTTCATCCAGTGGATACCAAAAGTGGCTCTTGTTCTCCATGTGACAGATTTGAATCGTTCATGCCAAGCCCACAGGCTCTGCATTTCCTTGGAGGGTGACCTGTGCACCCTCCTTGCCTTTCTCCTTCTTGCCTGGTCCGTGTTCCTGGGTTGTACCCCTGTGCCTGCTGCCTGTCTTCTCATGTTCAGTGGGACTGAGGCAGCAGGTCCAATTAATTTTGCATTCCCCCATTTTCTGTCTGTATAAGAGACACTTTATAATTTGCCCATGGCTTTAGGTTTGGGCTACTCAGTTATTATGCCCAAAACACATCATAACTCCAGTTTGCTGCCTTCTGATTCTTGCCAGAGTGCTGGTCATGGGACAGGAGGATTTGGGAAGAAAAGCTGATAAATCATAAATTCCTGTGCAAGATGAATCACGAGTTAGTACCTCTTTCTCAAACATGTAACTGCAAGCTGTTATATCAGTGCCAGTCTGTGGCATGCAGGAGGAAAGTCTCTTTTGGTTTACATGTACATACAGGCTATTCTGCATCTGTTTTTGGGCATCAGTTGAACTGACAACATAATTGCATATTTTTCCTGCTTGACCCCTGGAGACTTCACTTACTTGATCTTCATGTATGGGAATGTGATCCAAGGCAGGGGTGAATGGGAAGGGAAAGAGTTCTCTTGATCATGGTAGAAATTTGAATTTCTTCATCCTACATTTTATGTAACTGTCACCTTTCTGGCATTTTGCTACAATCTCTGGTATGGAAATAAATTGTGGAGAGAAACTGAGCCTTCCTCTTTGAATGCCAGAAGAAGAGCCAGGGCTTGCAGAGTTTTCCAGTCTTGTTATTTCCTCTGGGCTCTGACCTTGCTCCTTGTTCTAGCAGCTCTTGGCAAACCTGATTAACTGCAAAGAGAGTTTCTGTGGCTGGATCTACATCCCACATCCATGTTTTTGCCAACTCAATCAAAACAAAGATGGGCTGAGATTAGCACCTTGCACTCTTCCCAGAACTCTGGGAACTTAGAAATTAGTTGCATTTTTGATCATAATTAATATAGGGGCTTTCTTACAGACCTGTGCTAATTGTGTACAAGTGATCTTGGAGCTGTGCTGAATCTCAGTGAGCAAATGACATCTTTAGCAGTTTTTTGGGCTATCAAACTGACGACTACACAAAGTCTGGCAAAACCCCTTCTGCTGGGCTTTTTTTCAACTTCAAATGCTAATACGTCAAAAGTCTTGGTATACTTCTAGCATTGCCTTGCAGTATGTTTCCTTCCACCTTGGTACATGCTGGTTCATAATCCTGAGTTTTCACCAAAGCAGAGGCTGTCTACTGTTTTCTTTTTCAGTGTAGATGGTAACTCTAGTATTTGTATGTCTATACACTTTATGTTATGCATGTATCAGCAGAAATGTAAATTTTCCTGCACAGGTGCCATGTTGATCATGTCAGATACTGACTTGACTTAACAATTGTGTGCAAAAATCAGGCTGAACAGGTGATCCTAAAGAGAGGGCAGTTCTGTTGTCTGGCAGCTGGCTCTGTTCACCTGGGGCAGGCTGAGCCAGGGAAGTCCCCTGAAGCATTGAGAGCAGTAACAATTAAGGCAGCAGGGAACAGCAAGATATGTAAGTATGTGTTGATTGTTTTATTTTAAAAATGTCTATCTCTGCTTTTATCCTCTTAGACTGTTTTGGTGTGAGACACATGTTCTGGCTACTGGAGAGTGCAAAATTACGAGGAGAAGGAATCAGTGGCCAATTCTGGTCATTGTGGCCAGTAAACTGGGTCTGAGCATGGCTGGAGCAACCTAGGATGAAGCATTTCCACCTCAGGAAGTACAAGCAGGCAGTGCTGGGTTGCATGCATTCTGTTGTCCCTCAGTCTGTCTCTGTCCCCTTCTCCCTGACTCCAAGGCTTCCTGCTCTTGGGAGAGGAATCGATTGAGGTTTGGTTGCTGTGCATCCCTCTGCTGCCTTCAGGGTTCTGTTTGTTCCAAATGCCTCTTGTGCCTCTTGTACTGTCCCTAGTTAGTCTATCTCTCTGCCAGGAGCTCTGGCTTGTGCTTTAGCGTGATTTGCACAGCTTAAGCCCTTTCCCTGGCTATCCTTTCTTTTCATTTCCCATTTGTGCTGGCTGTCTGCTCGAGCGGCTGCTGTCAGCACACAGTGGAAAAACACCGATCCGAGAGAAACGCACTACAGCAGATCAGCAGGAATTCCTGGGCTGCCTCTTTGTCAGAAGAGCTCAGCCATGTCTTTGTTTTCTCGCTAGCGAGTCAGAGATGCTGCAGGTTTGTTTGGAGCTTTGCTCATCTAATTTGCTCAGTAACCAGGGCAGTTGCCCATTGTTTCACTTGTGTGTGTTTTTAGGTGCCGCAAGGCACAATATCTTCATGCCGGCAAGAATAAGTTAATGCATCTCTCTTAGCCAGCAGCCTGGGGACTAAAAATTTCTGATTTGGGCTGCAAAAAGGGAAGGGAAAGGAGCTGAATTTTACCCAGCAATGCAAAAAACTAAAATTCAGTCCATTTGTTTAAGCTGTGTGGTCCCAAAGGGGGAACTCTGATCTGGCACATCACTCTGCCGCAGACAAAGGATAGTTGATTTTTGTAAATTAGTGCCATGATCATTTCAATCTGGAAGGAATAAACATGCAGACAGTGTGGCGGTGACTGGGGGTGAAGGGCATGTGACCTAGGAGGTGGCGTTCCTCTCTGATTTGTGTAACAAAGAACCAGCCTGTGTCTCTGTATGCCAGCAGGATAAATATACTAATTTCACCAGTGGTCCGTGTCAGTGCAGCTGCGTGAAAACTGAGCTGTCACTGGAGACAAAACTTTGTCTGTCCTTTGTTGTCATGTTGTGAAAGCTGGGGCAATGAGATGAGGGTGGAGATGAGCAGCCCTGCCTGGGCACCGCTCTGGCTGCAGAGGCAGCTGCAGGCATGAGGGCGCTGATTCCTGCACATGCAGAAGAGAAAATGCCCTTGATCACTAAAAAATGGGGAGGTAAGAGGAGAAAAAAAAGCTTTGTTTTCTTGGATCAGCCCCCTGTGGAGGCAAAGAAAAGCCTGCCATAAGTTAATGGGCCACTTTCATAAATGTGGGAGCCTTGTGCATGCAGAGTGGCTCAGCCTGTCTGAGCTGATGCAGCTGTCAGCCTGTTTGTCTAGAAAATGCTTTTCTGAAAGGTATGATTATTCTAGACTGTTGAGCAAGTTCTTCTGTGTGAGTGCATTTAAACACCACCAGTGGTACATGTGGAAAGATTACAAAAAAAGAGAAAGAGGGCAGTGTTGTCAATAGCCCAGGGAGGACAGGAGAAGAGGTCGTGCTGCCTGTACAACAAGGACACCTGTAGTGTCTTCTGAATTGCTCAGGTCTCTCACCAGCCTGTACAACACATGCTGTGCAGGTGTGCTTTTTTGGGGGAGACTGCTTCTGGGGCAGTGAGGATGAGAGCAGTGTGAGGCACGGGGATAGATGCATTCCTGCCTCTGCAGGGCCATGCCCTGTGTTGGCCGTGCTTAGGCACTCGAAAGATATTCTGGAAGGGTACTTCTTAAAAGCTTGTCTTTGATCCTGAGAAGGGCATCATTCTCCAACCACCATGGGGTGTCCCAAGGCACTGCTTGGAGGTCTGGCTCTGTCCTCATCAGGTGAGGAGGAAATTGACAGTAGACTCTGGGGAGACCCTTTGTTTGCTTGTGTTATTAGCAAGGAGTGAGGAAATAATGATTTATTGATGCTTCTGTGATTCTCTTACACCAGGCTGTGAAGGAATAAATTCAGTTTCCTGGCTGATAATCATGGCTCTAATTGAGCAGTACCATGTTCCTTGCAGAGCAGCTGGTCTGTGGGGTGCTGGTGGTAGCCCCAGTTCTCTGATACAGTGCCCCATAGCCAGTATGGCCTGTGATCACCAAGGGTCACTTCTCTGCTCTTTCCCTGCTGCTGGCCATTGCCAGGCTGGTGGACACAGGCTGTTTATACAGCCCAGCATTTCTTTGCTGCAGTGTCATTTGATTAAACCAGAAATATCTGACAGAGGGGGTGGCAGCCACTCCTTTCTGGGGTGAAGCACTGGTGGAAATGTGTTATCAATAACACATTCCTCAGGTGGGAATGTGTTATCAATAGCTCATCAAATACTCCTTGATGATCGTGGTATGTTGGGCATAAGGTTGATGCCTCTTGGCCGTGGCCTGGGCACCACCCCCCATGCTGACCAAGGAGACCCCTACGCTCACCCCTGGAGGGCTGGTGCCTTCCACTGCCCTGTCCCAGCCCTGTCCCTGCCCTGTCCCGGTAACTGCTGAAGAGCACAGTTAACAGCTCACAGGCTGCACTGGTTGCTCAGGGCTCTGCCAGCCACCACCATGCAGTCTCAGTAAATCCAGCTGAATTCCTGGGCTTTGCATCTCCTCTGACAGCCCTCTGTACAACAGTGCCCTTTTCATGCATTCCCTTGTTCCCATGTGAGCCTTAGCTTATGAACAGGGTTTCATCTCTGTAGCCCAGAGCATTGGATGGGGCAGGACTGCAGTGCAGGACTTTGGAGCACGTCTGCACTCATTTCACTTCAGGGCTTTGTGCTCTCTCTCCTTTGCAGGCTGTGGAGCTGTGCGTGGCCAGGGCTGCCTGTGAATGTGTGAGCTGGAGGTGCTGCTCAGAACCCCTGCCTGCCTGTGTCCCAGCTGCCAGCATCTTCAGGAATGAGTGCTGGATGCAGGCAGGATTCTCCTGTCCTGCAGAGTGATTCATCTCCCTGGATTGCATGGCAAGAATAGCGAGGTGCTGCCCAGAACTGCAGTGAGCAATTAATCCCTCAAGTCCTGGGGAGGAGGAGATCATAGGTGGGACCTTGGCAAACCAGACTTTTGCCCCCTTGCAGTCTGCACTCATTTCAACTGCACTACAAAAACACAACTGTGCTTTTCCAGTGTGGAAATGTTAAAAAAAGCAGTGCCATTTTCGTTAACCTGAGGAGTGTGCAGATTCCTTTGAATCACAGGATCTATCCAGGATACTGATACTTATTTTTTTAACTTTATGACTACAAAGCAGGGGATCCCTGATTCTGGGTGTCCTACAAATCCAGAATGTGAGGCAGCCCCTGTGCTGAAGACCCTGCCATTTCCCCCTCACCCAGCATGTACCCTCCCAACTCAGCTGAGCAAGGGAGATAGTTTATGAGCAGCATCAACAATGTCATAAAGTGCAAGTGGCAAGTTAATTCTGCTTTTCTATTCCAGCCCTTTGACAAGGCCTTGTTAATAGAAGGTTGGGAACAGAAACAAAAGGAAAGGGCACAGCAGCTAAAAGCCAGTTGTCACAGCACTGCTGCATTAAGTGTGGAAATGCTGTGTTTTATCAGAAAAGGAGCATCATCTCCATAATAAATGGCATTGCACAGCAAGGAGCAGCTCCATAGGAGACCTCTCCCCTGTGGAGGCAGGCTGAGAGAGTGGGATTGTTCAGTCTGGAGAAGGATTTAGGGAAACCTCATAGCCTCCAGTACTTAAAGGGAGCTTATAGAAAGGACAATGACTTTTTACATTGGCAGGTAGTACTAAGACAAGGAGTATGGTTTTAAGCTGAAAGAAGCAAGGATTACATTGGATGTTAGAGGGAAATTCTTTTCCACCACTGGAGAGTGATGAGGCACTGGAAGAAGTTGCCCAGAGAAGCTGTGGATGCCCCATCCCTGGAAGTGTTCAAGGTCAGGTTGGATGAGACCCTGGGCAGTCTGGTCTAGGGAGTGACATTCCTACTCATGATAGGATGTTGGAACTAGAAAATTCAAAAGATCCCTTCCAACCCAAACCATTCTATGATTCCAGCCTGTGGATGGATTCCTGTGGCCTGTGCTGATGTGCCCTCTGGAAGAGGGCAGAGATGCTGAGCTGTTCAGTAGGATTCAGTCCTCTGTACTGCTATCTTCCCTGGGATGATCAGACTGAGAAAGGGTTTAAACCCATGTGGGTGAAAGCATGGAAGACTGAGGAGGATGGGACCAGGGGGGCTCATGGGAAGGTAGGTGGGGTGTGCAGAGGGCAGGGATCTATGGCACTCAGAGCAACACTGGCATTCTCCTGGAGACAGCAGTGCTGGAGACTTCTGCACTGCTCCCCTTTCCCAGAGAGAGCATGCAGCTTGCTGTAATTTTCTCCTATCTTCTCAGAAAATTAGGTGAATTCACTGAAATTGCTGTTCCTTCCAACCCTCCTTGGAATGTGTTCAAATACACTTTGCTCTGTTTTCTTAGATCTGTAGTTAGAGGTGGTGAAATGCTCCCCTAGGCCGTATCCCTAGGCCACATGGGGCTGCTTGGAGGCTTCATCCCAAAGTTGAGTTCCGAGTGTTGATTTTGTTCTTGAGCTGGTATTTTAACAAATTTGGGTTTATTTTTAAAGTTTTCCCAGTTGCTTTCTTCCCTTTCTATCTTTCTTGGGAAAACAAACCAACAAAAAAAAACACTCCTAAATTTTTCAAAGCTGAGTAGTGCAGAAGAGGCCTCTCATCCACACCTTGTTTTTTTCCCCACAGTCTGTGGTAGCTGTTAATTCACATTTGGTGAAGCAATTACCCAGGATATAAATAATACATAGCATGTTATCAGAAAACTGCATGCCAGTGTTATGGAGGCAGGCACTTTTGGCCCCGGCGGGGAGGGCTTCCCTTCTGTGCTCTGCAGCCCCTTAAGGCCAATTAAAGTGCATCCTTAATGAGAATCCAGCCACTGCTTGGCTGGATAAAATAGTTGCTCTGATGTGGGGGCGGGGGGGGGCAAAGCAAGTGAAAGAGGGGTTTAGTGTTCAGACAGCTGCAGTGAGCACTGGAGTCTGAGCATTCCCCTCCTCCCCCTGTGCGTGGGCTGAGGCTGGAGCAGCGGGACTGAACGCATGGTGCTGGCACCAGTGGCAGCTTATGGGAGACCTGTGGGTCAGAGGCTCAGTAGCGTGTCCTTTGCCTTCTGCCTTAGTCCTGTAAAGGTCATTTCTCCTGACAGCATGTCAACTGCTGATAAACAAAACCTTTTAGAGTGTCACAAGTGTAGAAATCTGCTTTATCTTCCTGTTCCCATTCCAGCCTCCTCCATGAGCCCAGGTATTTCTTCTTTCAAGACTGCTGTTTATTTTAACTGCAGTAACAAGTGCTAAACCAGCTGGTGGGAGAAATAAATGTTGCTGTAACAGCTTGGGTGGAGATTGAATAAGTCCAAGTGCTGAGTCCTGCATTCTGGCCACAATATCCCCCTGCAGTGTTACAGGCTGGGGACGGTGTGGCTGGACCGTGCCCAGGGGAAAGGGACCTGGGGGTGCTGGTCCACAGCTGACTGAACATGAGCCAGCAGCGTGTCCTGGTGGCCAAGAAGGCCAAATGGCCCCTGGCCTGTATCAGAATGGTGTGGCCAGCAGGACCAGGGGGGTCATTCTTCCCCTGTACTCGACACTGCTGAGGCCACACCTTGAGTGCTGTGTCCAGTTCTGGCCCCTCAAGGAAGGACCTTGAGATGCTGGAGCACGTCCAGAGGAGGCAACGAGGCTGGGGAGCGACTGAGGGAGCTGGGGGTGTTTGGCCTGGAGAAAAGGAGACTCAGGGGTGACCTTATCACTCTCTACAACTCCCTGAAAGGTGGCTGTAGGCAGGTGAGGGTTGGTCTCTTTCTCCAGGCAGCAGCTGACAGAACGAGAGGACACGGCCTTAAGCCGTGCCAAATGGAGGTTGGATATTGGGAAAAAGTTTTTTACTGAAAGAGCGATAAAGTTCTGGAATCATCTTCCCTTGGGAGGTGGTGGACTCACCATCCCTGGGTGTGTTTACAAAAAGACTGGACGTGGCACTCAGTGCCATGGTTTAGTTGAGGTTTTAGGGCATGGGTTGGACTTGATGATCTTGAAAGTCTCTTACAACCTGGTGATTCTGTAATTTGGAAAAGATGCTTCAAGTTACAAAACAAGTATAAAAACCATCAAGAAAAAAGTGAGCAAAAAAACCAAACCATCCAGAGCTGATAGACTCAGGAGACCACCAGATTTCGACTATCACATTCACAGTTGTGAATTTGCTCCACAGTGAGGCAGCAAGAGCAGGAATAATTGGCCTTGGGATAAGCTTGGCTTTGCAGTGGGATCTCAAAACCTCCCTACAGCAGGCTAAATATTCAAGACTGCTGCATGGTCCCGAAGCTTTTTCTCTGGTCTCCTTGTAGGGATCACTGGACTTTGGTGCTTGTAACAGTGACTTTCTTTCCCAAACATAAACTCTGGGAGTTTACTGTGCTGTGGTCTCTCCTGCTGTAACTTCTGGTGCAAAAGAACCCCAGCTGAAGGGAAGGGCACAGTAACATGTTGGATGTTGTTTCTCAGGTGCTGGAGCAGGATGTGGTTCTCCAGTCCATTGACCGTGCCATTGAGGCTGTGCACAATGCAGCCATGAAGAATGGGGGGAAATACAACCTGGAGCAGAGAGATGTCCTCCAGTAAGTATGATGGGCATCTGGGAGAGCTGGCAGATGGAGGGTGGTCACAGTGTCGTTTGGTCCTCGGGGGATGTTGGGTGTCTTTGGTTTGAGCCCCTGTGCGGCAAAGTGTGGCTGCACTCAGAGAACTTCCCAGTGTTTGAGCTGCTGCTGCTCCTGACAACTGTGTCCAGCAAAGTAGAGCTTTGGCCTTGCTCCTCTCTCTCTCTTCATGCCAAGAAGAGGAGATTGTCAGCCACACTGTAGGCTTGGAGGAGAAATCCAAAACCTTTCTGGCTGCATTTTCCCTGCTTTACTAGCCAGGAATTGTAGAGGTTTTTAGCATGTGACACAAAGTCTTTAATATGTTCTCAAATAATTGCTTGTGAGGAGAATTTTTGTTTTCTCTGTCACCTCAGACTTGTTCTGGGGCATAGTGGTTAAATCTCAGTTGAACAGCAATTCTCAAGTGCAGGCAATTTCTGAAGCTTGAAATGTAATATGTGACTCTCCTCCGAGGAAGAGGCATTTTTCTCTAGTGAACTGATGAATAAATTATGGGCTCTTGCAAAGCCTCTTCCTTCCTCCCCCAGAAGTGCTTCCTTAGTTGTTAATGAAACTGGAGCTGGTGTTCAGAGTAACCCATTCTGGTATATATAGCCCAAATGCAATAAATCATTAAAAAATAATTGAAATGTTGCAGCATTGTCAGTCCCTTGAGCTTTGCTCTTCCTGGTGTCCAATATTCCGTTTCAGAAAACTGATCCATCACCGGAAGGAGACTGTGTCCCGTAAGAGCCACTCTCCCACCCCGCAGGGGACGGTCATGACCCAGTCCTCCAGTGACCACCACCTGGACGTGTCCCGGCAGCCCAACGGCGTGTGCCGGACGGGCTACGAGCGCCACCACAGCCTGCCCAACACCGAGTTCGAGGGGGAGGATGAAGATCTCTACCAGGTATAGTGGCTGGACACTTGCTAGGTTCCTCCTTTGGTGGTGTGGCATTTCTTGTCCTGTTGAATAAAATGCCTTGGCAGCTGAAGTTACAAATCAGGTGTTTGCGCTGCTGACCTGAGATTACTGCAGCATAAAGTGTTGGTGTCTCTAAGAAATCTGGAACAGTCCCTCTGCTATTTACACTTGTCATGCTTTTTGTAGTCCTTGAGGGTCCATGGTTTTATGGTAGCACGTGAAATCCACTCTATACTGTGTGACTATCTCTTGGCACCCTTCTAAAAGAGTTGCAGGCTCCCTGGAGAATGCTTTGAAAAGTGGTTTTGACATGAGCAGTAGAGCTCCCTCCAAGCACTCAGCACTGCTTCATTTCCCCCTTGTTATATCTGCACAAGATCATTGGTCCTTAAGCATTTTATCTGCTGTGGCTGCCTATTTATACTACTCTAAACAAAACAAAAAGCCAAAAAAAACCCCAAAGATCCTGCTTTGTCTGAAGGTTGCTTATCATGATGAATTAAAGGCAAATTGCAGGAAATAAGATTTAAAGCAGATCTTTTTTTATCTCAGCGACACACAGTTCCAAGGTTACACTGCAGTGTCAGTGAGGCTTCAAAGCAGCAGCCCAGGATGAGGCTGTGGCTGTTGGGGATGAATGATGTGCCAGATTTCCCTGTGTAGGTGTAGCTGGATGTTAGGGCTAAAGGCGCCAAGCAAGGATGAGCATGATTTTTTTATTCCTCCTACAGATGAACACATGCACTGTAATTTTTCTTCATCTCTCTGGGCTGAGTGTTTGGAAGTACTGTGTTTATAAGGCACTGATCTGATGTCACCCCTAGCAGATGAGGCTTGTTTTACACTTGAAGAACTGTGAGTTTGGGGAGATGAAAGGTAGCTCTGGCTTACTCTGGCTGAACACAGCAATTTCTACAAACCCCATTTTTCTCCTCAGCATTCATTTTTGTTCTTTGGCAGTCAAACTAGCTCCATTCTCAAGCCTGTACATTATGGGCTGAGCAAACGGGGCACCTTACAGCCCATTCTCCATGCTGGTTCCCTGTCTTTATCTGGTCTGTGGTTTGGTTGCTTGCCAAAAAGGAGGAGGATGAATTTCCTTGGCTGACAAAGAACTGTTTCTGTCTGGGTGGCACTGAGGATGCAGTTGAAGGGCTTCCAGCTTAGCCCTGTGCTGAAAGAGCTCCTTGAGATTTTAACAGCTTGGTGGATTTCCCAAGTGCTTTGAAAGTACAAAGTGGAGGAAGCAGCATTGCTTTCTTCCACTGGTTATGCAGGAGCCTAAGAGGAGACCTACTGAAATCTAAACTTTCTCACTAGCGGCAGAGGAGCAGAGGTCTTGGCATGTGCTTTTCATTGCTTGGGATTTTCAGGTGCATTCAGTGTTTGCATTTGAAAACCTAAGCAAAATTTGATGTTTCTTCTCAGTGGTTTTGCTCCCAGGACTGAACTGGCTGCAGTAGTTGGTGAGGGCATTTGTGCTTCAGCTCCTCCACAGTCAGCATAAGGTGGGAGGCTGGGGCTGCTGCCATACCAGCTGCTAAGGGTGGAGGTTGGGCTCTTGGAGTATTTTAGTCAGTCTGCTGCATTTGTGCATGCTCAGTGAGTTTGTGATGCTCGTTTGCTTTTGACAGGACTACAGACCAGTGTGTCTGGCTTGGCAGAGTTTGCCTGGATGAGGTGGTGGGTGGGAGATGGTTAATTTGGTTTACTGTTTTATTATTTTGTTTAAGTGGTACTACTATAACAACATTGTTGCCAGGAGTCAGAGTGGTGATGTTCTCTGCTTGCTTAGCTGCGGAGGGAATGGGAGTGTTGTGGTTGAGTCAGTTCTTGTCTTTGGCCAGTGCAGGGAGCACAGCCTGCTATCAGTCCTTATAAAAGGGAAAAGGACAGGCAGCAGATGTGTAAAATCTGTGGATTTGAGGAAATGCACAGCACCCTAATAGAGGTCTGTGGAAAGGGAGGCTTTCAACACAAGTACAGTTGCTTCTCTCTAAACCTTTGGTAAGGTCCCTCATTTTTCCCTCGGGACAGGTGGGATCTGAACTTCAAGGACTCCTGCATGGTCACCTTGTGCATGGCAGCTGCACAGAGGAGAGGGATTTCCCTTTGGGGGTTTTGGTGTTGTACATCCTGCTGTTGGCTGTTGATTACACCTCACAGCTCCTGACCATGCAGCTTGGGCAAGCACAGGGAAGTTCCTGTGATGCTTCATGTTCTTCTGGCAGCTGCTTGTACTGTGGTGTGTGACTGTCTAAACCAGCAGGGGCTGAGCTAGCACTATGTGTACATCTATTAATTTAAGCACTAGCCTGTAATAACTGTGTTAAACTTGTGTGGTAAATTTGGAAGGGCTAATGAAGCCATGGAAATAGTCCAGAATGACCCAACCCTCGCTATCTCCAAACAATGCTGTGCATCTGCACTAAGCTCTGAGCCTGCCTGTCTGCTAAATCCCACTGCCTCAGGAATCGTGGCTGTGCCGTGCCGTGCCAAGCAGCTCCAACTCGTGCTGTCAGCTCCAGCACTCTGCAGACAGGGCTCTGCTTTTAGCACAGCTGAGCCTTCTGGATTTGGGGCCAGCCTGCCAACCATGGCAATGCAGAGATGCCTCCTGATCTGCTTGACCTCTCTCAGCTATGCAGTCTCTTTTTGGACCAACACAGATAATTTTTGAAGCTGTAGGCAAGTATCAGATAGCATTCCACCCAGAGAACAATGTGGGGTGGATTGACAAGAGCCAAGAGTGCAGTCTGCAGCAGTGTCTTGGGCTAATTCACCAGCTGAAGGCACTTGTAAAGAACTGACTTTTTATATGACACGGTATAAGGCTGGATGTATTTGGTGTTGGGTGGGAAAGGGACTAAGAGATCCTTTTTACAAAGTCTTTGTGCAAATTCTATCTTCACTTGTATAGTGGATCTAGGCATGGGCTGTGAGCACAATGTCAGCTTTTGGCATTGAGTCCTGAATATTTGAGTGGCTTTTGAAGGTGTTTTATTTACAGGAATATCTTTGCTCCCATTTCAGATAATTTTTGCTCTTCCTGGCTCTGGGGGAAGAAAAATACATTTTTCATTCTCCTTCTTCTGAGCTACATAAGATGGAGACCCTTCAGGGGCCTGTCTCAGATTTTCACTGTGGGGTGGCAGAGCTCTGTGCCCTGTGTGGTGTTTATATAGGTTTATTCAGCAATAGCAGGGCACAGAAAAACTTCTCTTCTAGGGCTAAACAAATCTGAAAAATTTTCACTTGTGAATGTCATTGTAGGTTCCAAATGGTTGAAAGCTGGGTTACCCAAGGCACTCAGACCATCACCTCCTTTCCCTTCCTGTGCTCCCCTGGGAGACTTGGCCAAAGACAGTGATTGCAATATTCCACAAAAGCAGAGGCACATTTGAGGCAGCAGGCTCTGAATGCCAGCAGTCCTAAGAGGTCCCAAGGAGTCTCCTGGCGCTGAGCTGCCTTGATGCAATGTGCTCCCACCGAGCTTGGCTGCTGTGTTCAGTGATGCCCTTCTGATTGGAGACTAACCCTGAGGCTGCCCCTCACTGGAGTGATTGTGGGTGAATGTGATATTGGTGATCACGGTGTTTAGATTTGGCAGGAAAAGATGAGTGTAGGAGCCTGGGTCTGGGGTTTGTATGTACACTGCTGGCTTGGCAATCCTAGAAGAAAAGACTTGCATGAGAAACCCCCGATGTGGAGAGTTAATGCAACTCCCTGGCAGAGCTTTTCCCAGTGCGTCCTGCTATAGGTAGCATAGTATTGCATGGAGGGTCAAACCCTATTTTCTCCCTGCATGAGCAGAAATAGCTTTGAAAGCATGGAAAAGGCATTTATGTGTTTCCAGTCCTTGGCTTTGTCTTTCTGCAAGGGTATTTGTAGCTGATGTAATGGATCTCTCCAGAAGAGTGTGTAAATATGCACTCTGTTTGCAGCCTCTGTGGAGCTATTGAGAGTAATGTGGAGACATGGCAAGTGTGTGGGATTGCATTTGGAATAAAGGAGGAGTAAATGCTTGACAGGTCTACACGACATATGTGCCATGTGCTGCTGAACACAGCAATTAAACAAGGGCTGCTTTGCCTGTCACAGGGAGGGGATGAAGTCAGTTTGAGTCCTGCTTTGTTCTTCTACGAGGCCGCCTATTAGCATCTGTCCTCCTGAGAAAACTGCCCCAAATGATGAGAGAGATGTAAGGACAAATCTACACATGCATGTGAGAAAGATGTCTTCGTAAAAAAGAATATCTCTATTGTCAACCTCCTTTGATTGCTCTGAAATCTTTCCTTGTAGATCCCACCACAGGCTCGTCATGCTGCTCCTGTCACCCCCCCACCTCCAGAGAAGCGCAAGAACACACAGATTGCTGCTCCCATTAAAAGTAAGGACAAACTGCTCTCCAGGTCTTGGGCATGAAATAGACCCTGGGTGATGTAACAGCTGTGAGGCCTGAATGCTTCTGCTTTGTTCTTAGATGAGCATCCTTATCCATTTCCTGAATTCCTAAATGGTTTATATCCCTACAAATATATCTATAAAATATATATAGCCTAGATTTCTGTAGATTTTAATGCTAGTGGTCCTGAGCTGGCAATGAGTGCTCCTTGCTGCTTCAAGCCTGTTCTGATCTGTGAGGGTCTGAGCAGCTTGTGGATAGATGCCAGGTACATCATTCCCCTACTCCTTCAGTGTCTGTGGCCCTGGGAATCACAGTGCTCTCCAAGGAGCAACTCTCTGCCAGTTCATGTGGCTAGTCTGGCTAGTGTACAACATCAGTGGTTTAAGGTCCCTTTTCTCCCACAGACAACATGGCTGTCTCCCAACAAGGCAGAGAGAGTGTTCCCTTGCAGTGCAGTGTGTGATACTTCATCACGGGAACTCACTGGTTTTAATGCAGTCTCAAGTCTTGTTTTTAACTCCTGATCTGTTGAACACTTTCTTTGTACAGTGGTTGGATTCCCATGAATTCAGTGGCTGGTGCCTATAAGGAGCAGTAATAATACCAGGGACACATCTGCCTATGTGCTGCCCATAGACAGCAGAGCAGCTAGTGAGAAATACTTGAGAGCAGAACCATGGGGTCAGGGCTGGAGCTTCTCCATCTTCAGTGTGGTTGGGCTGACAGAGCCGTGCTTATCCTTCTGACATGCTACCAGCTTGCCCAAGTGCTCTGCTGTGCTGTGGCAGTGATGCCATTGGTGACACTCAGCCCATCTCAAGCCCACTCGTGTCCCCTTGTGTGGAGCAGGGCAGAGCTATTGACTTGCAGGTAATTGGGACCTGGGAGTGGCACCAGCTTCCTTAACGGTACTGAGCCATTTTTCACTGGAGTAGTGGGAGTTTACAAAGGTCAGTTTCCTTCAACTCATTATTCTGATTTAATGAAGCATAGGGGGAGCTATAATTCAGAATGATCCTCTGTGAGGAGGAGGAAAAAGAGGGATGCTGAACCTGTGTGGGAGTGAAAGGCCCAGTTTTTCTGCCTAGCTGGTGTTTACTTTGGGAGGAGTGGTGGATGGACTAGAGGCGGGCTCTGAGCACTGATGGAGCACGAAGGGTTGGAGTTGCCTGCAGAAGGGCAGCAAAGACATTTCACATCAGTCCCACTGCTCCTTCCTTTGGGCATGTGTGTGTGAGTATCTGCCTTCCGTGAGAGCTGAGCTCCCCATGGGGTGCAGCTCCTTTTCTTCCAGCACTGACACCAGCTGCTCTTGGGAAGCTCCAGCTAGCCTGCTGTTTGTCCAAGTAATTGTTTTCACAGTCAGGGAAGAACTCAGAAACGTTTCTGCCCACTAGATACTAATGGATAAAATATACCAAAACTATATGTAAGGCCAGGTTAAAGGAAAGAAAGATCTTAATATCTCTTTGCTTGTTGTGGATTTTTTCCCTTGAAAGGTGGGACTCCCACTACTAGAGCTAGTCAAAACTAGAGATGGGGAGGAGAAATACAATAGAGCAGATAGTGTGGAGGCTAGTGAAATCAGTGGATGCTAGCAGGGCTTCAGGGCTCGTGATCAAATGTTGGAGAGTGCTGAAAAGGAGGGACTAAAGAGGTTGTCAGTCAAGTGTTTCCTCCACTGCAAGTGCTAACCGTTAGGTCTGTGCAAGAGGGAGGTGCAGGCTTGTGTGTGAAGCCTTCTGTGCCTTGCAGTTCTGAGGCACCATCTTTCAAAAGCAAGGGCTTATGTCCTTAGTGCAGAAAAAGCCTAACCCGGGGGAAAAGACTTTTTTGTTCCTTAGTTCTGTCCATCTCTCCCTCCCTTCCCCTGTGTAAAACACTAAGCCCTTTGAAACGTATTCATCTCAGCAGAGTAGCTTTCCCGTTTCTAAAGAGGTGATTGTGTGGGAATGCTCCAGAGAGAACTGGTACAATTTTGCTTTGAGATAAGTGAGGCAGGAAGAGGAGTTAAACTGCTCTGGTCGAATGCACAATGAGCCTTTTAATGGACTGCACTGTAGCAATTTGGGTTTTTTCTCTTTTCCTTTGATGCTGTTGCTAAGGCATGTTTAATTGTTCCCTTTCAGATGCTGTTGAAATTATTCCTGGGTCAGCTTCTAGTGCCTCCTCTATAAGCACAACATCCCTGGATACTTTGTACACTGCTTCTTCTGTATCCGAGACCGCTCTCCCAACAGCCACCTCCAGTCCTGCCAACACTCCACCCCCTGTCCCGAGCCGGAGCGTCCACACCACGATCACACGCAACTTGGACAGCGGCTCTGTGACCCACTCCCGCTATGGGACTTCCCCAAAGGATACCAGCAAATCTCCCCAGTCCAAGAGGGCTGCCCCAGCACCGCCAGCTGACGGGGGGGCCCAGAGGTCCCACAATGTGGATGGGGAGAAGACTTCTCAGGTAAAGAAAACTGCGCCGCCCCCCCCTGCAAGCCTGGATGCCTTCAGCAACCTCTGCCTGGAGGATAAGAAGGCAGCTGGGGTGGAGTCGCTGCCAGCAGAGCCCGGTGGCCTGGTGGCCTCCGTGCCCAAGACAATCGGTGCCGAACTGATCGAGCTGGTGCGCAGGAACACCCACCTCAGCTACGAGCTGTCCCGCGTGGCCATCGGCATCGTCATCGGACACATCCAGACCTCGGTCCCCGCAACCAGCAGCATCATGGAGCAGATCCTCATCTCCGTGGTGGAGAGTAAGGTAATGTTTGGGAGGCTGGAGTGGGGACTGCTGCACACCACCTCCCAGCAAGGAGCAGGTGTTATGAGCTCAATGAGCTCCTGATGTTTGGGATGGGAAATGCAGTGAGATCCCAAATGGAAAGGTGCTAGATGGGGTAAATGTCCAGCCAGGGGAGCCAAGGGTTCAAGGGGTTTAAGCCAGGCCCCCAGTACTGTTAGGAGAGAAGTGGAAAACAGGTGAGTTTATTCCTTAGATGAGCTGCAGATGCACAACATAACCTTGAGTTGGAGCATTATCTTGAGCTTGTTCTAAATAAACCTTGTGTCAAAATAATCCTATATTTCTCCTGCATCAGTCATTGAAATGGTGAAGTGCACCTGGGCAGCCCAATGATTTAGCTGGAGGGATAATAAATTTCAGCTCCCACTTGCTCAGTGCAGCCCTGAGGAGTGCACATCATATAAACTTCTAAGATGGGAATTCCATTGCTAATGGCAAGATTATAATGAACTATTCAGAGGCATTTGAATATGGAAAACTAATGACATTCAAATTTTACATCAAATCATAATCTGGTTGACTTTTTGCACTGAGTAGAGGGCCCTATAAGCAATTATTAAGTCTCTGTGGCCATATCCCAGTGGTTAATTGCTTCTTTCTCCAATAACTGCCCTGTCAATGTGTGATCTAGATTCAGCAGAAAAATTTATCTGTTTCAAGCAAATGTTCTGGCTCTGTCTTGCATGCTGAGAAGTTCAGTTTTCTGATATTTGCATCTTGTCCAAGATTTGAATGTTATTTTTATCATTAATACCTGTACTCAGGATACAATAAGATTAATTCCACAGAAGTTATATAGCACCAGGTTTCTGCAGAGGGGTTTTGAAAGTCTGAATTTTATGGCCATTGCTGCAGACCACCCTGAAAAGGATGGGGAAGAAAGTGATGCTGGTGCAGGGAGGAGTATGGATCTTCTGGTAACTGATATGATACCTGTCATCCAGGACATCTGTGGGATTTTAAAATGACCAGTAATGTATAGACACACAGCAGAATATTCTGTCCCATCTCATAATACTTCATCCTACCTATCGTGAGCCGTGCTGCTTTCAGAAGGAGAGCCTGGATGGGCTTGCACAGTGTGCAGGTGTAAATGTGGATCTGGTGTTCATTTTTCCTGAGTGTCCCACACAGATGGTATAGTTCTGCTGATATATGGGGGCCTGGTCCCAGGTGAGGTTGTTCACCTGGTGTAGAAGACCAGCTCTAGCAGTTGTAAGGGTGGTCATGTGTATTTGTGGGGTGGCTGCACTACTGTAGCTTTGCTAGTGTGGTCTGGTGGTACAAATTATTATTGTTGACTTTGTGTTGTTCATTATACCAAATCATTCAACAATCTCAGGGGCTTCTGTGTAGAATTGTTGCTGAGTTGTCAGTTCTAGGTCAAGGAATTTTTTCTTTAATTTGTAGCTTCTGAAATCCCTCTGCTCCCCAGTCCATGCAAATACATGGGCAACTCATCTCTTGCATATTTTTCAAGGCTTTTCTTTGACTCCCTAAAACAGCATGAGGTACCAACTTTGATTTAAAGCTTTGTTCTGCTCATAGTAGATACCATACCTGCTTCAACCTTTTATATAATATTCTTTAATTAGTTATATCCTTTCTATTCCTATTCCAGTCTTAATTTAAAGTCATCTCACTGGTTTACTAAATCAATTCCAGAATCCATTACCTTGCTTCTATCCCCAGTGCCTTCTGAAGGTTGAATAGTACTTCCATCTTATTTACCTTGCTGCTCCTCCAGCATGGAGTCTGTACAGGCACATGGTTTTTTTAGAGAATAAAAGATGCTGGGACAGCATCCTCCTGCTGCTTTTCAAGAGGTAATGTAAGACTAAGTTGGGGCAACAGCAGAGACAAGGAGGGTTCTGAGGAGCTCACACCTTAGGAAAGATACTTCAGAGGTACCATACTGTTTGGGGAACCCTGATCTGCAGGAGCAAACCTGCCAGGTTGGCTTCCCTGTGTCAGCATTTGGCCTGGCCTCGGAAATGGTCCCTCTTCTTGTCCATGATAGCTCCTGATAAATGTCACAGTGACTGGGTAAGATGCACAAAGGGACCGAAACCTCTTTTCAAAGGCAATGTTGCAGTGACTGTCTAAACTGGAGCTGGCTTTCATGGGAACTCGTTGGAAATTTGGACATACATAAAGATGCTCCCTGGTCTTTGGGCTTCTAGAGAATCACTTGGATTAGTAGGCTTTGGTGATATGTGATTACCTTCAGCTCTGTTGGATTGTCTCCCATCTGAGAGGAGGGGATGTCATGTACTGTAGATGTCATGTCTAAGGAGGTTGAGTTTTGCAGATTTATTAAACTTAGTGTGAGACAACCAGAAGTGCCCAATGCTCAAGCTAGTTGTACCTTGAGAGGGAGAACTCAGAAACCACTTACCTACTTTCTATTAAAATCACATTGCTCTGCTGAAGTTGTGACTCAAACCCATCTTCTGGTTGCCTTAAATTTAAGCTTGAAAACTGCTGACAAAGATGTATAATTCACATTGGTCTTCTAGTTGAGCCCAGGCTGCTGAGTGGGGTCAGGCTATTCTTGGATGTGTTGGAGATGGAGGAACAAGTCAGAAAGTTGGTGTGGGAGGTGATGTGTTTCTGGAGGGGGGGTTTCCCTTGTAGTGCTGTGACCTGCTCCCAGCTGCCCATCACCAGCACCTGTTGTCCTCACCAAGCTCTGACAAACCTCATGGCTAATGTGGCTGAAGCCCTCTCCTTCCCCTGAAGTTGCCTTCCCGTTCGTTCGTTGATTCAGCTGTGCCTAAAGGAGGCTTGCTTTTGACAGGACACAAAGGCTGCTCTGGGCTCAGCTTCCCCCAGGGGAGCTCTGTTCCCACATGCCAGAGAGGAGGGAAGGTCAGCAGGGTGAGTCCTTTCAAGGCCCAGTGCTTTGGGGGGGCTGTTAGGGGGGACTCCTCCTCAGGGAAAGAGTGTAACAAAGGGAATCTGGAGGGCGGCAGGAATGCATTAGTGCCCAGGCAGGCCTTTTCCTCTGGTAGAGCCTTTATGAAGGTCTGTGGCAGTCTTTGCACACAGCAATCCTGGCTCAGCTGTAGATGGTCCCACTCCTCCAGAGAGCTGCTGAGGACATCTGTGGAGCCCTGAACAGTGCAGGCTGCAGAGACCTTCCTGAGGCACAGCTAACCCGGGGTTGAAAGCCAAGTGCTGCTCTCTCCCTGTGACACCCACAGGTCTGTGCATGGCTGACATTGCCTCCCTGCAGAGCTGACCTGCCCTGGATGGGGCTGTGTCAGCCGGGAGCAGACCTGCTGCTGCTGAAAGAGTGTGTGTCAAAGGCTTGTCCTGGGACATTTGAAGTCAGGCATTTCTCTTGCACCATGTTTCTTCTCATATAGCAGCTGCTGAGGAGCCTGGAGGTCTGCATGTGTTGGGACTGGTGTTAGCTGTCTGATTTCTGTGGATAATGTTGTGGAAATGGTTTGCTGCCCAGAGGATGGAGGAATTCCCAGAGCAGTCCCCATGAAATGTGTCTGAAAACCTGCTATATGATTTTAGGGCTCATCTGGAGGGAAGATGTGTGTATCCATGGTACTGGTGATCCACTGCACTTGCTGGGGGGGGAGGGAGACATGGGAGTGGGAAAAGAAGAAATGGCCAGGACAGCAGCTGGGTTTGCATAGCAGGTATGGCCACTTCTGAGCAGTGTGGGTATGATGAAGTTCCCAAAATGGTTTTGGGCTGCTCAGGAAGAAAGAAATCCCTGTAGCAGCTTGTTCTGCTGAGCTGGGGGCAGGGAACTGTTTGAAGCAGCAAGATAATGCAAAGTGGCATTGCTAGAAATACTGAAACCTCCTTCTGCTTATGGGCTCTCCAGCAGATTCCTGGAAATGACCATATGATAATGCTGCAGGCTGTAGTAGCTGCCAAGACGTTTAATAAGCAGAGACGTGACCCTGGTGATGAGAGGGCTGAGAATGGTGCTGAAAGTGCACTGAGACAATGCGAGGTGTAGTTACATGGTCAGATGGAAGAGCTTGTTAATGGATTGATCTCTTCCAAGTCCATCCAAGCTTGATACTCAGTGGAGTCATTAAGGGCTGCAGATGAAGGATTGGAGAAAGCAGATTAGTGGTAAGAAGCTGAAGAGAGTGATCGTTAAAATGAACCCTCATTAAAATGATCATCCAAAAAGAATCCCAGCAGTGGATTGAGATAGGACTGGCCCTGCAGTGCTCTGGTAAGGAGGATGTGAATAAGGCACATAATGGAGAACCTCCCAAGCAGCAGGGACACTTGAGGACAGGCAGGTGACACTGCAGTGCTGTCAGTCCTCCTAAGGAGAAGCAGGGGGATGGCAAGATGGCGTTGGTCCCTTAATGTATTTGTTTCTGATAATCACCATTCAGAGGGAAATTCTCATGCTTGTACTCAGCTCCTGAAAGCTGTTGTGCTCTCTCACAGCTGGCTACCTGCTATTCTGCTAGGCCACCCACAGCTTCCCAAAAATTCAAGAGTGTACAGAGAGGTTTGTGTTAAACCTGCATGCTTCTTCCTTCATTACCTGCCTGACAAAAATTATGTAAGAAGCAGCAACAAGAAAACTTCTTTATTTTATAACTGAAGTGTGGACTTGAAGTTCTAAATTAATACCCCAAAGCAAATGACTAACAATTCTGTCTCTAATAAAGCAGGCAAGACATTACTGTTCAACATGGAGTGGTTTCCCCAGGGAGGGCTGGAGGGTGGGAGATAGGCAGGAGTGCAGCTCCTGCACTTGGCCATCCATGTGCAGGTGTCGCAACTGGCACAAGACATGGGCTTGTGTCTCCATACAAAATCTATCTGCTCTCCTGCCAAAGTGAAGTCTGCCTAAAGGCTTGCTGCCCCTGCCTGCACAGCCAGCCTGTTGGAAGGACTAAGTCTTCTCTGAGATTCCAGGAGATGTCCTGGCTGGTAAGTTATAAAGGCCTTTTCTCACTGAGTGATCATGACTTGTTGCTGTATGTGGTAAGACAGCCTTGTCCAAAAAGTTTTAGGAATTTGGTCTCAGTGAGTGGGTTTTCCCTGTTGTTTGAATTTCTCAGCTTAGTTCTCTTCTACCTCACTGATCTCCTTCTGCTTGTTGTCACTGCTGCCAAATCCTTGTTTATATAATCTAAGCTCTTTCACAGATGAGTCCTTACCTCTCTTAATGATGTCTGGGCTCATCACCTGTGATCAGCTCTGTTCCATTGCTGAACCCCCCCCATCTTGCCTTGCTTTCAGGAAACCAAGTGATTAATTTGATATACTTAGTTCCTAGAGGTTTATTCTAAATACCAGAGCACAGCAGCTGTTTGGGTGGGTTAAATGCTCCCTCACCCCTCCCCTCTTTCTTGAAGGAGAGGAAGAGCAAAGGAAAGGCAACAGAAGAGTGAGACCTTCATGGCAAGGGTTATATATTGGACAGAAGTGGTGGGGATGCAGTTGACAGCAGTTTGAGAAAGGAATGTGTGCAGTAAGATTTACTGAGTGGCTACACTCTTCAGAGCTGTGGTGAGCAGTGGAGCTCTGCTGTTTAGAATGAAGCAAAACCAAAGCAGTCCATGATGAATTGGTTCCTGTTGTTGCTGCAGAGGATCCAGGCCTAGAGCAGCTGTCATGGAGAGCACCATACAAGTCCCTGCTCTTGAGCCAAGAATTCAAGGCAGATCTGTCCCTTTCAGGCTGGAGGGAGTGGGCAGCAGAGGGAGCTTCTCCTATCTCGAGGCAGCTGTGCAGTGTGGTGGTCTGCTGTCCAGGACCTGTCTGTTTTACTGCGAGTGCTCAGCTGCTGCCTGGCAGTGGTCCTGGCCCATACCGGGCTGGTTTGGCTTTTCCCATTCTCAGGATGATTTGCAGAATGTACAGAGGGTAGAGTCTCCATAAGTATGAGATCCGAAATAACGTGTCGTAAACTTGGTGGTTTTATACTGCCAGCTCTTGACTGAATGAGGTCAGCTGCCAGTCGTGAGACAAGATTGCAGGAAACAGGCACCCAAACAACAGCCAGCTGTCAGGGCCCCACTAACCAGTGGTTTTGCTGTCGTGCAGAACCTGAGCGCGGGGCTGCCCTCGGGCCAGATCTGCCACGATGAGCAGCGGCTGGAGGTGATCTTTGCAGATCTGGCCAGGCACAAGGATGATGCTCAGCAGCGCAGCTGGGCACTCTACGAGGATGAGAATGTCATCTGCTGCTACCTGGAGGAGCTGCTTCGCATCCTGGTGAGTAAATTCCTCTCCTTACAGGCAGAGCAGAGCAGACAGCACTGGGGAAGTTCCTTTTTTTGACCTGCTTCACCCCTATGTTGCCACTGGATCTGCTGTTTTGGGGGCACAGCTTTCTTGTGCATCATTTACTGCCCTTTTCTGTGGGCTCTGTAGTGCTCTTGAGCTGCCTTTACTCTCCATTCCACCTTACAAAGCTGTTCTGAAAAGTGTTACTGAGCTGTTCGTGGTAGTTTTGATATTTACCTATCACAAGAGGATATAAACCCTCGCCTCCAAAAAACCCAACCTCCCACAGAAAACCTGGGAATCTCTGGTGAGGGTTGCTGCACTCCTAAGCCCATTTAAAACATCTTCCATTTAAGATATCCTCCATTGCTGGGAGGTGCCTGTGGGGTTAAGCTCATTAAATGTGAAGAACATTCCTTGGTTGCCTTGAAAGTGAGCTTTAAAGCTGTTTTTGTGAGAAAGTATAAATCATCTCACACATCTCTGCATACAGGAGAGGAACATGCCCAGAGTGAGCAGCAGTGGGATTACTGTCCCAGCACTCTCACTAGTATGCACAAGGCCTTCTGTGCCTGGGGATGATTTGGGAACTGCCCTCAGTGCAGTGACATGGTCTTGTTAGGGGTACTGGTGTGGGGTTTGCTCTGGCACTATTTTATAGTCCTCTCCAGTTGTGACATAAACAGAACAGGTAAATTTTCTGTAATAAATGCCAGTATCTTTGTCACTCTGCATACAGCCTGTGCTGCCTTGCTGTGGGCCTGCAAGGCAAGGCTGAGTGGGGTATTGTGCAACCATTTCCTCATAATTTAGGGCTGGGAAGAAATGTACTTCTCAGGACGGGAGCAGTGCTGGAGCTGCCCTATTAACTGTGAGATGCTCTCAATCAGGTGCTGTTCAGATCATATTTTAGATATTTTCAGCCTGAGAGGTGTTCTATGGCAGGGGCATTTCTCAAGAATCCACTTTGATGGTGAAGCGTGATGATGAAGAGTGATGATTCTTGACCTGTTTCTGTGCTCTGCCTTCAGTTTCTTTGTGAGATGTTGGGGCTACTGGGATCTGAAAGCAAGTGGACTCCCTCAAGGTCCCTGCAGCACACACCTTCTGCTTTGATGTGTCACTGTGTCCATTCCTTCTTCCAGACAGATGCAGACCCAGAAGTTTGCAAGAAAATGTGCAAGAAGAATGAGTTTGAATCGGTCCTGTCCCTTGTGGCATATTATCAGATGGTAAGGTGGTAGAATGCACCAAATCTCTTTTTAAGATTTCCCTGAAGATGCAAAAGATCAGGGTTGGTATAGTGAATGTATATAAGATGTTCCCTTGGATAGGGCAGTTCTGTGGTCTCACTGAAATTGCAGCATATCCCTTTTGAATGCTGGCTAAAGTCAATGCTAGGCATGAAAGTTGTGTGAAAGAGCAGAGGATGCTGTAGACTTTGAAGCAGTAGTTAGCACTTGGCAAGGGTAAAGCTTGCTGCTTTTACTGGCCCGTTGAGGGACAGCATTGGCATCACTGGTATCTAGAGGAAGGATTTCAGAGGCTGCCTTGGGAGATCTGACAGACTGTGATTGCTCTTTTAATTGATGCACTCTTGTGCATTAGTAAATAACTTTGCTTAGGAAAGTAGGTAGTGAGTAGAAGCCTTGGGAGTGAGAAAGGAAATCAGTATTTAGAGGAAGAAATTGAAGTTTTGCCTTAAACACCTATGTAGTGTTGCTTTGCCACTCTCCTTCTTGGAGAGGTTCTGTTGTAGGATTCTGTGGGAGTAGAAAACTTATCCCCATCTTGTCCCTAAGTCCCCAGCCACAGCACATCAAGTCTTGTGGCATTTTTCTTTCATCTGGCATTTCTGTGTCTGAACCCAGATCTCAGCATCAGGGGCCTGTAGCATAGCTGAGAGCAGCAGGAAGGCAGGCTGGGCATAACAGAGCCTGCTGACTTTCACTGACTGCCTGCTCTTCTCTGACCACAATTCCAAGGAAGCCTGACCAGGTAGGGAGCAGTTGGGTGTCCTCTCCTGGCTGCTGTCATGCCCAGTGCCAGGGCTTGGCTCACTTGTGTTCTCTGAACCCTGGAGTTGTTGCCTGAGGGTGAAGTATGCAGGTTACCTCAGCATTAGAGCTCTTGCATGGGAGATGCAGGCTGAGCATCATCCTTGCTGGAATCCTTGCACATCCCAAAAGTTTCTGAAGAGAGCTTGCAAATGTTACCTTGTCAGGAAACCTTAATCAGAGCAGTGTTCACAAAACCTTAGTATGCTCAGAGAATCCTGGCTATTCAATCTCTTTGCTGGGGACAGGTATGGGTTGTTGGTGTGTTACCAGATCTAGTGGATGATGTGGGTGGGACATCTCCCATCTGAGCTCTGGCTGCCACATGCCCTCTGGCCACACATGTCAACAACCTGTAGCCAGCCCAATTGTGAACGTCATTGTAAAGTGATTCCTGTACTGTTGTTAAAAGTTTTCAGAGCACCTGGGTTCATGTCACCCTGGCAAGGTCTGTGGCTTCCCAACAACAGGAACTTGCAGAAGCTGTGTCTCTGCCTCAGAGTGAGCCCTCCTTTAGGACATGGTTTGATCTAACAAATTGGTTTTGCAGGAACACAGGGTGCCACTGCGCCTGCTGCTGTTGAAGTGCTTTGGAGCCATGTGCAACCTGGATGCTGCCGTTATCTCAACGCTTGTGAATTCTGTGCTGCCGATGGAGCTGGCCCGGGACATGCAGACTCACACACAGGGTGAGCCAGAGCTGCTGTTCCCACAGCCCTGGGAATATGCCTTCCCACTACCTGATCTGCAGCAGCAGTAGTGGCCCCCCCTTGCCCAGCTGCTCTACATGCCCAGTGGTCAGAGGGGAATGGTGTCTGGTTTTAAAGTTATTCAGGTTATTACAGCTGTAAGTGGGGAATGCACAGGAAGGGATGGTTCAGTCCAGCAGTGCTAGGCACTCCAGCTCTTGGATGTGCCATTAATGATCTGTGTCTCTTCTTGGAGATGTCTTAAAGCACGTTTTGAGTTGTTCCAGTTTTGTTTCATAATGCTGACAAGAGACACCTGCAGATCTCAAGGAAGATCTCTGCAGTTTTTTAAAGAGTTTTTTCCAGTGTTCTATACCCAATTTTTGTGGTGTTTCATTGTGGTGAATGAGACGTGTGCTGGTTAAAGGAAAGGACCTTCTCTCCACCACTGTGCCAAGAGAGATGGTAGTGCTGTTGTTAGCATTGCAGTCCTGGTCCTCTGCAGGATAGTGCCATGGCCCAGGTTTTCCCAGCTCTTTGCTTTCCATACTCAGGCTTTGCCCTCATGTTCCTTCTACTTCACACTCCTTCATTTGTAAGGATGACCTGTCCCTGCTGCGAACAGGAATGTCCTCAGAGCACCTGCTTAGCCCAGTGTCCTTTATTTATGAGCAGCCAAAAGCAGATGCAGGGAAAAAGCCCAAGAGTAAGGTGAACATGTAGTAATACTCCCCTGGCATTACCTTCTAGCTCTCCACACATGCCTGGTCCTGGACAGTCACAGCTTTGCTTCCCATTTTGAAGCCAACCTGTAGGCCACCAGTACTGGCAGTGGCATATTTCTCTTAAAAGGACATTGAAAATCCATTGTCTTGTGCTAATTGTGACCCACAATTAGAGTACCTGCCGACTGACCATGTGGATCAAATCAGAAGAGCCTGGTGTTTGCAGCCTTGCTGTCCTGGTTGCAGTCTGTTAGTTTGTTGTGGGTGCCATGAAGCTGTGGAGGGGTATAATTTGGTGATGAGACTGTGTAGGGGTTGACAGATCTGCTGAGAACAGGGACTGTCCCATTTATTTCATGTGAGCCAAGTAAATGTCCTAGATGACCGCTTTGAACCTGTAGAATAGATGTTCCTGTCCCCTGCATCCCACCACAGACTGCCAACCTGACTGTGGTGGGCAGCATTAAAGGGCTCATCTCATGTCTGGAAGGGGCTATGTGAGATGAAAATTAAGCCAGTTGCAGAAGACTTTGCACTTGTCTCTGCTTAGATGTTTTGAAGTGCAGGCATTTCAGAGGTGGGGAGGGTGGCATTTCAGGTTAGGGTAAGGGGCTGGTGGTATGGGACTGCAAGTATTACTCCTGTGTTGGTTGTGCTTCCTCTTTTGTTAGTGCTGCTTATAAATTCTGTGCTGTGAACTTACCACACTCTTGGTGTTTAATCTGGGTAGGCCTGAGAAGCATCTTCTCCACGCTCAAGTTTTACTGCCCAAGAAGAAAATGCTACTTGGTTATGGGACTGTGACTGTGCTCCTGCAGAAACATTTCTTCTGATTTTATGCTGCCAGAAATAAACTTTATTGTGCCTCCATCATTCATTCACAAAGACTCCAAGTGAGCATCCTGTGCATCTTCCCAAGCAGGTTTCTGTCTCCTGCCCTGTTCCTGAGCTGTCTTTGTGCAGGCAGAGTGGGCTGGTCACTCTTCTTACTCCTTGCCTGGCTGCAGTGATGCAGTGTTTTGCCCAGGGCTGTGCCATCCCAGACAGCACAGCTGATTCAGCCTCTTGGTGGGTATGGAGCTTTGAGCTCTGACCTCTGTGACTTGTGCACACCTTTGCTGATCTCCAGGTAGTACTTAGGCTGGGGCAGGCCTGTCTCTCAGCAAGTCTTAGCTCTGCTTTGGGGTCGTAAAAGCATGGCAATGGAAGTGGGTGAGAAGTGGCTCTGCTGTGTCCTCTCAGCTGCCAACCTGCAGCTCTGCAGTATCATCCTTTCCCTAGCAACATCTCAAGGTAAGGGTTTTTCCCTTGTTGCTATAAGGTCATCCAGCTGGAGGGTGAAAAGGTGCTCCTCCTTTGCTGACAGAACACTGTGGCTACAGGAGCCTCACAAATCAGTGTCCCCCTCCTGTGCTGCTTTCCTTGTGCTAAGCTTTATGGTAGGCACTTGTGCAATGGCATCTGTGCATCATGCAGTCCTCTCAGCCTTTGCAGGGGGTGCAAGGGGATAACCATCCTTGGCCCAAATGTATCTGTCCTTCAGAGGTGTTTCAGGGCATTAATAGTTCCCTCCTGCCATTCTGGTGCTTTGCTGCTTCATGTGCTGCCAGCAAATGGCAAGCTTGTGTGAAAACATGACCTTGAATCCTAGAACGACTTGAGCTTATTTTGGTGCTAAAAACTGGGGAATAGCAGCTGATCCGTGACATGCTGTGGAATAGCTAATCCCTTCTGTGGGTGACTGGAGCCAGAGCAGTCAGTGCCAACACTACACATCTGGGGAGTGTGGAACTGGCTGCAGCAGCTCTGTGGGGTCCCTCCTGGCTTATTGTTGAAGAGCAGCTGAGGCAGAAGCTCTTGTCTGTGGATGCTGGGTGCCTTTGGTGAGAAAGGCTTTACCCTGGGACTCATGCAGGCACGTTGGCTGCTGGCCAGTTCTTCTGCAGATGCTTGGGTCTTACTGCTTCTGGACTGCTCCTTCCCTCTGCTGCAGCTGGCCTGCACATCTATCCTTGTTAGAACACCTTATAATAAACCACAGCAAGACAGAATTAGCCAGCACAATTCCAAAGAAAACAGACAGGGATAATCCAGTCTGTAATCATGACTTTCTCCCTTGCTGCTGCACAGTTTGCATGCAAGTCAGCTGTCAGGCTCTCCTCCCTTCAGTCATAGTCAGTTGTGCTCCCAGTGCCCACATTTCACACTGCTGTGTTTAGAAGGTGGAAGCAAGGTTTTCAAATGCCTCTGAGAAATGCTTTTCATACATGATTGCAGTTTCTCACCACTATCTCAGTGGATATCAGCAATGCAGGCTGGTAAGGAAGCAGCTGTATCTCTCCTGCCTGTAATGGCTACTTCAGTGATGCTTACCAGTTTGTCAGCAGTCCCTCTGCTCCAGGAGAGCTGCAGTGATACTATTTAATTTCTGACAGCCATGGGCGCTGCTCTGTAAGGTAAAACAAAACAAAACTGTGTTTTGACTGACAGTTTTCTCTATTCTTCATCATGGTGAGTCTTGGAGTCTTGTCCTGCTGCAACTTGGACACTCCCAAAAACTTGTAGAGCCTGCGCAGAGTGACTGCCCTGGGTTCATCTGGATTTTCCCCAGGTTCAGGTTTCTAGCTGGTTTCAGCATTCTTTGATTTGTCGTCTGTAGGGAAATACAACAAGATTTGCCTCCTAATCATGTAGGCTACTGTCAGCAAAGATGAATGGACATCAGTTAATGGCAGATGGCCCAAGGAGATATAAAACTAGTCTCTTCCTTCCCATTGCTAGTCTGTTCTTCCATATTTGCCACTGCCATGTTTATCACTGGCTTCTGGCTCTTGCTTTATTTCATTGCTCCTGATGTGATGAGAGAAAATGTTTTGTTGGCAAAAGAAAGCCTTTCTAGGAACCTGAGAACAGCAGCTCCCTGTGTCTACCTGCTGCAGTGTCCTGCCTCTGAGACCCAGCTCCTGCAGCCATGGAGGAAAGAAGGAAGAAATCATGTGGTGAAGTTTGTCAGATCCCTTTTCTGCTACAGTGTGCTTTGGCATCACTGTCACCTTATAGCTGAGAACTTCTTATATAAGAAGTATGAATTATATTTCAGTCATTAAATATCTTCCCTCTCTGTTTACGGAGAGTAAACAGCAGTTTTCAGCCTTCCCTTGCTGCCACATGGTCTACAAACTCTTAATCTTGTTCATACTGTAGTATCTGGTTAAGCTGCAAATTATCTATTTTTACTCAAAGTACTTGCTGATTGAAAACTGAGGCAGGCATCATGTGGAACTGTGACAGTGTGTGTGTGCTTTGAGTGGAGAAGCTTTGCTGACAGAGCTGACTTTCCAGGGGGCACAGGGCTGGAATGACTCAGTAGCATTTTGTCCTCCGTGCTGACAAACCTCAGAGCTGCCAAATGTTGCAAGTCCTTTGGCCAAGTGCAGGAGTGAGTGGTGACAGTGAAGGCATCAGCCTGTGCAGTCAAAGCCAAACTGCAGGGTGCAGATGCTTAGAGATGGGTTGATTTGTGCATGAAGCAGTGAAGTATCTTAAAGGGTTTGGAGGGGGCACTGTAACTGGTGTGTATTGTGCAGGGCCATTGTGTATGGCCAGGAGAAGCATCACAGACTGAAGATCCTCCCCTGATGAAAAGTAGTTTTGGTCAGTTTTTCATAATTACACCTTCAGTGTCCTTGTGCCTCTGGGCTCTTTCTGGCAAATGTAGCTGAACTTTATTTAGCCAGTATGTATGGTAACATATATAATAATAGTCATTTTCCTCTTGCCTTCAGACTTGCTGAACTGGACAGAGGCTAAATTTTATGAGGGCACAGATCCTATTCCATTACTTTTTTTTTTTTGTTCTGCAAATAAATATCTGTTGAGAGGTATCCATTAATTAAAATTCAGGAAAGGCACTGGCAGGGGCTCTTTGGAGCATTCACATATAGCTGCTGCCAGTGAAAATTGTGTTGGACTAGCAGGCTGTGGGATGTATCAGTGCTGGGTGTGTGGCCTGGGAGGTGGGCAGATGCACAGCCTGAGCAGTGATCTGGTCTCTCCAGGGACCTTTTATACCTTCAGGCAGAGCTGAGGTAGCAAAAGTAGAGCAGTGCAGAGATGGTAACAAGCAGCATGGCTGTCTGGGGGTGGTGTTGGTTGGAACAGGCAGTATTTTGAGCTGGCCAGATGGATGCTTTTTCTGGGTTCAATAATTACGTAACTATGGGATGTGTCCTGGGACTGTGCAGGGGAGGTTTTTAATTATTCAGATCAAGTTTGCCCAGATCCTCTGAAGTGGAGGGGGGAAAAAATAGAGGACTCTTGTTTGAATTATTTTTAAATTGCTTTGGAAACACACGGCACAGAAGGCGTGTGGTGTGCTAAAATGGGGAAAAACACCCTTACTGCTCAGTCAATACAGGAATGAGGAGCAGGCTAATCAGTGTTAAATGCCTGTATTAAATGTGTAACTTCCCAGCTGCAGCTCGGGAAAGGTTTCATGTCCTCAAGAGAACTAATGCCAGGACCTTTGTCTTGCAGATCATCAGAAGATGTGTTACTCTGCTCTGGTGCTGGCCATGATGTTCTCCATGGGGGAGCCCCTGCCATATCACCACTATGGTAAGAGGGGGCTGTGCCCATCACAGGGCTGGCGTGTCTGGGCCACGCTGGCAGACACGGGGAAGGGACCTTTCCTGAGGGCCAAGGTGGGGGACAGCCCAGCAAGAGTAGGGTCTGTTCTTTATCAGTAGAGCCTGGCAGCTGAAACACTGGGCTGAGATGCCAGATTTCCTTAGAGCAGCACAAATCTGGGTTGGAGCAGTGGAGGACTGAATGCCATGCTGCAGGTGACATGGATTTGCCCATCCCTGTGACTAAGTGGCATTTTGTTTTACCTCTGGCCTCTGTGAAAGCACACACGTCTTACTTGCCTTGGAGACTGTCTGCTGATGAGGCTGAGATCCCAGATCCCTACACAAACACCCACTAAGGCTGTCAGCTGCATAATGTGGCCTCTTTCTGGTCTCTCTTCTAGCAGGATAGTGCAGCCCTCTGTAGTTCAGGCTCTTAGGGAAAGTGGAGATGATTAAGGGTATTGCAGTCAATAATGAAGTGCAGATATTCTCCCTGTTTTATCCTCTGTTCTTTCATTTCAGCCAGAAAGCCCTGCCCACTTCTTCCCAAGACTATGTTGTATTTGGGAAATTCTGGGCTTAATTTTCCTGGAAATGCAGTAGAGATTTTTATAAGTATCTCATCAGCAGCTTTACCTTAACACTGGGTAAACCTGTACAAGATTTAAACTGGTGCAGTAAAGACTGGGATGAGCCTCTACACCTCCTGTTTTTCTCTCCTTGTGTAACCCTGGCAGTTGTTTCCTGCGAGTGGACTTATTTGCATGAGCTCCTGAACTTTCCTAATAGCTGAATTGAAAACTGGGTTGTTACTAATGATATAGATTATTAGGGTTTTTTTTAAAGAAATTAATTAAACCAGTGGTCAAGAATACTAATCTCTTCCTATCTTGGAGCCTTCACTGGTGGCATTGGTTCTGCAACAGCTAGAGCAGGATTTGGTATTTTATTTACTCCAAAAAAATTGCCCGTTGGGGTACCAGATTTCAGCAATCCCCTGCACTGTGTCTCACACAAAGATGCTTCAGTGGTCTGTCTAGTCCACTTGAAGAGCCCTTCATTCCCTGGAGGTTGACACTAGCACTCCACTAATGTTTTTAAGCATAAAACAACAGAGAAGTGGCTTGGATGGTCTCTTGTTTCTTGGTTTATTTTCACGGTGCTGTAAATGCCCCTTTCTCCTTGTGCAGAACATCTCAACTCCCAGTTTGTGCAGTTCCTGCTGGATGTGATTGAGGATGGGCTGCCCTCGGACACCACTGACCAGCTGCCTGACTTATTTGTCAACGTCCTTCTGGCCTTCAATCTCCACATTCCAGGTTAAACTGGTGCTGCTCTGCCTTGGCAGGATTTCAGTGGTCTGCAGTGAGAGTGTGAAAAATGGGGAGGGAGAATCTTATTGGGTCTTGATGGTGCTATAACCACCAACCAGCTCTCCTAGTCTCTGGCACTACACTGAGTTTAATTATGGTGCAAAACCCTAGAGGAAAAAAATATTCTGAGAGCCCCTGCCCAGCAGCTCTGGGCAGCTCAGTGGATTTGTCTCTGGGATTCCATGGTGCCCCAATCAAAAGAGTTGTGTGGCTGTACTTGCAGAGCATCAGTGGGGTTAATTTATAGGCACAGGGAGAGAAGATGCTTCAGTGGGCATTTCTCAATACCAATTCAGAACAAAAGTCCTCTGCCTTCTGCAGGTCTTGGCAAAGCTTCTGCCTCCCTGTCCATGCTGCCTGAAGCTCATTCAGTGCCAAGTTGTTGAGGCCAGGCCCTTCAGCATTGGCCTGAGCTGTGCTCTCCCCTGTTTGCCCTTGTTCTCTGTCCTTCCTGCTCTGCTGAGCTCCATGAGGACAGACAGCAGATCAGGTCCTCAGGGAAAAGCATCTTCCCTCCCTCTGCCTGCACATTTTGAAGCCTGTTGGAAGATTGGAGTGTAGTTCCAGGTCCTGCTAAGAGAGGCCATTCCTTAACCCAGTCTCCTGTTCTCCTGTTCCTCCAATTGTCTTTAGTTAATTACTTACCCTTGATCAGCTTCATGACATTATCCTTGATTTTTTTTGAGAGAGGGGAGGATAAAGCAGCAATGATATGTCCAGTAATTTACCTGTTACTTTGGGTTGTGCATCATTAAAATTTATGCAAAAGTTTCTAATTTCATGTGAAAGTTGATTGCACAGGGACTGATTAAGTATATCTCTGCTGCTTTCACTCATTCTCCCTTCCCACACTTACATATCCTTGCTGGCTGCAGTAATTGGGCAGTAATGCATGACAGGCAGTGTGTTTCTGGGGATTATTGCCCACCTGGGGCATAGCTGAGAGCAGTGACTTGTTCTCTGATGCTAAGAACATGTTAAATGATGTTCACATTGCTTATTGGTGGATTGAATTTTTTATCCCTATGTCTGCAAGATTCATCTGTCATGCAGTTCAGTGGTGCAGCATTAGTTCAAAAGCTCTCCTAAATGAATATAATATTGATGCCCTTCAGAATCCTGAAACACTTTGCAGCCTGTGAAATATTACAGGGCACAGAAATAGCCACCACACTGTGCTGTTTATGTGATTGAGTGTGCACACTCACACAGACACACACAAGCTCTGCTAGGGTAAATGTACTTCACAGCAAATCACTCCCAGAGCAGGCAAGGGGACAGTTTCTAGAAGTCTTGAGCCTGTACCCTCGCACAGGACAGTGCTGAGTGCTGGAAGAAACTTTTCTGGGATGCTCCTGAGCCCCTTCTTAAGAGAACTTGTAAGACTCTTAAGTTCCAGAAGGTACTGCTCATAGGAAGCAAGAAAGTACCAAAGAATGGAGCCCTTTGCTGCAGAGGAAATATTTGACAACATAAAGCCTTTGAAGCCTTTGCAAGGTGTTTTCCCAGTGTTTGGCTGGCAAGATGGGAACCCACACATGAATCAGATATATGGAGAAAGCACCAAGTCACAAGTGTTTCATGTGCTGTTTCCAGATTTTTTCACCTTCTTTCTCCCTGCCTACCCACTCTGTGGCCTGAAACTTTTTGTAGCCTGATAGACTGTGGTTCCCCAAAGCTCCCCAGAGTACTGATGTAAAATAGGAGCCGCCCATTATGTGTTATTATCCATGGTCTTCAGGAGACAAAGGGAGAGGCTGAACAGGTTTCTTCCTTAGTTCCAGAACACAGTGTGATCATGACTACAATGAGCAAGCACTCCAACGTCAAGACCTTCACAGAGAAGCTGCTGCTGCTGCTGAACAGAGGAGGTGAGTGTGTGTGGCACTGTTACATGCCTGGCAGGGGGGGCACATAGATGCTTGGGAAGACAAGCCCCATGCTTGTTATGGGACAGGATGTCAGGAATGCAGGTAGCTGAGGAGCTGTCAGCTCAGGCTGTGCTGTGCTGCTTCCTGGTGAGTTTGTGAGGGTGACAGTCTGCATTGCTGAGGATGGAGCTGCACAAAGAATAAGGTAATGGCTAATGGTATCTACAGAGAGAGGAGTGGCTGCCATTTCCATTCTTCTGGGTCAGATCAGCTCCATCTCAGAGCGTGGACCAGCTGTCATGGGCAAGCTCTTGTCTGGGAGGAAAGCTGGTCCTGGGCCACTTCAGTCCTTGGACAGGCAGAGGATTCAGTGTGTGCTGACAAACATCTGCCCTGGGGGACAGATGCAGAGGGAGCTTTTGTCTTCCGAAACACTGCTTAGAGTGGAACTTTCCATTTCTGAATTGCCAGCAGAAGGTTAACCTTGTGTCTGCTTCAGGCATGGAGTGAAATCCAGTGTAGGGCTGTTGCAGAGCAGATTGCTGGAATGCTGGAGATCTCTGCAGGAAGAGCAGTGCCAGGTCTTTCAGCCTTTGCTGCAGGCCACTATTGTGCTTTCTAATACCTTCTGGAGCACAGGAGCTTTGCTGCCTGAGAGAACTCATTTTGTTGAGTTGCTGGAAACAGCCAATCCTGTGATGCATGCATCTCATCTTTGGCTTTAGTTCTCTTTGGGGCTGCAAATCACCGTCTCCACACTATCAGCTTGAGGGCAGCAGGCACCTCCGTGCTCTTCTGTCTGGCCTCCTCCCAAAGCCTTTGTTTAGCTCTTCCCCTGCCAGATTCCCTGCAGAGATCACCTTACAGTGAGGAGCTGGGAGGGGGGCCACCACCTAATGAAGATGCTTCTCTTTTGCTCGCCTTCCTGACAACTGCTGGGGGAGCTGCCATGGCCCAGAGCCCCTCTTGGAGCCTGCAGAGATGTGTTTTGCAAGAGAACAGGATGTGGTGGCTCATTTAAACTTGGAAGTGTTTCTTTACTTGCTTCTGGGACAGTACTAGCCTGGTGTCTGGTGAAAGCTTGTTTTCTGGTACAGGCTCTGATGGGCTTTTCAGAGGGGTTATTGGACCCCTCCTAATAAACCAGGGAGAAAATGAGTGGTGGGTGTTGAGCAAAAATGGGAGATACTGAGAGGCGATGTGCTAATGAGCTTTCACCTGGGATGGTTGGTGAAACATAAACAGTGATTAATGCTAATCAAAATGGGTTTGCTCTCATCTTGGTAGCCTGCAGAGCTGCCATCCTGATTACACATCTTTGTGCAAGGCATTGAAGTCTTTGGGCACAAAAGTTATCCATGGGCAGGGAGTGGCTGGCCGAGGTCAGGGCAGCCTCCTCTCCAAAGGGTCTAATGAAGGGAAGTGCACTGAAGATGGAGCAGAGGGACAGCAGGGAGCATGTGGCTCAGCAGAGTCTCTCTGCCTCTCCCAGATGATCCAGTTTGCATCTTCAAGCATCAGCCTCAGCCACCACACTCAGTGCTGAAGTTTCTGCAGGACATCTTTGCCAGCAAGGATACAGCCAGCATCTTCTATCACACAGACATGATGGTCCTGATAGACATCCTGGTGCGGCAGATTGCTGACCTGTCCCCTGGAGACAAGGTGCTTACAGTAACCCATGGGCACTGGGGAAGGGAGCACAGCCCCAAAGCAATGGTGTTTTTCCTGGCCCCTCATGGGGCCTGCTGGTGCAGGCAAGAGCAGAGTTCTGGGGTGGGCACAGCATTTCTGGGTGCTTAAATCAACCTTGGAACTGAGGAGGAAGGGAGGATTTATCCTGCCTGGCACACCAGCATACTTGAAGAACGATCTGCCAGGCTTCTGGTGATCTGCACACTTCTGACAGGGATGTTTGGGAAGAGAGACCCTCTGTGAGTAGCAGTAGTAGTATGAATCTCTCATTTGGTGTTGCAAGAGGCAGGGGATGTGCATGTATTCAAGGGCAGGGGAGGAGCAGCATTCTTGCTGTCGGAAAAGGAGAGGTTTTTTTTTCCCATTAGTTACTAAAGATACTTAAGGAAAAGCAGGTGCCTCTGGAGCTGTGCTCTGGTTGATGGTGCAGTAGCAGCTGTTCCTGTGCTCATGCTGTAATGGAGGCTGGCATGCTTGTTTATCTCACTTCAAATCTTTCACTGTGCTCTGTGGTTTGTCTCCCCTCCCACTTGGCAGCTGAGGATGGAGTATCTGTCCCTGATGCATGCCATCATCCGCTCCACGCCCTATCTGCAGCACCAGCACCGCCTCGCTGACCTGCAGGGCATCCTGCAGCGCATCCTGGGCGAGGAGGAGGAGGACCAGCAGTGCCAGATGGAGAAACTGATCATCTTGGAGATTTATAAGGAGTTCCCAGAAATCTCTTCTGGTACCAGCTAATGCTCCTCAGCTTGGACTGGAGTTTGAACCACTTGGATCGACTGTCTTTTGTTGACACTTTGTCCCCATTCCCTCCCAGTACAGCTCATACCTTATATCCCTCTGTGTGAGGCCTAAGGTTGGGACAGCGTTCACCGGCCCTTTGGAAGCGCCAGTGGCAGAGAGGGTGTGGGGTGCCCCTGGGGCCTGGTGCCCGGGGCAGGCAGAGCAGGGGGGTGCTGGCGTGTGGTTTGCCTGCAAGACTCAGCAGAAGCTACTTGGGCAGCTGGTGTTAGTGGGAAGGTGGGGGCTTAGCAGCCAGCATGGGGGAGTGTTTAGCTGCACTGGTGTCCTGNGGGTGCTGGCATGTGGTTTGCCTGCAAGACTCAGCAGAAGCTACTTGGGCAGCTGGTGTTAGTGGGAAGGTGGGGGCTTAGCAGCCAGCATGGGGGAGTGTTTAGCTGCACTGGTGTCCTGAGGTCCTGAAGAGAAAGGCCTTTGCCTTAGAGCATCACTTCTTTTCCATGTGCGTCTCTCTCCCTGCAGTGACCAAGTGGAGTCTGCTGGTGCTTGGAAGAAGCTTTTGTAACATCTGTTTTGTTTCCTGCTGCTAGTGCCAATGTGCTGCAGCCCTGCCAAGGGAAAGTAGCTGCTCGCTGTGTAACGCCTCATCTAGTGAGCCTTTCACTCCCTCCTAGCCTTCAGCTTTGCCTCTGGGCAGCAGCCCACCTTGGGTCATAGAGGTATTACTCCAGCAGCTGCTTTTCAATCTGCTTTCTATAGTGATGTTGAAATCTGAATTTCTTGCACACTGTGGCAGCTTAGAAGTAAGAGCCACGTGGATGACACTGCCCTTAGGAAGCCCTTGGCCCGACACAGCACAAAGACGTGTCCTGCCAAGTGAAGCTGCCACTTGCCGCCTCTGTTGCAGCATTGCCTCGAGCAGAGGGGCTGCCCTTGGGCCGGCGTGCTCTGTTTGTGAAGCACCTGCATTTCTTGCCTTGAGCTTCATAGTAGCTCTGCCTCGCTGCCCTCCCTGTCCCCAGGGCAGCGCTCAGAGGCAGCGTGAGCCTGGTGTCCAGTAGCTGTTTGTGACTACGCTAATTGTGGGGAACCCTGATTTTTATACCCTCTAGGTTTCAAGCAAACAGGATTAACCTGCTTCCCTGGTCCCGACAGTCACACACACTAACGTGGGTCTCTTAGATATTTATGTGCACAGTGTGGTCACTCCCTGTCCCCAGGTCTTCTTTTGCAGTAGCCAGTGTAGGAACTGTGAAACTGGAAATACTGGGCACTGTATTTATTTTTTTTTTTTGTTAGCTTGAGGGGGTGACACAAGCTCTGCAGGCCTGGACTGGCACTGGGGCAGTGATGCTTTGAGAACAGTGGGGGTTGGTCTGGCAGCCAAGGGGGGCAAGGAAGTCAGCCTGGCAATGCCCAAGCTTAATAACCACTCTAGTAGAGAAACCTATTTTTTCCCTGTAAAAATGTATTAATGTCAAAAGGGATCCTGTATTTTCTTAAACACTAAGTGTAACCTGCAGAAGAATAAAAATGTCTTAAACTGGACTTCTGTGAGTGTAGCCCTGCCTGCCCAGTCATGTCGTGGGGGCACGAAAGCATCAGGGATGGTTGGATGCCTGCTGCCCAGATGCAAAGCAGTGGGTGCTGATCTCCAAATGGGGGTAATGCAGTAGTTTTCCCTCATTCAGCTTCTTGCCTTGTCTTTTTCTACCATGTTGCTGGCTGACAAGAAAGGGTGGAGGGCAGCAGCCCTTGCTAGGGGCACAGCTGTCATTCCTGGGGCCTGCCCAACATCGCTGCTCCACATTAAGGGTTTGGCAGAGCTGGACTCACGGCTTGCTTCCCACAAGGTACGTGCAGCCTCAGCTGGCTCCCAGCAGAGCTGCCAAGGCAGCCAGCCTGGGCAGGGAAGGGTTTAATGCTCTCTATTGAGTGTAACAAATCACACTTGGGCTGCGGGTGTGTGCTCTCACACCTCAGCCTGTGCCTGCAGCTCTGGGGTGCTGGGGTGGCAGGGGGTCTGTGGTGGGAGGACAGCAGGCGGGCAGAGCACTGCGTTGGCAGCAGGTCTCTGCTCCTGTCTCTGTGCCAAGGGAGCCAGCCAGGCCATGGGCACAGCCCTGCCAGGGCAGGGGTGTAAGTGCCAGGTGCAAGCTGTGCCACTCCAAACAGGGATGGCATCAAACACAACTACCTGCAGAATTGAGGCCAGGACTGTCCCAGCTCCTGCCTCTTTGGCCTGTGTCTCCAAAGTCCCCAGGCATGTGGCCTTGAAGAGTGCAATTTGCACAGCGAGGGTCAGTTGTGACACATAAGGGCTGCCAGTGCTCACTGGTGTGTCCCCCTTGGTGGCTCTCCTGTGCCCCATTGCTCTGTGCAGCACATGGTTGCATGTGCCCCTGCACCAACTTCAGCTTGCTCCCAGGTGCTGCTGGGGCTCCTTGTTGGCCCTGACCTGCTGCTGTGGGGAGATGTTCATCTGGCACTTGCCCTCAGTGACACAGCACAGGCTTTGGTGTGCCAGGCAAACCCAGCAGTGGCAGGACCTGTGGGTCTACTTGCCAGGAGCCCAGACTGCAGAGCTGGTGGCTCCCACTGGCATCCCCGAGCCATTGCTGTCCATGGGGTTGCCCTATCCCAGCTGCACCACAGCATAACACCCCCTGCCCCACCACCCTGCTGCCACCACAGCCCAGGGGTGGAAGAGCTGGGGGGGCAGCTGGCTCTGGGGTCCAGGGGGAGAGATGCACCTGCTGCCCAGGAAAGGCCTTCACACATCACAGGGAACCAAAGTGCAGCATGTGAACTCAGTGTCCCCAGCCTGCTCAGCAGGTCCTGCTCGCCATGTAGGTGAGACACTCAAGATTGTTTGCTGTAATAAGGCACAATTAGAGCAGTGTCTCCTCGTGTTGGTGTTTGTATTGTGGTGCAACAGTGAGGGGTGTTGGGGGGCTGGCGTGAGGGGAGTGATACGTTGCCTGTGACCTGCGCTTCTGCTTTATTGTCTGGAATGATTCAATTACAACTATTTTGTGGCAGTAATACCCTGATAATTTTCTTCTCCTCCCCTGAGCTGTCAGCTGGGTAATTAGAACAAATAAACTTGAAAGCATTCATTACTTTTAAAAGGTATTGCCTCTCTCCTGATTTGGTTTCCTGATGGCACATCCCCAGTTTCAGTAGGTGTATGATCCAGCCAGCATGTTCCTGTTGCACGTGAGTGATGAGCTGCCCTATGTTAAATGAGGTTTCTTGGGTGAGCTGTGTGCAGAGCCAGAGCTGCTCTGGCATCATCCTAACTGCTCTGAGAGGGCTCAAGTGGATGCTTAAGGGTCTGTAGGGGAGAATGTAAATCCCCCAAGAGCACAGTATGCCAATGGCTGGTATGGGCTGGTACCCTGCCAGTGCTGGTGCTGACCACCCAAACCAGAGGTGTTATGTGGTGGTTGAGGAGTTAATCATGGCAAATAACCCACCCATCCTATGGAGTTCATAAATTAACATGTTGGCTTCTTCCAGGGGCTTGGACATCCACAATCACTGGGTGTCATCCCTGAGCAGTGAGTAAGCACCAGGGGAACTTCTCTCTGGCACATGCTGAGCTGCACTGGCCACCACGTTAGGGCCTGCCTGGTATTTCCTGTCATGGTCCTACAACATGTGCTCAAATCTACTAACAGGGCAGGGACAAGCCCTGCCCGCTCTGTCCACGCTGTGGCTTCCCCGGTGGTGGCCAGGCCTTGGCTTCTGCAGGGGTGATGGTGGTGGGAGGGAATTAGCAGGCCTGCAGGAGGCTAGCCAGCAGTTTGGGGACATAGTGGGTGTGCTGCAGACCCCATGTTGTTTCCTTGGTTTCCACCCTAGGAATGGGAGCCTGCTTGCTGCCAACCCCCCATCAGTGGGCAGCCTGTGCTCCTCCCACCCCCTCGTTTACACTAACAATAATTGCTAGGGGACCATCTGTCACCATTGGTGGAACCAAAGCTGGGTGAGAGCTGGTAGTGGCCATGGCTATTGGGGGAGCACTGGAACATGGAGCAGAGAAGCAAAGCACTGGTACTACCAGGATTCAGCACTGTGGCAGCATGTGGGATGCCACAGCCATCAGCTGGAGCAGAGGGTACCACCAGGGCAGTGGCAGCTGGACCCCCTTGAGGTCCCCAGACCTGCTGTGCCATGGGGCCAACACATCTCCTGTGACCCCTCCTTGCTGTGCAGATGGCCTGTGCTGTGCAAAACAGTGTGCAGCTCCCAAGCAGCCACTCGGATTTCTGCGAAGGGACAGCAGGACCTTGCACAGCCTGGTGTTGTTTCCTGTGGGGTGGGAGTGTGTTGGGAGAGTGAGCATGGCCCCTGCAGGGCTGGGAGTGACAGCTGGGCAGTGGAGCACCACCTCCAGTGTGAGTCCATCCTACTGGTAATTTGTGAGTTTGTTTTGGAAGCTATGCAGAGCCTTTACAAGGTCTGCCAGCAATGTCTAGCCTGGCTGTGGTGTAGATGTGAGGGTCCTGCTCTCCAGCCTACACATCCTGAAGAACAGTTCATCCAGCACAGCAGCCTTGCAGCCCCTTTGGAGCTGGGATGTGCATAGAGACATCGTGTGTCCCATGTATGCCTGCCCTTCCCTACACCATCCTAAACTCCCTCCATCTCTCAGATTTGCTCTGTTTACCTCCCTGACACAGTTCTTTCTTCCCTAGCGTTTGCCCCAGTGTGCCCTCTCCTTCAGTGAGACGTGGCCAAGGATATCCCTCTACCATGGCACGCGAAACACTAGTGAGGACCTAAACCCTGTTATTCCTAAGCCTGTTATGAGCTCCAGTGGATTAGGATGAGATATTAGTTGATTGAATCAAACCAACAACTAAATTATGAGGCTGATGCATTAATGAATCACCACAGTGCAAGGGCCATAAACTGAATTTTCCTTGGAAAATGTAGGGTTGGTTGGGTTTTTTTCTGTATCAGGGATGCAGGAAGCAAAATCTGCAGCTTTCCCTCTGGTGATGATACCACACCTTGTGGGTGCTGGCAGCTGGGGTCTGTGCCGGGGATAGCTGAATTTGTGCCATGCACTTGGGTGCCCATGGGTGAGGAGCCGGGTGGCAGGGGCTGTGACACCACTTGCACCGCCTGGAGGAGCAGGACACAGGGAAGCTGGTCCTCATTCACACAGTAAAACCCATCCCTGCAGATGCCCAACGTGGTGCTGCTGCTCCCGGATGTGTATGGGGCAGTGGAAGGCGCCCCGTGGGGCTGCCAAGCCATGGCAGTGCCCCTGCCCAACCGCGGGCACCTTCCTGCCTCGCCCTTTGTGTCGGCGGCAGAGCAGCTGTCCCCGCGGGCTGTGCTCGGGCACGGGGGCACAGCCTGGCCCAGGGCACGCTGGCGGTGGCGCGGGGGCCGTGCTGGCACCGCGCTGGCGCACGGGCAGCGCCGCAGCAGCGGCTCGGTGCGCTCAGCAGCGCGCGGTGCGCACGGTGTCCCG
>VYXF01010568.1:903347-942668 GCA_013397295.1 Polioptila caerulea
GGACCTGCACTACTTCCGAGTGACGGCCACTGACCACGGGGCACCGCGCCTCTCCGCCACCACCATGGTGGCCATCACTGTGGCTGACCGCAATGACCACGACCCCGTCTTCGAGCAGGGCGAGTACCGGGAGACCATCCGGGAGAACGTTGAGGAGGGATACCCCATTCTGCAACTGCGGGCCACTGACGTCGACTCCCTTCCTAATGCCAACATCCGCTACCGCTTTGTCAATGAACGGGCTGCCTACGATGTCTTTGAGATTGATCCCCGCTCCGGCCTCATCACCACCAGCGGGCCGGTGGACAGGGAGAAGATGGAGAAGTACTCCCTGGTGGTGGAAGCCAACGACCAGGGCAGGGAGCCAGGGCCGCGCTCCGCCACTGTCAAGGTCTACATCACAGTCCTTGATGAGAATGACAACATCCCTCAGTTCAGCGAGAAGCGCTACATTGTCCAAGTGAGGGAGGACATACGGCCCCACACCGAGATCTTGCGTGTCACCGCCACGGACCTGGACAAGGACAACAACGCGGTGGTGCACTACAACATCATCAGTGGGAACAGTCGGGGCCAGTTCTCCATTGACAGTGTCACTGGGGAAATACAGGTGGTGGCCCCCCTGGATTTTGAGGTGGAGCGGGAATATGCCCTACGGATCCGGGCTCAGGATGCAGGGCGTCCTCCTCTTTCTAACAACACTGGCATGGTGAGCATCCAGGTGGTGGACATCAATGACCATGCCCCCATTTTTGTCAGCACCCCTTTTCAGATCTCCGTCCTGGAGAATGCTCCCCTTGGCCACTCCGTCATCCACATCCAGGCCGTGGATGCAGACTACGGCGAGAACTCACGCCTGGAGTACAAACTGACAGGGGTGTCAGCTGCCACACCCTTTGTGGTGAACAGTGCCACAGGATGGATCACGGTCAGTGGGCCCTTGGACCGGGAATCAGTCGAGCACTATTTTTTTGGGGTAGAGGCTCATGACCATGGCTCTCCATCTTTATCTGCCTCGGCCAGCGTCACCATTACTGTCATGGATGTCAATGACAACCGCCCTGAGTTCACCCAGAAGGAATACTTCATCCGCCTGAACGAGGATGCAGCTGTGGGGACCAGCGTCCTCAGTGTCACAGCAGTGGACCGGGATGTGAACAGTGCCATCACGTACCAGATCACAGGAGGCAACACACGGAACCGCTTCTCCATCAGCACGCAGGGTGGGCTGGGACTCATCACTCTGGCTCTGCCACTGGACTACAAGCAGGAGAGGCGCTATGTGCTCACCGTGACAGCCTCTGATCGCACCCTGCGTGACAACTGCCACGTTCACATCAACATCACCGATGCCAACACACACCGGCCTGTGTTCCAGAGCGCCCACTACTCCGTGAGCATCAACGAGGACCGGCCTGTGGGCAGCACCGTGGTGGTGATCAGTGCCACGGACGATGACGTGGGGGAAAACGCCCGCATCACCTACTACCTGGAAGACAACGTCCCTCAGTTTCGTATTGATCCAGACTCTGGGGCCATCACTCTCCAGGCAGAACTGGACTATGAGGACCAGGTCACCTATACATTGGCTATCACTGCCAAGGACAATGGGATCCCCCAGAAGGCAGACACCACATATGTTGAAATCATGGTGAATGACGTTAATGACAATGCCCCCCAGTTTGTCAGCCCTCATTACCAGGGCATGATCTCTGAGGATGCACCTCCCTTCACCAGCGTGCTCCAGATCTCTGCCACCGACCGGGATGCCCACACCAACGGGCGAGTGCAGTACACCTTCCAGAACGGGGAGGATGGGGATGGAGACTTCACCATAGAGCCCACCTCGGGGATCATTCGCACTGTGCGCAGGCTGGACCGCGAGAACGTTCCTGTCTATGAACTGACTGCCTACGCTGTGGACAGGGGCATCCCTCCTCAGCGAACTCCTGTCCACATCCAGGTTACCATTCAGGATGTGAATGACAATGCCCCTGTCTTTCCTGCTGAAGAGTTTGAGGTCTTGGTTAAGGAGAACAGCATCGTAGGCTCTGTGGTGGCCCAAATCACAGCTGTTGACCCAGATGAGGGACCCAATGCCCAGATCATGTACCAAATTGTGGAAGGCAACATCCCTGAGATATTCCAGATGGACATCTTTTCTGGGGAGCTCACAGCCTTGATAGACTTGGATTATGAGACAAAATCCGAATATGTGATTGTAGTGCAGGCCACCTCTGCCCCTCTGGTCAGCAGAGCTACAGTCCACATCAAACTCATTGACCAGAATGACAACAGCCCTGTTCTAAAGAACTTCCAAATCCTATTCAATAACTACGTCTCCAATAAGTCCAACACCTTCCCCTCGGGGGTCATAGGGAAGGTCCCAGCATATGACCCAGATGCATCTGACCACCTCTTCTACACCTTTGAGCGGGGAAATGAACTACACTTGTTGATTGTAAATCAATCGAGCGGGGAGCTGAGGCTGAGCCGTAAGCTGGACAACAACCGTCCGCTTGTGGCCTCCATGCTGGTGACTGTCACAGGTAGGGAGTGAAAATCATTAAATTTTCAGTACAGTAGCTTGTGGGGGGCTCTGCAAGGTCCCTCTGGGGCAGCCCATTGTGCAGTGGGGGTTGGACTGGGGACTGGTAACAAGATTTGGGCTGTGAGTCCATTCCAGTCAGAGAATTACTCTTGGGGTGGTGTGAAGGGTGGCATGGGAGGCAGGCTGTTGATCAGCACTCCGTAAAGGGGCCAAGGCTGGAAATGGTCTGCAAGAACAAAGCATCATTACTGAGCTGTGAGATCACTTCTGGCTGCTAGTGAGGCACCTTTGGAGGTGGTGTGGCCAGCCAGACTGTGTTGTGTGCCATAGGGTGATGGTCCACGAAGGAGGTAGTTCACAGGATGGCCATGCCGCTGGCCCAGGGGCTGGTACACTGCTTTGCTCCCAAGCCCAGGTGGCTCTTCTCTCTGCCGGTGCTGAGTGCTTCCCTGGCTCTGCACAGGAGGGAGGGGTTGAGCTCAGTGCAGAAGGAGCCCTCTCAAACACCCATCTGCCAGTAGCAAACAGTTCAGTCCGGATTCTGGCTGTGGCACCTGCCAGCACTTGCTTTGCGGGGTGGCTTCTGAAGCCTGGCACCACCTTTCTGCAGCCAACTTAGTGTTGCAGGGGACAGCTGTGACAAGCCTGAGTGCAGTGCCTGGAACTCTTGCATAGTGTGTGTTGTTGGACAATCCAAATGCAGATGCTAGCTGTAGCTAGGGATGGCTTTGTGGGGTGTTGGGGTGCTCTTTAGCCCAGCTGAAGACAGGACAAAGACGGACCTAGGGGCTTGCCCGTGAGCAAGCAGGGCTTGTACCTGGAGCTCCCACAGCCTGAGCTTTGCCTTCACCACTAGCCTTTCTTAGCTGGTGGATGCATGATCTGAAATGGAGGCATCTGTCCATTGCTGAACCATGGAGCAGCTGCGGGAGGGAGGGCAAGAGCCCTTCTGGAGGGGCCAAGCCCTGAATTGCCAGGAGTGCCTGGGGAGCCACACTAAATTGTGATGCTCCCTTTGATACTACCAGCTGCCTTCCCTTTTAGCTCTCTCGATCTGGCTTATTCTGTGAGAGGGGAATCTCTTTCAAAAGATGGAGTGAGGGCTTTAAAAGGAGACCTGTTCAAGGCAATCCTGTATGAGCAGCACCAGCCTGGCAGTGGGCTGGGGCTCTGTGGGGGCTAATTGTAGCCGCAGGGCTGGCTGAGAGTGGCTGCAGGCGAACACATGCCCGTTGCTGGAGATGGGGGTGGTTTTGACCTTTCCAGCTTCTGCCCCACTATGTTTATGCAAGCCCTGCCTCCTCACATGCTTAACCCTGCACAAAGGCAGGAGACAATCACATCCTGGAGTCCTGTATCGAGCCGCCTCGTGGCAAGGGGGCCCTTGCAATTAGAATGTCGTCATCTTCCAGCGGGAAGGGAGAATGGGAGAGGTGTGCTCAAGAAGGAGGGGAGAAGATGGAAGGGGAAGTGCTGCTCTGAGACAAGTGAGATGCTGGAAAGCGGGCCTTTTGTTGGCTTTTATAGTGGCTGTGGAGGTGGAAGTCTAGTTTGGTTTTTCAGTCTTTGTTGTTGGAAGCCCCCCGCCCAGCTGGCAGCTCCGCCGGCCCCGTGCTGTCGCTGTGTGCAGGGAGAGGGTGGGTTTGCAGAGCTGGCAGCCAGGACAGTCAGACCCGGCTGCATTGTCTGCCCTGGACACTCTGCTGTGACAGAGCACAGTACTGCTGCTGGAAGGCAGTAATAGCACCTACGTGGGTGCCCCAAGGGTCAGCATCCTACGAGGGAGTGGCTTCCCTGCCTTTATGGTGCATTTGAGGGAGGCTGATTCCCCCTAAAACACAGGGCAAGGGGCCGTTTTGCCTGCCTGTGAGCCCTGTGTATTATCAGCTCAGCCCCTTGTAGGAGGCAGAAGACTTGGGCCATCACAAACCAGTGCCTTTCCAGCAGGGCTGATAGCCTCAAAACTGACCTCAGCTTCTCATGGGTGTGTGGACACGTCTGGCTGCTGAAATCTGCTCTTGGCTGCTGAGGATGCAGGACAGTGGGATGCAGGGGCTGTCCATGGCCAGCAGTACTGTGAAATTGGGGCAGTGTAAGAGGCTGACATCACGTTGACTTTAAACCATTTCAGTCTGGTTTCTCTGGGCTTGCTGGCAAGTCTGGAGGCTCAGCTGCAGGAGAATGACATTCATCTTCTGGGCTGGTTAATAGGAGCCTGATTTACTCTCAAGATCTCTTAAGTGGTAAAGTATTATCAAAATGTTGTGTTGTCCCAAAGCCCTTCAGCAATGGTGAGGAATGTTCACCGTACTGATACCTGTCTCTTTTCCTGACTTCTCTGTCTGTAAATGTTTTATTGTTCCTCACCTGCAAACATGAAAGTCACCCTGTTTGTCCCCAGAGCACCCTTGCTGTCTCTGGGGTGGCCACTGCAGTCAGAATAGTGGCTTTTGCTCTCTTGGATGCTGTTGCTACCACTCAGAAGAAGACATGGAGCTCTTCTTTAGCTTCATTGATTTTGAAGCTGGTAATTGTCAGTCTTGGAAATTCAAACACAGTGGCCCGGCCCAGTGCTGTCCAGCACAAGGGTTAGAGCCCCTTGTCCCTTTTTGTTTGCTCCATTCCCTGTAACTGTGTTTCTAGGACTCCTCACTCTGCCGCATGAATATTCACCAGGCACCAGCTCTCCAGCCACAGGATTTAATCAGAACGGCTGAGCATTCGTGATTAAAATGCCTCCCATGGGGGGTCAGTGCCTCCAGCCAGCTTTGGGCTTTCTTCTGGTAGCTTTATTTTTTTTCTTTCCCCATTTGCAGTGGGTCATTCTCATAACCATCTGCTTCCCTCTGCTTGGAGGGGGGAGGCAGCCTTGGGTGTGATGCTGAGGTGGGACAGTGTTAGAGGGGGGCTTACTGAGGAGGGCTGTGGGGAGGGAAGGGGCGTCATCACTGGTGTCAAAGTGATGGCATCCTGGGATACTGTCTTACCAGGTGGTTCCTCAGGGTGAGCTGCCAGGCTGATGGTGGCTTGGGGAGGATCTTATGCCAAGTGTGACTTGTGGCTTTCCTCACACTCCTTCCTCCCAAGGTCTGGGTGGTCTCAGTACCCCACAAGCCTCTTGCTGAGAGAATGTGCCTTGGGGAATGCAGGTGATGATGCCAGTTCCTTGCTCTCAGCCCAGACAGATCTGGATACCCTGGCATGTCCAACCAGATGCTGAATGGAGCTGTTTTGTTGCTGCTGTTTGTGCTGCCCTCTGTGCCAGAGCAGGCAGGATGTCACACAGAGGAGTGCTTTCTCACCTTGAGTCCATGTGGGGTGGGAGCAGTCTGACTTCAGAGAGGAGCAACCTCTCTCTCCTCCAGGAGATTAGCCAGGTACTGGCTTGCTGCTCCCCCAGCCTGGAGCCAGCCTTATCTTCAGAGCACCAGTCCCAGTGCACAGGCTGCTGCTTGCACAGGAATTTGCAGGGTCACTAGAAAGCTTTCACCTTCTGAAGAGTAGAAGAGAGAGGTGGAAGAAAGGGAGATGTTTCAATTTGTAAATCCTCCTGCACAGGAAACTTCAAACAGGGCTGAGGGAATTCAAAAGGCTTTGCAGCACAGCAGCCATGGGAAGAGAACAGTAAAGGCAGCTTTGTACGTGAGGCTTGGAGCTGGGGCATGGATGGGGGACGAGGGGATGGTGTTTGCACACCTGATCCTCGTCAGGGATGGGGCTGACAGGGGTGCCAGGAGTCCTGCTGCTCCTCGTGCCTCCTTGCACTGGGCTGGAGGAGATGAAGCACGTAGGGGAGGTTACAGCAAGGCTTGGGATCCAGGATTAGTCATGGGAGTCACTGTTGAGATGTGCTGATGTAACTGTTGTCTTGGTATGATGATGGAGACCCCGTTTTCCAAGGAAATGTGGGTGTTTGAGGCTCTCAGGTGAATGTGGGGTGGGAGATGGGAACAGCAGGTAACAGCTGTGTGCTACTGATACCCATAGGGCACCAGTGTTGGGATGTTGGCAGTGGCCTGAAAGATGGATTGCTTCATTTCAAGAGCAGCGAGGTTCTTGATGAGCCCCATTGAGAATTTCTGGGGCCACCAAGGTTGGCACAGTCTTGCCTTGCCGTGCTGAAGTCTGGGTCTGCTTGCTGGGGCCTGTGCTGGATGCCCAGAGGAAGGGGACCAGGTGATAGGAGGCATCCTCCTGAGGGTCAGCAGACAGACTTCTCCCAGCTGGTTGTCCTGGCCAAAGCTGCTAGCAGAGGTGCCTGGGGTATCTTGGAGTATCAGGATCCATTGGGTCTCTAGGAGCTGGGTAGGTGGGGTGAAGCAGGGGCCCATGATCACAGATCTGCCAGGATGGAAGCTGCACCATTGCCCGTTTGGGCTGTGCTGCCTGTGCCCCTGCAGCCTGAGCCGCTGGCTGGGAGTGCACCCGAGGTGTGGTGGGTGAGCTGCTGCTGCTGGCCAGGGTCCTGGGACAGAGCAGGCAGGCATGCTCCGAGTGTCCCTGCGTGCTCCTCAGCCCCTGCCTGGGAGATTGCTTACGTGCTGTGGGATCCCAAAGGCAAGGAGTTTGTTTCCAAGGAAAATAGAGATTAAAGAGAATTAAACAAACCAGAGATGGGCTGAGAGAGGAAGAGATGCAGAGCAGATGGTGAGAAGGAGGGGAGCAGGGACACCAACACAAAAGCTTGGGAGAGCCTGGAGGAGAGAGGAAGGAAATGGCAGGAGGAGAGCACAGGAAAAGGCAGAATGGGGAAGGCAGACAGGGCACAGCAGGGAAGCAAAACACCCCAGGCCCTGGCATAGCTCCTGTGTTTGCCAAACCTCCTGCTGGGACTTCCTTCTGTTCCTGAGCACCTTTGCTCCTGAGAGCTCAGTTTGCTGCCGAGATCCAGGACAAGGAGAAAACCTGAGAGTTCTTTCAGTGGAGAGTATGATGGGGGGGAGAAGGTGAAGCCACACTGGCCACTCCCCCTCCATCCCAGGTGGCCCCTTGCTAGTCTCTGGGGCTGTGGCTCCAGGCTTCCTTACCAAGGACTCAGACCTGTTGTGGGCCACGCTGGGGTGCTGGGCTCTGCCCTGGGCTGGGAGGGAGGAGACCCTACAAGGAGCAGGCATAGACCTGCAGCATGTTGCTGTTCCCTCCAACAGACGGGATCCACAGCGTGACAGCTCAGTGCGTCCTGCGCGTGATCATCATCACGGAGGACATGCTGGCCAACAGCATCACGGTGCGGCTGGAGAACATGTGGCAGGAGCGGTTCCTCTCCCCGCTGCTGTCCACCTTTCTGGAAGGAGTGGCCACCGTGCTTGCGACGCCCAAGGAGGACATCTTCATCTTCAACATCCAGAACGACACGGACGTGGGTGGCACGGTACTCAACGTCAGTTTCTCGGCCCTGGCGCCGCGGGGCGGGCGCTACTTCAGCTCGGAGGAGCTGCAGGAGCAGCTGTACATGAAGCGCATGGTGCTGACAGGCACCTCCATGCTAGAGGTGCTGCCCTTTGACGACAACGTGTGCCTGCGGGAGCCCTGCCAGAACTACATGAAGTGCATCTCTGTCCTCAAGTTTGATAGCTCTGCCCCCTTCATTGCCTCGCACTCCACCCTCTTTCGGCCCATCCACCCCATCACCGGCCTGCGGTGCCGCTGTCCCCAGGGCTTCACTGGGGACTACTGTGAAACTGAGATCAACCTGTGCTACTCCAACCCCTGCCTGAACGGGGGGATCTGCACCCGCAAGGAGGGGGGATACACCTGCGTCTGCCGCCAGCACTTCAGCGGTGAGTCCTGGGGCTGGGGCCCTGGGGGAGGGCCAGGTGCGTCCCTTGGCATGGCTGTCACCGTGGTGGGTGCTCTTCCTGCCAGGGCAGTGGCTGTCAGAGCCTCTCTGTGCCTACAGAGGTCCAGCTCTGCTCCCAAGCTCTCTGTGTTTCCATGGTGCTGTATGTGCAGGGCTGAGGTTGCCATAGAAATCTGTCTTGTAGGGAGCCGGCGTGGAGGATTCTTGGGGACCCTGGCCATCACTTTCCACCCCTTCTTCTGTTTCTCACAGAGCAGGAGGACTAAGTAGACTGTGCTAGGCTGGGACACAGGAGGTTTCTCAGCTGTTCCCCATGCTAGTAGGGTGATGGGTTCTGGGACCGTTGGAGTCCATCTGCTGGTTTCAGCCTGTGCCAGTCTTCAGCTGGTCTGGCAGAGGTGTGGAGCCACACTGGCCCCATGTGCAGTGGCTAAGCTGCAACCCACCCAGAACAGAAGGGGAGGCTGGGCCTGGGCGCCCCACCAGGCAGGATCTGATCCAGGCAGATCTGGTCCTAGCTGGGGGGGCTGGCAGGAGGATTCACAGTTAAGCCAGTGTCTTGTTGCCACAAGTTTCCAATAGTCTGTGGAGCAGTGGCAACTGGGGGATGAGGGAAGGTGGCCTCTGGCTACTGAGGGGATCCCTTGCCTTGCTCCCACTGCCGGGAGGAGCGTGGCAGCAGATGGCTGCCTGGAGCTCTTTGGTAGGTGGCTCCTGGTGAGATAAGCAGAGTCAGTGGTAATTAACCTCCGGCATTTGAAGCGTGAACAGCCATTAGCAGAAGGGTTAATGAGCTCATTTGCCTGTCACTTCATGCTGTCTCCTCATCCTCCTTGTGTATCATGGAGCAAGTAATGGGAGCAGGGCCTGGGGCGTAGGACTTCAGCTGAGTGGTTCCCTGGGTTCTGTGGGGATGGCACAGGAACAGGAACTGACAGATGCCCTGCACTGCACTGTTGAGCTGGCATGGGGCATCCCTGTTACTCATGCCAGCAAGGTAGCAGGGTATTTGTTGTTCCCTGTGTGGCTCCCACTTGCATGCAGTGTTTGGAAGCTGCCGGTGCCATGGATGATACTTCTATAGCGATTGACAGGAGCTCAGTGGCACTAGGCTGTCCCCAGACACAGGACTGATGCCTGTCCCAGGTTTGTGTGGTGGCAGGGCCCCAGGGGGCACTCCCAGCATTACCAGGACTTTCCTGGCTTGCTTCTCCATTCTTGAGACTGTGCCGGCTGTGGCCAGTGCCCTCCTGTCGCATTCCCATGTTGTACTGGACCCAAAGTTGTCCCCTCAGCCAGACCTGGCGTCACATCCAGCCCAGTGGCTCGTGCTGGGCTGGCAGTGGTTGCTAGCTTGCCGGCTACTATGGAGAGCACCTGGGTAACACTTGGGCTGTCATATCCTTCACTGGCCCCCAGCTGCTCCACAGACTCCTTCCCCTCAGCTGCCCTGTCCTGAGTCCAGGCTGAGGTCTGCATTCCCAAGACAAGGAGCACGTGGGTGGCTGCCGTGCCAAGCCTGTCGCAAGCCTGTGGCCTTGCTCCTGCAGGGGAGAACTGTGAAGTGGACAGCCGTGCGGGGCGCTGCGTGCCCGGCGTGTGCCGCAACGGCGGCACCTGCACCGACGGCGCCGACGGCGGCTTCCGCTGCCAGTGCCCAGCGGGCGGCTTTGAGACGCCCTTCTGCGAGGTGTCCACGCGCTCCTTCCCGCCACGATCCTTCATCATGTTCCGGGGCCTGCGCCAGCGCTTCCACCTCACCCTTGCCCTCTCGTGAGTTCTCTCTTTCCTCCACTGCACACGGGTTGGCTCAGCTGGCCCTGCTCTGGTGGCTCTCACGCACAGAACGCTGCCTGATGCTCCCCAGACCCCTGTGTTACTGGCTTTGCTTCCCCGTGGGGCTGCCCTGACACCTTTAGCCAAAGGGCTCTGAATCTGCACTGCCATCCCTTCCTGCACTGCCTCTGCCCTTTGCTGCTGCCAGCTGTCTGCCCCCATGCCAGGCCCCCATGCTCAGATCTTGTGTCCCTGTGCTGGGATACTGCTGCATGCCACGGGAGAGAGGGGGTCTCCACGTACTCCTTGCACACCCCCTGCCCTCCTTCTTCCTCCCCTACCCCAGGTTCAGCACTGTGGAGCCCGGCGGCCTCCTGCTCTACAATGGGCGTTTGAATGAGAGGCACGACTTCCTGGCAGTGGAGATCATCCAGGGACAGGTCCAGCTGAAGTACTCCACAGGTACACTTGACCTGCCTGTTGTGGGAATTGTGTCATGGGAGTTGTGAGAAGGCCTGTGCTAAGTGGGGAGAGAAGAGTGCTGCCCTGGATGGAACCTGTGCTTGGGGAAGCAGAGTTAAGAAGTGTTGGTGAGCATCAGTGGACAGCACAGGGGATGAGCTGTGTGTATCAGGACTCTCCCTGGGCTTAGGAGTGTGGTTTGTGAGCACAAACCAGGACAAACCCTTTTGGTGTCTTTGCTGCAGTTCTGTCCTGTTGTGTCACTTTGAGCTTCACAACTCCATCAGCAGCACAGTGGGTTTGGTGCCTTAGGAAGGGTGGGAACGTCTGAAGCCTGTCTGGTGTCCCTCAGCTTGCCATCATCCCTGTCTCCTCAGGAGAGTCCAGCACGGTAGTGAGCCCCTACCTGCCGGGGGGTGTGAGTGATGGGCAGTGGCACACGCTGCAGCTCCGCTACTACAACAAGGTACGTGTGCCCCAGCTGTCCCCAGCACTCACAGCTCTCTCTCCCCACAAGTGAGCGGCTCTGGCTCTCCTGTCCTCTGGCTCTGTGCCATGGCAGCGACTCTGGAGAGAAGGTAGAGGAGGTTTTCAGCCCTTAGGGATGGATGCAGTGGAGCAGACAGCTGGGTACAGGGACAGATTCACACTCAGGACCCCACTTGGAGGCTGCAGGAGCGTGCTTCATGCAGTGTCCTTGCCCATGTCCCTCTGGTGCTGCCGGCTGGGCTTGGCCAGAGGTTTCCCTCCTGCATTGCTCACACCTCCAGGAGCACAGCTGAGCCTGGGCCATGCTCAGGCCTTTCCTTGCTGTTGTGTGAACCCTTGGGTGCTTGGGTCTGTGCTGCTGACACCCTTCATTTGCTTTCAGCCCAAGGTCAGCACCCTGGGGGTGGTGCAGGGCCCCTCCAAGGACAAGGTGGCCATCTTGACAATAGATGAATGTGATGCTTCAGTGGCCCTGCAGTTTGGCAGTGAGATTGGAAACTACTCCTGTGCTGCAGAAGGTGTGCAGACCAGCTCAAAAAAGTGAGTTCCTTGGAACTGCTGTGGTGGGGAGTGATGGTTCCCTGAGGAGCCAGGCCTTCACATCTGGGACCTTGGCCTGTGTGTGCCTGTCCCTGAAGATGTCTGCTTCCCAGCCCCATGCACTGGGGAGCTTGCTGGGCCAGTGTGAGGTCACTGTACGTCTTAAAGCCCTGGGCTTCTGATCCCACAGGTCCCTGGACCTCACAGGTCCCTTGCTCCTTGGAGGGGTCCCCAACCTGCCAGAAAACTTCCCCATCACTCACCGGGACTTTGTGGGATGCATGAGAGACCTGTTCATCGATAGCAAACGCATCGACCTGGCCTCCTACATCGCCAACAACGGAACTGCTGCAGGTACCAGTGCTCTGCTCCTGCCAGCCCTGCCCAGGGGATGGATTCTCCCTCTCACACAGCAGTGCTGCTGGACTGTAACAGCATTGCAGCACCACAGCTGGAGCTGAGTAAATCCTCACTGGAGAACAAGGCCTTCAGGTCCTCTTAAATGATCCAATGGCCACCTCAGCTAATGTTCTGGGAATGTCCCTGATCCCAAGTGCAGAGCTTGTTGAGCTGGCGGACGTGGGAGTTGCTAGATCAACAGTCCAGCTCTACAGTATCTTTTTTCTGGCATAAGGAGCACCAACAACCTTAACCCTCATCCCTGGGCAGGCAGGGTCTGTGTGGAGACACTGGGCAGCAGGGCTTGCCCCTCTGACAGCCAGGGAAAAGACCAGCAGGCAGTGATGCCTTACCATGTGGGCTGGGAGGAGGTGGTGAACTGGTTGAGGCTCATACAGGTAACTTTGGTACCTCCAGGCTGTCATGCCAAGCACACGTTCTGCGACTCCAGCCCCTGCAAGAACGGCGGCACCTGCTCTGTCAGCTGGGGCACCTACTCCTGCCTCTGTCCTGTTGGCTTTGGGGGCAAAGACTGCCGCCATGGTGAGTGGGTGGGCACTGCTGGGCACGGGCAGGGTGGGTATGTGCAAGGCTGTGCTGGGGTTGCTGTAGAAACAGAGTAATGGATCCATGTGAGATCAACTAACTCTGCTGTCCCTGCATCTAGTGCTCCCTGTGAAGTGCCCTTCCCTTCTCCTCACCTGCACTTTCCTTTCCAGCCATGCACCATGCCCACTATTTTCAGGGCAACAGTGTCCTGACCTGGGACTTCAAGGCAGACGTGAAGATCTCGGTGCCATGGTACCTGGGGCTGGCGTTTCGGACACGCCAGCAGGATGGGGTGCTTCTGCAGGCCCACGCAGGCCAGTACACCACCCTGCTCTGCCAGGTATGGCCACGGCCTCAACCACAGCACCATGGCCCAGGCTCTGCTGCTGTCTCCCCCAGGAGAGCATGGGGACCATGTTCTCCCTGCTAGCTGCATCCCAAGCAGAGGGTAGTTGAGGGGAGAGGCATTTAGCAGGGATGGATTTCCCTCCTCATGCTTTGATGGAGGGTATGCTGGAAGCAGCCAGAGTTGATGAGATCTTTGCTCACTGCTGGCGTTGCTGTTCCCTTTCTGCAGCTGGCTGGGGGCCTGCTCTCCTTCATGGTGAGCAGGGGGTCAGGGCGCAGCACCAGCCTCCTCCTGGACCAGCTGCAGCTCAGTGATGGGAAATGGCACGACCTCCAGCTGGAGCTGCGGGACGTCCACAGCGGGCGAGACTCACGCTACGTCATCACCCTCACCCTGGACTTTGGGCTCTACCAGGTAGGTGCTGCTTAAGACCCTGGCACCAGGACAGGAACTGTGGGGGATGCTTGGCAAACACAGGCAGAGCTGTGTCTGTGTATCCCCTGAGAGGGCTGGGACAGGGCTGCTGCCCATTGCCTCGTGTTACTCCCTTCTGCAGGACACGGTGGTTGTGGGAAATGAACTGCATGGCCTGAAGGTGAAACACCTGCATGTGGGGGGAGTCCTGGGCTCTGGCGAGGTGCAGAATGGGCTGAGGGGCTGCATACAGGTGAGTCCATTGCTCTGAGCCCTCCCTTTTCAGCGGGTCTGTTATGTGGAAAGTTGGAAACGCAAGTCTGGCAACTGCTGCCAGCATCCGTCCTGCTGGTGTCACTCTCCCTCTGGGCATTCAAGGCTCTGAGGTGCCATGGGGTAGCATTAAAGAGAGAGGATGGGGAGTGGCTGCTGCTGGGGCTTTATGGAAGGCAGGAGAGATGGAGCCTCATGTGTCCTTGCTTCACTGTGAGTTTGTCACCTGCACTGCAGGGTGTGCGACTGGGTGACAGTGTCACTGGGATTGTGCTGCCCAAGCCTAACCATGCCCTGCGGGTGGAGGCTGGCTGCAGTGTACCGAGCCCCTGCGACTCCAACCCCTGCCCAGCCAACAGCATCTGCAAGGATGAGTGGCAGAGCTACTCCTGTGTCTGCCAGCCAGGTAGGACCTGCAGTACCTTGCCACTCCTCTGTTCTTCGTGTCTGCTTATCTTCTCCTCTCCCCCTGTGACTCCCTTCTGGCCTGTGACTGCTCTCCTGTCCATGCCTTGGGCAGGTGACATCCCTGTCCAGATGCTCATTAATTTTTCTGGAGGGCAGAATCCTTCCTGAGCCCCCTGAATTCACCCCTTGGCAGTCTGGCACCTCTCAGGGAGGAAGTGTGTGCTTTACATGGTGGTGTCTGTCCACACCTCAGGGTACTACGGAGGGGACTGTGTGGATGTGTGCCATCTCAACCCCTGCAAGAACAAGTCGGTGTGTCGCCGCAAGCCAGGCTCACGCCTGGGCTACGTGTGCGAGTGCAGTGGGAACTTCTTTGGGCAGTACTGCGAGCACAGGTGAGACACAGGGCAGGATCATGGCCTTTGGGCCTGGCTTCATGCTGGCCTCTCATCCTGGATATATAACTAGGGACTTCTCAGTGCCACCTTCCTCCTTGGAGCTGCTGAGCAGCTGGACTGCTGGCAGAGCAAGGCCTGGGGAATTTGATTGTTGTAATATCAAAGGTATTTCTCTCCCTAGGATAGACCAGCAGTGTCCGAAGGGCTGGTGGGGAAACCCGACCTGTGGGCCCTGTAACTGTGATGTGAACAAGGGCTTTGACCCCGACTGCAATAAAACCAACGGGCAGTGCCACTGCAAGGTGAGAGGCAGCTGTGCCAATGGGAACATGGACCATGGCTTGCCTGAAACCCTGCTTGTTCTTGATGCTGTTCCTTGTCCCCCCACAAAGGCCTGGCCATTGCCCAGGCCCTGCTTTGTGTGCCTGAATCTGGGCTGGATCCCTGCTCAGCTCCTCTGCACAGCCTTCCTGGCCCAGTATGGTGATGATGAGGGCAGTGGGGTGCTTAAAAATCAGGAAAGCCTTGACCTTCCCTGGCTCCAGAGATTCCCCAGCCAGCCTCAGCTGCTGTCCCTCGGCTCTCTGATGACTGTGCCCATCTCCTCCCAGGACTTCCACTATCGCCCCAGAGGCAGTGACACCTGCCTGCCCTGTGACTGCTACCCCGTGGGCTCCACCTCGCGCTCCTGTGACAGGGAGAGCGGCCGGTGCCACTGCCGGCCCGGGGTCATTGGCCGCCAGTGCAACAGCTGTGACAGCCCTTTTGCCGAGGTGACGCCCAGCGGCTGCCAGGGTGAGTGTGGGCACAGGAGTGTGGGCAGCTGGTACCGCGGGGCTTGGTGTCAGTGGCCTGGCCCTGTGACCTGTGTGTCTCCACAGTGCTCTATGACGGCTGCCCCAAAAGCCTGAAGGCGGGAGTGTGGTGGCCCCAGACCAAGTTTGGCTTCTCGGCTGCAGTGCTGTGTCCCAAAGGCTCCTTGGGTGAGTGGGGGATGTGATGGAGTTTGGGGGGGACAGCCTGGCTGTCTTGTAGCAGCCCTGGCAATATCACTCTGTTCTTGCACTACCCCAGTCCCGTTCAGCTGAGCTTGAAGTTTGGGAGAAGGAAGTTGGAAGAGAAAATGCCACAGCCTGGGGAATAGCAGAGAGCAGAGGGTGCTGGCCATAGGACTGGGGCTGGGTAACAGCTATGGGGATGTAAGACCCATCACCCGGCATGGGGCTGTGCTGTTCCCTCAGTCTTGGTTCCCATCTTCTTCCTGCTGCTTTTTGGGTTCACCAGGCTTGAGGCTGAGGTCAGGCCTGGCACAGCACCCGCAGTGCCTTGCTGTGGCTCCACCGGCCCCATCACTGTGTGCCCTGCAAGGGAAGCGGGCCACAGTGTGCTGTCAGGTGAATGTTGAGTAGGAGTCAGCATCCTGAGCTGGAGGAGGCAAAGCTGTCCTCAGTGACAGAAAAGGTGTCAGCAGGGTGTCTGGGAGTGTAGGGCAGTGTGAGCCCCAGGGGACAATACAAACCCTGTCCTTCCCCAGCCGTTGGCCCCCGGAGGAGGCAGGTTCGGCTCCTAACTGTTGTCGCTTCTCTCCCTGGTTCTCTCGCCCTCCGTGCACAGGCTTGAGGGGTGCAGGTAAGGTTGTTCCCATCTCCTTCCCTGTGCTGTAAGGGCTGCACCACATGGCTTTCCCTCCCTGCTCCTTGCCTGACACCCTGCACACCCCTTCGCTTTTCCCACTGCTGGAGCTGCCAAGGGTCTTCCCAATGCTTTGCCTGGTCTCACTGCTCCGACTCAGTGTTTCCTGCTCCCAGCTCACTAACCAGCACAAGCCCAGCTGCAGCTGCATGCAGCCCTTGCCACCCTGTGTGCCGAGCCTGTGGTGTTGGTTCTGGGCAGGTCTGTGCTCTGCTCCCTGCCTGGGGTGGATGCTGCTCTCCCGGATGGCTCCTGCTTGCTTAGGCCGAGCGGGGAAGGAACTGATGGTGACCAGTGGGGGGTGAGGCCAGGGAGGAATGGCCGTGGGGTGGAAGAAAGGGGAAACTTTTTGAATGGAGGGTGGTAGGACAGGAGCAGAAACTGATGGGCAGGCAGAGCACAAGGTCCTGTTCCTTCTGCCTGACTGGCAGGGGAAGGCACAGGGACATGGGTGTCAGATTCTGCCCAGATCTGCATCTGAGTCAATCTCTGTTCTGTGCAAGGGGAATGCCATCAGTATGGGGACTTCTTGTTCTTCCTGCACCCTGCTACAATGGCACTGGTCCCTGTGCTTCTGCAGCTGGGAGAAGAGTGGCTGGGGGGCCTGCTAGGAGCTGGAGGTGGTGGAAGGGGGTACACCTGTCCCTGGGGCTTTTCTGAGCAGCAACTGGAGTCTGCTCTAAGCTTCCTCTCCCTGTCCTCCCCTGCTACCCTCTGCCAGCCATGGGCACCTGGGTGGGCTCCTGAGCCCTGATGCTGTCCCCAGGAGGACCTGCTCCACAGTCCTGCTGGGTACACTGGAGTTGCCTGGTTTCTCTTGCTCAAAGTGTCTGTGGTGACACAGCTGAGAACGCTTTTCTCCGTGGTGGCTTTAGCAGTGTTTTTGGTGGTGGTTAACATCACATTCCATTCAGTTTTGGAAACTCCCTTGCTGTACACAAGTGCTTGGGCTCCAGCCAGGGACTGGGGGCTGGCGCTGGATACTGAGCCCACACTGCTGGATCCTCCACACTGGGGTCCACCATCCCACTCCTCCATCCCCCTTGACTGAAGGAGCTTGTCTCAGGGGCTGTTTTTCCAGCCCAGCAGCAGGGCTGTTGTGTTCCTGGGGTGGCTTTGCCCTGTAGAGAGAGCAGGACCTTAGCAGGCATTGCAGGCTGTCAGCTGGGGGGATACCTAGAGCTGCTTGGGCTTCTGTAGCTTGGGGTCAGATGTGCCTAAGATCACAGTCATGTCCCCTTGGGCTTTTCCAGCCTGGGTCCTGCCAAGTCAGTCCTCTTTGCAATCCTGTGTGATTGCACCTGGTGTGATGCAGCCCCAAAGCACACATAGGTACACAGCTCCTGGAAGGGAGGGGATGGCAGCAGCTTGCTGAGCTATTACAAACCAAGAGTAGAATGGATTGCACTGGTGCAAAGCAGGACGATGGCCCTGGGGTGTTACAGGCCCTCACTTGTCAATACCACTCTGTGGGATTAGCTGGTGCAGGGGATCTCTACTGAGAGGATGCAGCAGGGCAGCCATGTCTCCTGTGCTGAATTTCCAACAAGCCCTTCCTCCTTGTTTTAGGTGCAGCCGTCAGACACTGTGATGAGGAGAAGGGCTGGCTGGAGCCAGATCTCTTCAACTGCACTTCACCTGCCTTCAAGGAGCTGTCCATGCTGGTAATCCTCTCAGCTCTGCAGCCCTGACTGAGCAGGAGCCCTCTGAACAAAGGCTCACAGCCAGAATTCAAAGCACTCAGTTCTCCAAGGGTGCCTTGCCAGTATGAGAGGGCCTTACCACAGTGCTCAATGCCTTTCTCTTCTCATCTCCTTCCCTCAAATCCCTCCTGTGGGAGCAGTGGTCTGAGCTTAAGTTCATATGGCCTCATTTAATCTGTGTTCCCCTCAGAAATTATGTCCTGCCAGAGTATTTGAGGGGAAAAACAAATAACCCTTAGTGGTATGAAGCTGGTGGGATATCTGCTTCATGGGACTTCTGTAGCCCCTGATTTTGTCAGGGACAAATCCCTTTGAAATATCCAGGCAAGTGTATTCAACTCTTAGATGTCATCTAGGCTGAATTGAAACTGAAGCCAGGAGATTTTCCAGGGAAGTATTGCCAGGACCTTACCCTGTCCATTCATTTCCTTGGCCTCTGTCATGTATGGCACTGGCTTAGCCGGGCCAGTGCAGACCCTGGTGTGTTGCTGGAGACTGGTTGTCTGCCAGATGTTCTCCCTCTTCTAGTGACCACCACTGTGAGTGTCCATGGCTTCTGCTGTGGCTTCAAAAATAATCTCTGTGTCCAGCAGGGCCTGCAGCATCCCAGTTTCCTGGTGAGGAACCCACAGAACTGTTAAACCCTCTCTTTTCTCCCCACTGACAGCTAGAGAGCTTGGAGAGGAACAAGACTGAGCTCGACACCATTGAAGCCAAGAAGCTGGCCCACCGGCTCCGGGCTGTCACTGACCACATGGACCACTACTTTGGCAATGACGTGCACATTGCTTTCCGCCTGCTGTCCCACCTCATGGCCTTTGAGAGCCAGCAGCGTGGCTTTGGCCTGACAGCTACACAGGATGCCCACTTCAACGAGGTGAGTCCTTCCCCAGATCAGAGTGGCTTCTCTTGCTGCTTCTCTTAGCAGCCACCCTGTGTTGCTGAGGGGATTGAGGGTGTGGTGGGACCCTGTCAGTAGCACAGTGCTCCTCAGTCCACACCAGCAGTGTGGGAAGCAAGACCTGCATGGTTAGGGCTGGAGCAAAGAGCAGTTGAGGAGAGGCGGAGAACTGGGTTTGCTCAGCCTGGGCAGGCAAATGGAGGTCTTACTGCTGCTGGCAGATCCCTCATGGCACGGGTGCAGGAAAGATGCCTCTGTAGGGCACTGGTTGATGAGAATGGAGGGTGAGGGCCCATCATAGTAAAAAGTACCTCTCTTCCCAGAGCCCTTGTGTGGAGAGCACTGTGCTGCAGTCTAGGGGTGGTCAGGAGAGGCCCAAAGGCCATGGTCACCCTCTGTCCTCACGTCTCTCCCATTCAGAACCTGCTGCGTGCAGGCAGCTCTGTGCTGGCACCCGAGAACCGGGAGCACTGGGCCATGCTGCCACACGGGGAGCACGGCAGCGCCAGCCTCATGGAGCAGCTGCGGGACTACTCAGGCACACTGGCCAGCAACATGAAACTCACCTACCTCAACCCTGTCGGCGTCGTCACCCCCAACATCAGTGAGTAGGAGCTGGCTGGGCTGGTGCAGAGACGCTCCTCCATTGCACCTTGTTCCCTTCTCATCTCACTGCATCTCAGGGAGTGTGCTGGTAATATCCTCAAACATGGGGAGGCATTTGTGAGGGATGTCCTGGTCCCATCCCTGCCTGGACTAGCTGACTTCAAAGAGCTAGCAGAGCCAGGAGTGTGCTGCCTGCTCCCAGTTACTTTCCAGTCTCTAGTGAAAAAGCGGCTGGCCTTGGTGGCAAGAGTAGTCTGCCCTGTAGCAGAGCAAGGATCTGGGCTGGGAAGGAACACTGTGGGTACTGAGGTTTTGTGTCATGCCCAAATAGAAGTCATAGCCCCAATCCAGCCTGTGTCTCATATGGTCCCTTTGCCAGGGACTTGAATCCTGGGGTGCCCTGGAGCACAGTTGCTCTCCAGGTGTCCATCCTAGAGCTGGCTTTTGCTGCCTTGCTCCTTTGCAGTGCTGAGCATCGATCGCATGGAGAACCACTCCCACATCCGCCGGCGCTATCCCCGCTACCACAGCAGCCTCTTCCGGGGCCAGCCCGCCTGGGACCCCCACACCCACGTTGTGCTGCCACTGTCTGTGCTGAGCCCTCCAAAAGCTGAAGGTGAGCACGTGAGCATCACTCAAGGAACAACATGGGTGGGTACAGCTGGCAGGAAAGATGTAGAGTTATAAAATGGTTTGGGTTGGAATGGACCTTTAAAAGCCATTTAGTTAGCATATACCCTACTGAGACATGGCTCTGTCAGAGGTCCAAGAGCCAACCCTGAGAGCCTGAGCTTTACACATCCCAAAGGCCTTGTAAATTGTCTTCAGAGCAGCACGAGAGTGTTTGTGTGTGTGCGTTTGTGTGTGTGTGTGTGTTTGTGTTCTCACCACCCCCTTGTGTGCCCCAGCTGTCCCCACAGCAGTGCCCACGCTGGCTGGGGGTGAAGGGAACTACACTGTGGAGAACCCCTCCCCGAGGCAGGCGCTTCCGGAGCCCGAGCCCACTCTCACTGTGGTCATCCTCATCATGTACCGCACCCTTGGGGGGCTGCTGCCTGCACGCTACCAAGTGGATCGCCGCAGCGTCAGGTACATCCTCCTCCTCTTTGCCCCCACCAGTGCAGAGGGGCTGGTGTACTCTGTTCTGTTCCCTCTGGCAGTTGCCAAGTCTGTCTGTAACGGTGAGGGTTTGATTCCCAGCCTTGGTGCTGCTCTGTGCCACCTTTCCCAGCCCCATGTTGTAGACTGGGCAGAGCTCTTTCTTCTGAGATGTCAGAGCAGGACACCTGAGAAGTCTCTGGGGGTCTGCAGCTGCCACGCACAGTGATAGTGATGGTAGAGCTCTGTTGCTACTTGTAGGCTCCCCAAGAATCCTGTGATGAACTCCCCCATTGTGAGTGTGTCTGTGTTCAGCAATCACACCTTCCTGCAAGGACCCCTGGACACACCTCTTGTGCTGGAATTTTACCTGCTGGAGACAGCCAACAGGAGCAAACCTCTCTGCGTCCAGTGGAACCACTCCAACCCGTGAGTTGAGCATGACCAGGCCACCTCTCTTTGAGCTGCTTTCCCCACACACCTCCTCGTTCCCCAAGTTTCCCTGAGCAGCGCTGGGATGTGGGGGTTTCCACCCTCTCCCTTGAGATTTGTTTCTTTTGGGAGAGCTCATCAGGGTCATAAAATAATTTCGTTTGGAAAAGACCTTTAAGATCTTAGTCCAGCCATTAACCCCGCACTGCCAAGTCCACCACTAACCCATTTCCCTCAGTGCCACATCCACACTGTGGCTCCAGTATTTCAGCTTTAGGAGTGCAGTTGTTGTATCAGCAGTTGTATCTGCTGGCAGGAGAGCCTTGTCAGTCTCCCCTCTTCTCTTTGGTTCCTGCCCCCCACACGCATTTGTGTGTCTTCTTTCCTAAGTGCACTCTGCTTTTTGGTGGCTGCAGGACCAACCCCTCTGGCTTCTGGACAGCCAAGGACTGCGAGCTTGTGTACCGAAACACCACCCATGTCCACTGCCAGTGCTCCCAGTTTGGCACCTTCGGGGTTTTGATGGACAGCTCACACCGAGAGGTAACCTCAGCCTGTAGGGCCGTGGGTGATGGAGGGGACTGTTAGCAGCTGGATCCCAGCACAGGCAGAAAATGTCCTGGGCACAGGCAAAAAATTCCTTGTGGGACACAAATACAGTTTGAGAGTTCTGCAAGCTTCCTGTGTTTGCCCCTAACACTGCTATTTGCCTTTGGTTCTCTGCTGCTGCAGCAACTGGAAGGTGATCTGGAGACATTGGCAATTGTCACCTATTCCTTGATGTCTCTCTCCTTGGTGTCCCTGCTGCTGACCTTCTCCTTTCTGACCTGCCTCAAAGGCCTCAAGTCCAACACACGTGGCATCCACTCCAACATATCAGTCACCCTCTTCTTCTCTGAGCTGCTCTTTCTCCTGGGTATCAACCGCACTGAGAACCAGGTCTGTGGGCTTGAACAAGCTTGCCCATGGGCGTGGGGGTGAGGTGTGGATGATGCCATTAGCGTTGGCACAGTGGGACCATCTCCAAGTCACTTTTGTCTCCCCAGTTTCTCTGCACTGTGATTGCCATCCTCCTCCACTGCTTCTTCCTCTCCACCTTCGCCTGGCTCTTCGTGCAGGGCCTCCACATCTACCGCATGCAGACCGAAGCCCGCAACGTCAACTTCGGGGCCATGCGCTTCTACTACGCCATCGGCTGGGGAGTGCCTGCCATCATCACTGGTAGGAGCTGCTTGTGCTACAGCCATACCCAGACCAGCCATGCTGCTTCTCAGCAGTCTCCTGACCACCTCATGTTGCCCAGCTCACCCACTTTGGAGAGCTGAGGGTGGGCTTGCCATGGTCAGCAGTGCTGTGGTGGTCAGGGGACCATGTATCAAAGGCTATCATCTTGCCTCCTAAGGAGCAGTAATTTCTCAGCACATCTCTTCAGGTCTTCTAGTGAAAGTCCCTTGGTTTCCCAAGCCTGCATACTTGGGTGACCTGTTGCTGGCAGTGAATACCTCCTGGACTGGGCTGTGTCAGGGACACCTGAGGGAAAGGAAATGAAGTCCCTGTTTCTGTGTCTCACAGTCCTGACTCCTTCCTCATGTAGTGGGGAAGCCTATGCACAGGGCAAGGAGCAGGGAGAAAGCTCCTTCACTGCTGACAGTTCTGGCATGGGATTGACATGGTTTGGACAAGTCCAAGACTGCTGTGTCTGGACCTGATCTCTCCCTTCCTCCTGCAGGGCTGGCCGTTGGCCTGGATCCTGAGGGCTATGGGAACCCCGACTTCTGCTGGATTTCCATTCATGATAAGCTGGTCTGGAGCTTTGCAGGCCCCATTACTGTCGTCATTGTGGTAAAACCCTGTCCTGTTTCACCCACAACCCTCTCCTGCCTCCCTTCTCTGCACCATGGGCACTCACCTCTCCTTGGCTGCCCACTGCCTGTCCCATTCTCTGTGTCCCTCTCCCTCAGTTAGAGGACTTCTTTTTGTCCCTCCTCGCTCTAGCCAAACCTGGGGGAGGCCATGGCCCGGACATGAAGGGGGAAGGAGGGCGTGTTTGCAGGGCCTGGCAAACCTGGAGTCTGCACTGGGGCAGTCAGGTCAGAGCCAGCCCTTGGCACAGCTTCTAATCAGTGCCAACACTTTCAGATGAATGGGGTCATGTTCCTGCTTGTGGCCAAGATGTCTTGTTCCCCAGGCCAAAAGGAGACCAAGAAGAAATCGGTTCTGTGAGTATTAGAGACCAAACTCCCAGCAGAGCTCTGGCATCTAGTGGTTTTTAGCATTTTCAGTGACCATCCTCCTCCCTCTACCATCTCAGAGGGCCCTTCTGTGCATCAGTGTCAGCCTTGCAGCCACTCTCCTCTCCCACACCTGCCAGCCACATTAACCCTTCCTAAACTTTATCCTTTCTTGTTCCTACGTCCCCATCTCCACACTGACCTCCCAATTGGTCCCCTTTCACCACCTGCCCTCACAGCCACCTCTTGTGTCTGCTTGGATTCAGCATTCAGCTCTTGTCAGCTATGAGCACCTGCTTCTTCCTCTCCTACATGCTCCTGAGACCTTTCCCCACTCCCTTTTGAGCCAGGCCTGGAGCATGGCTGAGCTCTCTGTGCCTCAAAATGACCTGTGTCATTTGGGCCCTTGTGTTTGCCAAGTGTGATCCAGAAGGGAAGGCCTGGGAGTCGGGGGGGGCTGGGCCATTGTGCAGTGATGTGCCTGCAGTGCTGGGCGCAGCAGGGAGGTCTCTGCAGGAGCTTTCCCCTCTGGATCTCTGTGAGCACTAAACTGTAGATTAACAGTACACACTAACCTCTGGGTGTGTGTCTCTGTCCCTGTCTGTCTCTCTCTCTCCAGCATGACGTTACGGAGCTCCTTTGTTCTGCTTCTAGTTATTAGCACTACCTGGCTCTTTGGCCTCTTGGCTGTCAACAACAGTGTCCTGGCTTTCCACTACTTCTACACTGTCCTCTGCAGCCTCCAGGTAACTGCCCAGCCTCTGCTGGGGAGGGCACGGGTCAGCCCAGGAGAGCATCCCTGTGGTCCCCACGGCCATCTGTGGAGATTGGGTGCCCTGTGCTGAGCTCCCAACATCTTGCTGAGCTCCTTGTCCCTTCTGCTGTCACCTCTGTGGCATTGAGGGACTCCTGCCACTCCTTGCTGCTGTGCCTGTTGTGAGCAGGCTTCTTGAGCAGGAGGTGGCTGCAAGGCATTTGGTTCAGAGGTAACATTCAAGGGATAGCAAGTACCATCTGGAGGGAAGGCACCTCCATGTCCTGAGAGGGCAAAGTGAGAGAATGTGACCCAAAATATCATCCGCAGAATCACCCTGCCAGCCTTCTCCCACCACTGGGGCTGATATTGCTACAGGGGACCCTGCCATTTACTCCTTGGCCCCTGCCAGACAGATGGACACTGCACCTGTTCCTCCCTCATCCATGGCCACTATGGGTGTTAGCTCTCATTGGTATTGGGGGGTTTTTGGTGCATCCCAGTCTGGTGGCCACACTGGACTGTGGAGGAGCCATGGACTGTCCCGCTGCTGGCACTGTGGGCAAGCAGGTCAGCTGGCAGTGAAGGGCTGTCTCTCATGGCATCTCTCCCCACAGGGCCTGGCAGTGCTGGTCCTGTTCTGTGTACTGAATGAGGAGGTGCGGGAGGCATGGAAGCTGGCCTGCCTCGGCAAGAAGGGGCAGAGCGAGGAGGCCACGAGGAGCGCACAGGTGGGCGAGAGCAGAGCAGCCCAGGGTGCTGGGCTCAGGCTGCATGTCTGGGACAGGAGCTGACAGGGATATCCCCATTTTCGCTGGGCTGCTGTGGCAACTCCTTAACAGGGCTCATGCCCTCTCCCTCCTTCCCAGGGCCCCAGTGCCTACAACAACACAGCACTGTTTGAGGAGAGCGGGCTCATCCGCATCACCCTGGGGGCCTCCACAGTGTCCTCAGTGAGCAGCGTGCGCTCTGCCCGCACCCACTCCAGCCAGCGAGCTTACCTCAGGTAGGGAGCAGCCAGGGTTTGGGGGCCAGCAGGGCCTGGGCAGAGCCAGAGGCTCCTGCCATTGTGACAGTTTGAGCCTCCTGTCTTTCAGAGACAACGTGGCAGCACGTCAGGGCTCGGCTCTGGATCACAGCCTGTTGGCTCATGCCGGCCCCACGGACATCGACATGGCAATGTTCCACCGTGATGCTGGGGGAGGTAAGGCTCAGCCCTGTTCCTGGGTTTGGGAAGTTCTTCCTGGTGCAGGCTCTGGCTGTATGGTTACATCTTCCACCCCATGTTCAGCTGCGACTTCCAAACACATGGTAGATAGGAGGAAGAGGCAGCCATTGTGTCATTTAGCACAGCCTCCTCCTGGACAGATGGCAAAGGGCATACCAGTCCCCAAGGGGGTAGAAATGGGGGAGGCAACAGAGGGAACATTGGCTGTTGTGGGATCTCTGGGGACACTGGGTTCTCCAGTACAGTACAGACATTTGACTCACTGGAGTCAACTAGACCAGTGGAGGAGGAAGCAGCGGGGATCTTAAGGCTATTTGCAGCTGCCTTACAGGAAGGTGCAATGAGATGGAGCTGGGCTCCTCTCACAGGTACCTGGTGATAGGGCCAGGGGAGCTGGCACAGGCTGCTGCTGAGGGAGGGGTGTTCTCACGAGCATGGTCAGCCTGGGGTGGTTCTGCCTTCCTGGTGCTGTCAACAGGAACTTCTCCCACCTTCATTCCAAATGTCTCCCCGACACACCATGTTCCTACAGACCAGGACTCGGACTCAGACAGTGACCTGTCCCTGGATGAAGAGCGCAGCCTCTCCATCCCGTCCTCAGAGAGCGAGGAGAACGTGCGCCTGCGGGGCCGCTTCCAGCGCCAGCTCAAGCGGGCGGCACACAGCGAACGCCTCCTCACTAACCCCGCCAACACTGCTCCCAAAGGCAAGTCCTGGGGCTCTGGCTGGGAAATGAATGAGCTCAGCTCCCTGGGGGTCAGGCCATGTCTTGTGATGGCTCAATTGCTGCTCATGGAAGTATTCTCTCCCTCTTCTCCGGGGCCTGGTTTGCTATGTCCTTCATCAGATGTGGATGGCAATGACCTCATTTCATATTGGCCAGCTCTGGGCGAGTGCGAGGTTCACCCCTGCTCCCTGCAGAAGTGGGGCTCCGAGCGGAAGCTGGGATTTGACATCAATAAGGATGCAGCCAACAATAATCAGCCAGACCTGGCTTTGACCAGTGGGGATGAGAACTCCCTCACCCAGACCCAACGGCAGAGAAAAGGTAACAATCTGGAGCAAGCAGGCAAGGGTGGCCTTGCCTGTCTCAGGTTGACGTGACACGGTGGCTATCTCCCTGGTTTTCCTGCTCTTCTTGCTGTTGTGCAAATATTTGACTTCTCTTTCGGTCCGCTGCAGGGATTTTGAAGAATCGCCTCCAGTACCCTCCGACTCTCCAGGGCTTGCCATCTGTTGGCAGGATGACCAATGAACTGACGTGGTACAAGACGTCCACGCTGGGTCACAGGGCTGTCCCCGCTGCCTCCTATGGCCGGATCTACTCTGGGGCCGGCAGTCTGTCGCAGCCAGCCAGCCGGTACTCGTCCCGGGAGCAGCTTGACATGCTGATGAGGAGGCAGATGTCCCGGGAGCAGCTGAGTAGGCACAACTCAGGAGAGTGCTTGGAAGCTGTGCCCAGTCGGCATGGGTCCAGAGAGGAGCTGGACACTATCCCCAGCAGGCATGGGTCTACTGAACACGTGGAAAGTATCCCAAGCAGACATGCATCTAGGGAGAACTTGGATCTACTCGCTGCTAGGCCCAGTCAGAGAGAGCATGGGTACACGCTGCCCCGGAGGCAAGGCTCCAGAGACTGCCTTGACACTTCACCCTGCAGATTTGGGTCAAGAGAGCAGCTAGACTGTGGGCCAGTAAGAGAAGTCTCTAGAGAGTGGCTAAACACATTGCCAAGTAGGCAAGTGTCCAGAGACCAAATAGACATGTTGCCAAGTCGGGATACTTCTCGAGAGCAATTGGATTTGCTTTCTAGAAAACAGCCTTCAAGGGACCTGCTAGCATCAGCTAGACAAGCTTCAAGGGAGCAACTGGACATTTTGTCCAGAAGATCTAATTCCAGAGAGCCTCTGGACACAGTGCCTAGCAGGCAGCCCTCACAGGACAACCTGGGGAGTCTCTCTCGGAGGCAGCTGTCTAGGGAAAGCCTAGAACCGCTGTCAAGGAGACAGCATTCTAGGGAGAACCTGGAGGCCATTCCCAGCCGACATCCTTCCACTGAACAGTTAGATATCCTTTCTTCCATCCTTGCTTCTTTTAACTCCTCCATGCTGTCCTCGGTGCAATCTTCCAGCACACCTTCAGGCCCCCAGACCACCGCCACCCCCTCTGCCATGCAGACCTCAACGCCCTCTGCAGTGTGTCCCTCAACACCTCACTCTGCCACCTCCCACAGCATTTCAGAGCTGTCACCAGACTCAGAGTAAGTGTGTTCCTTCCTTCCTCAGCCAGGTCTTGGCTTCTTCCCAAAGGGGTTTAGTTTGGAGGGGGAGGGCTGTGTAAGGGTGAGCTCCCCGGGTGAGTGGCAGGTGTCTCCTGGTCCTGAATAGTGACTGGGCAGGGAGAAGCCTCAGGTGTGACAGCTCCAGATGCTTGTAGTGCAGCACAAGCTGAAGCCTCTGTGCATGTGCATGCATCTCTTCCCAAGAGATGATGGTCCTTGCTTGTGGCCTGTGGGTACTCAGGGAAGATGATCTGTGCAGCTAGGCTGGCCTCCAGGCTGATCCCTTGGTCAGTGCTGGCTCTAAGTCCCAATGGATGTATGCAAAGGCCAGGCTGGCTGGAGAGGAGGGAGCCCAAGTCCTAGGGAAGCCCTGCCTTCCCCAGCCACATTTCTCTCCAGGCACCCTATTCCAGTATGTCACTTCTTTCCCTCTAGCTCTGCTCCCTGCTGGTACTGCTCCCACATCACCCCACCCCATCCCTCCTTCCCTCTTCCCTAATCTCAGGGACTCAGAGACAGTTGTTCCTGCCCTGACACAGGAGAGTTTTCTGCCCTGTCCTCATCTGGCATAGTGGGGAAAGGATGCTGAAGCCCAGGAGAGATGCCATGGCTTAACACTGTTTTTCTTTCCTCTGAGAAGAATAATGAGAAACGATGGCCATTCCTGAGGGGCCGAAACTGATCACAAGAGAGAAGAAAGAAGCAGGGCCCTTCGCCAGGCACTGCCAGCTGAGGTTTGGTATCCCCATGGAGCAGGAGCCAGAACTGATGGTTGTCAGAGGCCCAAAACCAACCCTGCTTTCCCCTGCCCTGTGGGCTGAGGGGCCAGCAGCCCACACCACTCACTGCCAGGAGCCTCCAGGCTCTCAGCTGCCACCATGCTCTCTATCACCTGCCTGGTGTGACAGGTAGCAATGGGTGAGGGTGGCATCTCCGACCCCCTGGGGCCAAGCTCTTTCTCTGCGAGCTGTTTGTGTGTGGGGTGTGCCTGTGTGTGTGTAAAGGGCAGTGGCACGGGGACAGAAGTGGAGTCTAGAATATGGGGGCAGGGAGGGTTTTCTATCCTTTTGTATCTTTGTAATCAGAGAGATGAGAAATTTCTATGGTTATTTTTACGGATGTTCTATTCCCAGGAGCTGGAGCATTTGTTTCACCAACAGCCCCTTGCCAGTTTCCTTGGGGCTACTAGAACCACAGTCCCAGTAGACTGGAGAAACAGTGCCAGGCAGTCCTTAAGGCTTTGCTGGCACTGCTTTGTCCCATCCCACTGCTGGCCCTGTTGCCCTCCACGCTCCCACTGTGCAGCTCCAGACGTCTCTTCATGCCTGGCGTCCCTCAGCCCCCTGCAGCCAGGCCCCTCTGCCCTCTGTGGGACCACCCCTTGGGGCTGCCCCTGCCTGTGAGCTGGGGCTGTGTGCCAGCAAGAGCACGTGTGAATGGGGCAGCAAATTCGGCACTAGGAACCTGCTGGGAAGGAGACAAGCTGTGCTGTGCAGTCCTGTCCTGTACCAGGATGGTCCCACTCTCGTCAGTGCTGGTTTCCTTGGCTCAGCAAGTGAGCACTGTGTTTTTACCCACTGGGTGTTGTGCTCTTTAACCTGCATGTTACAGAACAAACCTCTGTTGGTTTGTGGATCTGGTAGAGGAGCTGGATGACCCTTGCCCTGCTCAGCAGCAGGCTTGGCTTTTCCCGGAGCCAGTCCTCACTCTGCAGAGGACTAACGTCCACAGGAGCATGATGTGGCTCCAGTTTCAGGGTCCAGCATTGCCCACAAAAGCTGTATCTAGCTGGTTCCTTAGGGGCTCTGTGTACACCTGCTCTCCCCTGAGATGGAGATAAGCAGCACTTTGCCCTCTCTGGAAATTCAGGCTACCCAGATGGTGTCTCTGCTCAGCCTCGGGCCTGACCCCTGGCTGTGCTGTGAGATAGCACTCCTCTGTGCCTACCTCAGGCCAGGGCATTCTGCTCAGCGGGGCGAGCATGTTCCCTTTCACCCCCATGGTGCTCTCGGGGCTGCATGACCATGTGCTCTCTACTGCCTTACTACCACACTGCCATGGCATCTTACTGTAGCCCAGCCTGACATGTTTACAGGAGAGGACTCGTGCTGCCGTCCTCATGCCTCTAGGGATGCCAAGGCCTCTTGGCTGCCTCCCCGAGTCAGTGGGGAGAGTATGGGGGGAACAGAAGGGCTGATGATTGGGGGTGCCCTGAGTCCCCAGCACAGCCCTGATGAGGCAGGCTTACTGTCATCCTTTTCCCAGGGATGAGGAGAGAAAGGCCTGCTGACATGTTTACATGCCATTTGGGACCAGTGTGCAGAGGGAAAGCCTGCTGGCCCCACATGCTGGGAATAGCCAGGCACCTCCATGCTGCCCATCTTTGCCTTTGGAAACAAGCTCGTTTACAAGTTTCTCTCCGGCTGTGCAGTGCTAGCACCAGAATCCTGGGATCCTGTCCCTGCTGCACTGTAGGGCCCATGTTTCTGCCAAGTTGGGCACGGGGCTCTTTATGCTGCTGCCAAATGGAGAGCAAGTGTCAAGTGCCAAAAAGAACAGAGCAGCAGAGCTGGTGGCCATCCCTGCAGAGCTGGTAGCCATCCCTGCAGAGCTGGGCCAGTCAAGAACCAGGAATCTGCTTCTTGCAGACCAGTCTGCAGCTTGGTCCCTGATTGTAGTGCTGTGACCTGGGCTCTGGGGAGCATCGTCCTTGAGTTTGGATTTTTTCCTTTGGGGGATTTGGTTGGGTTTTTTTTCCTCTCTCTGTCTCCTGATCCTGTTGGCAGGGAGGGGGAGATGCTCACACCCCCCCTTTAGGCTGTGTAAAAGTGTATAATGGAAGCGCCAGATTTGGAAATAAAAGTCTATAAAATGGTGCTGGCCTCTGTGCCGTCTCTTCCTCTGCTGGGGATCCATGGCAGGGGCTATGGATGCTGCACCTGGGCTCCAGGTGATGTTGGGAGGGGGCTTGGGCAGGAGCTCACAGCCAGTTCCTAGGCTGCCTGGGAGTCACTGTGGCCTGGGACAAGGTGACCAGGGGATGGGGACTTCCAGCAAAGGGATTGAACTGGGCTGTGTCCAGGCTGGTGCACCCAGAGATGGGATTGGCCGTGGTGGTGTGCAGTGGCTCCAGGCCTGGCTGGCAGGGCTGCAGTGCCACAGTGGCCATGGTGAGCTGTGGGGCTTGTGCCTGGCAGCTGCCAGCACACCCATCCTGACCTTGGCTAAGGGAAGAAGATCCATTTTCCAAAGGCTGCATGACCTCAGCAGGGTCAGGCTGGCTGCCAGCAAGGGGAAGGAAATGTGGGGAGAGGAGGCTGAGTGAGATCCTGGTGCCCTCCGTCCCTCCCCTTTTGTTGAAGAGGAAATAGCAGGTGAGCAAAGGGCAGCATTGATCCACAGCGCCCTGAGCAAGGGTCACCCTCAATTGTCATCCCTCTGTCCCTTACAGGTTCTGTCACCTGAGCTGCTCGGGGCTGAGTTCAGGGCAGCCTTCAGGAATCATGCTGGCGGTGTCAGGAGCTGTGATCCTGTCCTGCAGCTCTTCCAGAGGCTGGCTGGGGGGTGAGGGCCAGGGACAGCTGTGGGAGTGGTGAGGAGGGGCCACAGAGTGACCACCTTGGGGTGCAGGTGAGGGGCTGGAGACTGGAGTTCAGGAAGGAATGGCACGGGCGGGGACAGGGAGCAGTGATAAGGAGGCAATAAATGGCACGGGGTGCTATTTGCTTCCAAGCAGGAGCCCTGTGGTGGCCTCTCATTCCATGCTGGGGGAGTGAATAAATGATGGGGAGTGGATAAATGAGGAGGCAGCAGTCGTATGTGGATGCCTATGTTGGACATGCCTTGATAACTGATGAGGGTGGGCAGGGACAGCCAGGGACGAGGCTCAGCCTCACTGAAAGCTGCGAGATCTGGATTGTGCTCACAACCCAGAGAGAGCCAAGGTGGCCACAGGCTGCCCCCACCAGGCACCAGGGATGGAGACAAGTTGCTCCAGCTCTGGAGATTGTAGTCCTGGATGTCACCACTCCTGCTGCTTCTCAGCCCCATCCCACCATCCAGAGAACAGAGGATTCTCTAATGCCTGGCCCTGCCCACTGCCTTCACACCACACCTTGCTACCAGTCAGACGTTTGAGCCTGGATTTCTGCTGCTGTGTCCCCATGGTCCTGGGCCAAATGTGACTCAGAAATTCCCTGCAACTAATTCTAGGTTGCGATAAAGCCCAGGGAGGTGTGATGGGTTCAGTAGGACTATAGTGCCCGCGGAGGACCTTTGGAACAAGATAACAGTTGGGTCTGCGCGAATTGTGGGAGACCAGGGTAGTCCACAGAGCGTAGCACACCTGTTTCCAGCAGGTAAGCAAGGGTCTGGGGAAAATACCCTGGATGACATTACCAGAGGCTGCAGGTAACCCTCCTTGTCCTGGTCACAACTCCTGCTCCAGGACATGGGTTGGGGAGCGGATATCCACGGGAGCCGTGGGGGCACAGGAGTGCCCTGGGGAGGCAGCTTTTGGCAGGAGGTTGGCACCAGGTTGTGCCCAGTGGCAAGAAGCCCCCAGCCTTGCACCTGGCATGGGTGGTAAGGCATGGCAGCATCCTAGATATAGCTGGAGACCAGGAGCTGAGACTGTAGTAGACAGTCCCCAGAATGGGATGGCTCTGGGCACAGTGGTGACAATGATGGGTCTGCCACATCTGGGGAACCCCCCAGCACAGCAGGGCACCAAGGGGAGCATGGTGGATGCTATGCATCCATGGGGCTGCGAAGCTGGACAGCTTCTCAGCAGGGCAAGGAAGAAGGGCAGGAGGCAGGGAACAGTGTCTCAAAGATCACTGCTGATTTCAATAAATAGAAGGAAGCAGAGCATGCACCTGGCTGGTGGCTCCTGACTAATTTGAGCACAGCAGGTAGGAGGGCTGGGGGTAACACAGAGATTCAGGCGGGCACAGCCCCAGGCACTCATGGAGGGGATTGTGGGTCCAGCTGCAAGTGCATGAGCACCTTAAGATTGAGCAGGTCACCAGCTGGGTGGGCCCAGCACGACAGTGCAGCTCTCAGAGTGAGCCCTGAGCAAAGACAAGCTGTGGATTTGTACACATGGAATGAGGATGGGATTCCTCAGTGCCACCATCCCTGTGAAGGGTGAGACCTCCAGCTCCTCTGCTCACAGACTCATCCTGCCCTGCACTGCAAGGGTCAAGGGAGGGCACAATTGGAGGGATGGTGAGCCACGACATTTGCCGGGGTTTCACATTCCTGCTCCCCTCATGTGTAAAGGGACAAAGTCTGCAGATCGGGCTGTGGGATGGCTGGGATTCTGCTCAGCAGCTGTGCTGGCCCACTGCCCTGCCTGGCTGCAGAACACAGAGGGGAAGGTGGTTGGCATCGAGGTGGGTGCTGTGTGGGCAGGTGGAGGGGGAGCCCCCCGAGGCAGCTCTGCTGGCAGACCCCACCTGTGCGTTCCAGTGGGGTGGGTGGGGCTGCTCTGGGGCAGGAGTGGGCAGCACTTATTGCCGAAGCCTCAGTTCCCTCCCTGCTCACCTGCTGACTGCCTACTGCTTTCCATTTTGAGCCACCGCTGCTGCTTCGGGACTCCCAAAGCTCAGCTCATGCCTATCCTCGGGGCCATTCCTGGCCAGAATGGGATGGTTCCGAGGGCAAGTGGAGCTGGAGGAGGGGCTTCAGGGTGGGTGGGGTGCTGGCTGCCCCAGGCCGTGGGAATGTGGCTGAGCTGTCCCTTGTGTCCTTGCAGTGGACTGGCATTCCAGAGAGAGCCAGGTGGGCATGGCAGCAGAGATGGCCCTGAGCCATCGAGGGCCCCGCGAGGTGCTGAGTGAGGCTGAACTGGAGGAGGTTGCACAGAGGAAACCTCCCACCAAGCCCTCTCTGCGTGGCTGTCTCCGCAAGACCAGGTAAGACCATGTGGCCAGTGGGACGTGCCCAGACCTTGCCAGGCATTCTGCACCCCAGCCCCGCCACCACAGGGAGCTGCAGACCTGGAGGTTCATTTCCCTATGCCCAAATACCTATGTCCCCACTCTGTCCTCTTGCCTGGAGGGTCACCAGGCTCCAGTGGAGAGAGCTGATGGTCCCACAGATCCCATTGCTTCCCATGGGGCCCCATCCCCCCTCACTGGTATCCCCAAGCCCCCTGCACTTGTGCTCAACTTCAGCTCCTGCTCCCTCCCTGCCAGGTGCTCAGGCTCTGCTGCCAAGTCCCTGCTGTTCCGCTTCCTGCCCTTCCTGCGCTGGCTGCCCCGCTACCCTGTCAAGGACTGGCTCCTGGGGGACATTGTTTCGGGCTTCAGTGTGGGCATCATGCACCTGCCCCAGGGTGAGTGATGCCATGCCCAGGCTGTGAGGGGCCCCCCACAGGTGGGATGGTCAGGGGTTGGCTGTTGGTGACATTTCTCCCTGCTCCATCTTCTAGGGCTCGCCTATGCGCTGCTGGCTGGGTTACCACCGGTCACGGGTCTCTACTCCTCCTTTTACCCCGTCTTCCTCTACTTCTTCTTCGGAACGTCAAGGCACAACTCCGTGGGTGAGCTGAGGGACCATGTGCTTCCACAGCAGTGGTGGGGAGGGAGCAAGGATGTCCATGGCACAGTATGACCACATCAGCAGTTGGGGGAACCTTTCTCACCTTTACTTTGCTCCACCAAGAAGGGGGTTGGCCAAGCCAGAGCCAAAGTATAGCGTGTGTTTGCTTTGAGCCTGGCCTAAGGAGGGAGTAGCTGACCCCTTAAGAGGTCCTCTCAGAGAGGTCCTGGCGCCCACCTTGGGCTCCCTGCCCACACTTTACCTGTTCTCAGGTCCCTTTGCTGTCATCTCTGTCATGATCGGGAGCTTGACGGACTCCCTGGCGCCCAGCGAGAACTTCCTGGAGTCCGTCAATGGCAGCAATGCGACGGTGAATGAGGAATTGCGCGACGCTGCCAGGGTGGAGCTGGTGGCCACCATCACTGTCCTGACAGGTATCTTCCAGGTAAGGTTGTCTTAGCCTCACCTAGCAGAGAACAGGAGACCATAACTTGTGGGTCATTTCTGCCATCTCTTCTTCCAGGTGGCCCTGGGCCTCCTGCAGTTTGGATTTGTGGTGACCTACCTCTCAGACCCACTGGTGCGTGGCTACACCACTGCTGCCTCTGTGCACGTCCTCGTCTCCCAGCTGAAAAATGTTTTTGGAGTTTCCCAGGGCGAGCACTCAGGGCCACTCTCACTGTTTGTGGTGAGTGGGGGCTTGCTAGCACCTAAGGACCCCTGGTGCTCACCTGTGTGGCACATAGAGGCCTCCAAAAATCTGCTGGGGAGGCATCTGCTTTCCTGAGCACATTCCCTCCTCCTTTGTTCTCTAGACCATCATCGATCTTTGCAAGAAGCTGCCAGACACCAATGTGGGCACCCTGGTGACTGCCATCATTGCCATGGTGGCCATCCTGATTGTGAAAGAGCTCAACCACAAGTTTGCTGCCAAATTGCCCATGCCTATCCCCATCGAGCTTATCACGGTACCCAGAGCTGCCCCAGCCTCCTGTGGGGATACAGCCAGGAATCCCTGGTGTATCCCTGTCCTTTTCAGGATGGGGAGAGGTGGGATGGGGTTCCTTGGCAAGTGCAGCTCCAGGGCATGTGTTGTGCCTCCTCCTCTCCCTCCACCACAGTCCCTCTGCAGGAAGACCCTGCCTGCCTCACTCCAGTCATTCTCCCCCAGATCATCGTTTCCACCGGCATCTCCTATGGGGTCAACCTGAACGACAAGTTTGGCGTCTCTGTGGTGGGCAACATCCCCAGTGGGTGAGCAGGGCCTGACAGTGAAGGGGGCTGTGCCAGGGCACCATGCTGCTCACAGCACCCCTGTTTGAGCCTCATCTCTCTCTTGAATGCAGGTTGAAGCCACCTGTGGCCCCTAATGTCAGCTACTTTGGTCAGGTGGCGGGCAATGCCTTTGCCATTGCTGTGGTAGGCTATGCCATCTGCATCTCCCTGGGCAAAATCTTTGCCCTGAAACATGGCTACAAAGTGGACAGCAACCAGGTGATGCTCTGAGGCACAGGGCCCCCATCCTGGGTGAAAGCTAATTTTGCCATTCTTGTAGCCAGATGAAAGCATGGTGCTCCCCTGCCATTGCTCTGTCCCTGCAGGAGCTGATTGCATTGGGCCTCTGCAACTTCCTGGGAGGCTTCTTCCAGTGTTTTGCCATCAGCTGCTCCATGTCGAGGAGCCTGGTACAGGAGAGCACAGGGGGCAACAGCCAGGTGGGTGTGGGCAGTGCTGCCTCCCTCTCCGGGGCTGAACCAGGGGCAGGAAGGCACAGAGAGCAATGGGGGCTCACAGCTTGCCTCCCGCTCTCCTTCTGCACAGGTAGCAGGTGTTATTGCGTCCCTGGTCATCCTGGTGACCATTCTGAAGATTGGAGAGCTCTTCCGGGACCTGCCCAAGGTACATCTAGTCCCACAGCTTCTGTGTCACATCCCACACCTGTGCCTGTCCCATGGCATGGTGATATGGTAGGGGAGCAGCTAAGAGCTACCCCCAGATTTGCCCTCAGCTTCCTCGTAGCTGCAGAGATTTTTCTCCTAGGCCATCTTAGCTGCCATCATCATTGTCAACCTCAAGGGCATGTTCAAGCAGTTCAGCGACCTCAGCACTCTCTGGAAGTCCAACCAGGTGGACCTGGTAAGGTGCTGACTAGCCCCGGGGCTGTGGTTTTGTTCCTGGAGTGGATTTCCCCACCTTCCCTGAAGCTTGTGAATCCCAGTGCAGAGATTGTGCTGCAGCTGACTGTGTCCCCTCTCCAGCTGGTCTGGATTGTGACATTCATAGCCACCCTCCTGCTGAACTTGGACATTGGCCTGGCAGCCTCGGTGGCCTTTGGGTTGCTCACGGTCATCTTCCGCAGCCAGCTGTAAGTACCTGGGGCTGGGGCCAGTGCCACATCCTGGGGACAGGAGGAGCCTGTGGTGACCTCAGCCTCTTGCTTTGCTCCCTGCAGCCCCCACTACTCCATGCTTGGGCGCATCTCCAACACCGATGTCTACCGGGATGTGGTGGAATACGAGATGGTAACAGCACCAAGGGTGGGGGAAGAGCTGCCTGCAATGGGTGGGCAGTTCAAAGCATTGCCAGTGGTGGCTCACTGGAAAAAGGGGCTGGGGGCGTTTTGGTGGGGGGGAGGGAGGAGGAGGGAAGGGGAGCAGGTGGCTCCATCCCTGGGGTAGCAACCTCCCCCTCCGCCCCCAGGCACAGGAGGTCCCTGGTGTGAAGATCTTCCGCTCTTCCTCCACCATCTATTTTGCCAATGTGGAGCTATATGCTGAGGCCCTGAAGAAAAAGGTAGGAGAGCCACCAGCCTGAGAGTGCTTCCTGAGTCTCCTGCCTGCAAGCAACAGCGTGGGGTTGGGGCAGGTGAGGACACAGGGCCACATTGCTTTGCAGAGCGGCATTGATGTGGACCGCCTGATTGAGAAGAAGAAGAAGGCTCTCAAGAAGCTGAAGAAACAGCAGAAAAAATTGGAGAAGGAAAAGGCAAAGAGAAAAAAGGTGCTTCCTCGATGCAGGGGACCACTCCTCCAGTGGCATCCTGCACCTCTTCTCTCCCTGGCTCCGAGGCTCCTGTCAGTGCACTGGTGGGGCTTGGTGGCCCATGCAGTTCCCAGTTCAGTTTAGGGCCAATGGGTGAGAAAGGCACTGGGACTAAACTGGGTCACGGTGTTACACTCAAGGTTGGTGGGAAAGCCGGGCTGTTAATGATTATGTGTTGGAACTGCCAAGTCATTAACCTTTTGGCAAGTTAATCAGAATTAAGAGCAAGAGCAAAGGCTGGCCTTGTGCCAGGTAAAGAGGCCGGCTCTGCTGGGGAGAGGGGTGGATTGTGACACATCTGAAAAGAGCCCAAAAGTGGGTGAGATGTGAGAGGGGCATCCACTCCTGAGGCCACCCACTGCCTGTGCCCTCATACAGCCAAAGAGCCTCACCAGGGTGAGGCCAGGGGAACACTGCCATGACCAGGGTGCTGCCAGCCCTGGAGCAATGAGGTCTCTTTCTCTTCCCCAGAATGCAGAGGCCGGTCCAGGCCTGGCAGTGATAGAGTTGAATGCGGGAGAGAGCAGTACACCCTCAGAGCCCACCCTGCACAGCCTAGGGCTGCCCCAGCCCAGCTTCTACGCCGTCATCTTGGACTTCAGTCCCGTCAGCTTCGTGGACACCGTCTCCATCAAGATCCTGAAGAATGTAAGGGGCTGGGGAGCAGGCAGGATAGCAGCCTCGCTGAGGGTGTCTCTGGAGGCCTGTGGGGTGCCCTGATGGCTGCTGCCCATCACTCTTCCTTGGTAAAATGTCTTTTCCCATTTGCAGATCTTCAGGGATTTCCGTGAGATAGAAGTGGACGTCTTCATTGCCAGCTGCCCGGGTGAGGGGGATCTGCAGAGTCATGAGCCCTGGCCAGACAGAGCCAGCCCTTTGGCACACAGCTGATAGCCTGGGGGGTCTCTCCATGGTGCTCCCATTCCCAGGGTTTCCCCGGGGGATAGGTACTGCAGGTTGTCTCATGGATCCAATCTGAGCCTCGAAGCTGGGTCACTGGTGGTGACTCTGGTGTCCTCCACAACACAGGAGGCGGGAGGAGGCTGCTCCGGGTGGGTGGTGGGGGGCTCTGCTAGGAGCCATCACTTTGGATATTTATCCCTCCACACAGTATCTGTCCTAGCCCAGCTGGAGCGAGGCAACTTCTTCAGTTCAACCATCACCAAGCACTCCTTCTTCCCCTCGGTGCACGATGCCGTGGAGCACGTCAGCCGGGAGCGGCATCGAGCCTCAGTGAGTACCCAGCCTTGCTGTCCCCAGCACGGCGATGGACAGGGCAGCCATACCAACCCCTCCCTATCTGCCCCCCTTAGGTGAACTACAGCACCAGAATGTAGCCCCTCAAGAGGAAGACGTCTTCCCCAGGAGCCAGGCAGGCGAGGAAGGCTTTGCCACCCTGAGGGCACCAACTCACCCACCCTGGGGCCCAGATGCCCTGATCCCCACCACCCCCTCCGGACTCTGAGGGCTGGGGCTCTGCCTGCCCATGAGCCCTGCTGGGATGGGGCTGCTGCTGGACAGAGCTGCTGCTGGCTGCCATGCCGAGGGGCCGCCTGGTGCCTCCACATTGCCCCAGCACAGGCCTGCCCCACCAGGCCAGGACGTGGTTTGGGGGGCGGTGGAGGGGCCAAAGGGTTCCCGCTCCCAGCAGTGGGCTGCTGTCATCAATAAAGCTACGTGGTGTTTCTCAGGTTTGATTTCAAAGCCCTTTCCTCAAGAACAATACTTTTGGGCCAGACCACCTGGCTGCACCCTGGCACTGCTGGGAGCAGCCTCCCTGCGGGTGGGCTCCTCAGCACCCTCCATCTGGCTCTTTCCTGCCACTTGTCCCCAGAACCTGCTCCAGGCCTATGGGGCTGTGGCCGCCAGAGCAATATGGGTGGGGATCACAACTCTCAGGAGAGGCACAGCGCCGGCCCAGCCAGGAGCACCAGTGCCCCAGCGGATACCTTCTGGACCCTGACCTGGAAGAGAGACCAGACAGAGCAAGAGGATAAAGTAGGGATTTATGAAAAGGCCTCAATGGGTACACCTGGGCCGCACAAAGGCCCAGCCGGACCCCACCCAAGATGCCCCAAAATGGCCACAAAATGGATGACCGATCATGAGGTCCCACACTTTTATAAGTTCTGGTCCATTAGCATATTGGAATCAATTGTATCAATCAATTGAATCAATCAAACCATAGCTTCAGGTTATGAAGCTCCATCCTCCTTGTTTTTTCTTCTCACTTCACCGTTGTTTTCGTTCTTGGGCCTGAAAGTTGTCCTTGGTTCCAAGCTAGAGAAGGAATTGTTTTGTCTATCTACTCTGTAAAGAGAACATAGTAGCACTTAATATGAAACTTAAAACTACCCACTAAAACAGCACAGAATCTAAAAAATATAAAAACTAAAACC
>VYXF01010570.1:0-82902 GCA_013397295.1 Polioptila caerulea
GATTTATAGCTGGAGTTTTTGAGTAATTATAAAACCATACTGCCCCCATTGTTTTGACCGAAACTCTGCTAAAAATGCAAAATTTACATTCTTGAGCAAATGAGGAGATCCCTTCTGTGTCTTAACCCTGTTCTGTGGAGTGGTATGTAGTAGTGAATCTGACATTTTCATACGTGCTCAGATTTGAGAACATTTCCAATATGTGGGAAGGTTGGTTAATAATGAGAAGCTGAAGTATCAAACTGTAAGGGTGAAATATTAAACATTGTGTAACTTCTGTGATTTTTGGGGTGATCCATTCTTTACTGCCATGATGTAAATATTGTCCATATGGCCAATGCAGAAACTCAGAGATTTCTGAAAATGATATTGGTGTTAAGGTATTTAGCCAAGGAGGGAACAAGGACCAGCTGTGCCAAGGAGAGCAGGTCATGTGCAGCCATCAAACCCAATCCTCCCTGCTTTGGAGTGAGGTGTGATGTTGGAGCTTTGATGTTGCAGGAGGGAAGTTCTCCAAGCTAAATTCTCAGAACTATTGCTGTATTTGAGGGTGTTGTTTTATATTCAAGGATGCCTTTTTGCCCACCTGTAGAGAGTACTGCTGTAACTTATTCCAGGATTCTCAGAATTCTGCACTTTAGGAGTTGTTTTGTCTTTGCATTCTTTTTTACTAAGAAGAAGTGGTAATTAACACTGATGACTGACCAAGGGGTTTTTAATCTGTATTAAATTTCTCAGTATGGAAGATGGTTCAGAGTAGAACTTTCATCTGTCTTCTCTTTGGGAGGTGACTCCTGAGGGAATATTTTAGCCTGGTCTTCAACTCTGGTTTCTAATGCTGCACCTATGGATATCAAACCTATAATTATCAAACCACAATAGCTAGAATGTTTGTGTTCAATGGTATTTTTCATGCATAGTACTAATTGTATTAATTTCTGCATGTGTGGCCTTTCCCTGGTTTTATAACTTGTGCATCTATTAAATTTAGTAATTAGCCTGAGTAGCAACATAAGATTTGAATTTGTTTTTATTTCAGGCTCATTTAACTGTTTCCCTGTAGTAAGCTCAGTGCAAATGGAACCTCAACTAAATTTTAGTCATCAGTGCTTCAGTTAATGTCTAGGTTTGATTAATTCATCAATATTGTTATGGGAAGAGGAGATGTTCTTTTAGAAGAAATTAATTTTCCTAAACTCGGATATTTTCTTGCATGAGGAAGTTTAGAGCAAGGTGGATGTGGGTACAAAAAGACTCATCCTGGTGGCTACAGCAGCTGAAGTTTCTCTGCTGTCATGGAATTTACATCCATGGTTCTAAAGAATACTGAATTATCTCATGACATGAAACTGATGAGCATATCTTGAGGTTTTTGATGGCCAACACAATATGAGAATTAAAGCTGTTGTGACATTGTTGCTTTGCTCTACTTCCTTTTTTGTGGCAGCCTTGAAGTCACTCTCCCTTCACTGTCTCCTCCAGCCTCTCATCTCCCCACTTTCCTGCCTTTTGAACACGGTGCTGTGCTGGAGTTACCCATCAGCCAGGCAGGAGTGGGTTTGTCAGATGGTTCTTGGCCAGAGCAGGTATTATCCAGGATCAGGAGCCCCCAGAGCAGGTCTGCTCTTTGGGAAGGTCTCTTCTCTGGGAAGTGATTTTTCCTGGTCTAAAAGCAGAACTGGGGATCAGTGGCAGGCCTTTTGTCTTCAGGCAGTTGTCAAATAGGAAGATGCATGCAAAATTCATGCAGCAGTGTTGAATTTAGGGCAGAAACCCCTGTAAGTGCCAAGATTTGCAACTTTGTGGCTGTGCAGAGTGGCGTGGATACAGGTGCAGGGTCATGTTTACCTCGGAATTTCTTCAGTGAATTGGATTGTATTCAGTCTTGACTTGTCTCTGACACTCCCCAAGACCTGTGTTACTGCTGGGAAACTTGGGAAGGATATGGCTCTTTGAAAGGTGTTGTATTCACAAGTTTGTCTGCCAGCAATTCTAATTTTTTTTCTAAAAAGGAGTTATTCTTTATAAAAGCAGTCACAGTAAATATTCTAGTTCTATGCAATTTTCTTTCCATTCTGGTTTTCAGTGGTTATAAATAACACATGAAATGACTTTCAAGGTAGAAAGCAGGAATCCATTTTGAAATATTCTATAAAATAAAGAGTGATTTATGGTTTCATATGATTTTGGCTGAAAGCACTCGGGCTTTGCCAGGTCATCAAAGTCCTGTCAGGAGAATCTATTATTTATTGTTCGATATGCTGGGAGTGGTGTAAGTACTTTATGTTTATCTTATGGAAGTGTAGTGTGTTAGGAAAAACCACTTCCAGATACTAACACAATTTTAAAATGTACCTTACAAAGCTAACACGAATATTACAGATGTCAATTTTAAAGTAAACACTCAAGACTGGTATTAAAAAAAAATCCTAATAGTTTTATTGGTGCAGGATATTTTTAGAATGTGATGAAGATATTTTCTAGTACATCTTTTGGGCTGATATTTTGGTTACATTATCTTATATAACTGCACAGTCTTCAGTTTATATCAGCAGCTATTTAGAGTTGATGAAAGCTGGATGGAAAACCAGCTGAAGATGGATATTTTTTGATGTCAGTGGTCATTGTGGGCTAACACAGTGGCACTGACTTGTAATGTTGATGTCTGGAAGAGGAACCAGACCTGTGTTTTTATAATCATTTGTAGATAAGTCACTGCCTGTCTGTTTAAATGTCAAACAGAATGAGCATTGACTCACAGCCCTGTCCCATGTCCTCTCTGTATGTGTCTCCCTTTCATTTTTTTCAGTATTCTCCACGTGTAAATGTACCTTTATCTTCTTTACTGATTGTTTTTTTGACCTGACTAAAATAGGGGTTGTGTTCTGGCCTGGCTTCCAGTCTGGATTTTGGGGTGTAGCAGAGGGGCTGTGGTAGCTGCCTGGGAGCTGTGGGCTCCCTCTGGGACCTCAGGCAGGTTTGTTTCTCAGGTACTGTGCAATGTCCCTGGCTGCTGGTTGGGAACACTCCTTGTTCTGTGAACCCTTTGTTGTCCTTCCCAGCCTGTTTGTGTTCTGCAGCTTTTCCAGCTTATATTGCTGATCTGACAGAATCAGAGCCTGTAGGACTCCTGTGAATACTGTGAAAAATACAGAGCAGGGCATCTGCATATCAAGGTGAGAAACTCCTTTAGAAAAAGGCTTAGTAAGGGACTTGGGAATTCCAGTGTGAATGAGGAGCAGTGGAATGCCAGGTTTGTGTATCCCATAGGAAATGTGGTTCCACTGCCTGCAGAGTGCAGAGAGCTGCGGGTTCAGTCCTAATGCAGGAGGAGAAACTTCCTAAATATCCTGCTGAGAAATGTTTAAAAATGGATAAGGAGCAAGGAGAGCAAGCTCATTTCCCATGGGGAAGCAGAAAAGGAAGTGAAAGTATTAGAAGACTTGAGTGAAGATAAAACTCAGTGTGTGTCTTGCTGTACAGATCCTCTAATTCAAGTGCTTTGCTTTGTCTGCTGCTGTTGCCTTAAACCAAAGGTCAGACTCAGAGCTGTAGTATGTGCTGGAGAACACTGCTTGGTGAGAGTATAATTTCTAGTAAGAAATTAAAATTTTTATTTCAAGCCGAAGTGCTTGTGTTCCTTTTCTAAATAAAGTTCATTTACACCAACTGTGAGATTGAATGGTTTTCATTGCCAAGCTCCTCTGATGAGACACAGATAACTCTGTGCAATTGCAGTGTAGGAGAAACATTTTACTTGTGACTTCTTTCTTGACCAGGAACTTGTTCTTACTTTTCTTAGTGGGTTGGCATTTCTGTGCCACACTCTGTAATGCAGAAGTGTTTTCTGATACTGCTCTGCAATATGAGCATATATTGAAATGAATCAATTTTAGTCATTTAGTCAATTTTAACTTAAAATATTATAACCAAGAAGTACTTTAATTTGCAGTTAAATTATGAAATGTTTTGAAAATGTCACATATACCAAAACCACGCCGTGAGTTTTTTGTAGTGAGCTCCTCCAGAGTCAGCTGCTCTTCTCTACTTAGAAGTTCAGATGCAAAGAAAATGTATTGCAGCTGGTCAACTGTCTGACTCCAGAAGATTGTTTTGAAATTGTCTACGTTCCAACGTTTTTATACATTTCCTTTCAACATTTTATATTATGAAAAGCCACTTGTAATTTATTTAGTAGATGGAGTGAAGCAAATTAAACATTTAAGCCCTTTCAAGATGGATCTTGTGTAATTCAGTAAAAACTTATCATCTGGATGACTGCAAAACAGTTTTTCAGTGAACAGCTCGGGAACCAAGATGCTCCCACAGATATGAAGCTGTTTAGTTTAGAAATTGCTCGGGGCAGTGAGTGCCTCCTTTTCAAGGCATTGCAAGAGGCAGTGCAGCACTAGAGCAGCAAGTACAGCTGCCAAGCAGGAGACACAATGTGTAAGCCTAAAATTAATTTTTCATCACACAGAGGTGAATTATAAGTTTTCATTATTTTGTAAGATTTCAGAAATTAATTGGCTTTTAAAACTGAAGGAAAAAAAAGTTTTCCCCCTTAGCAGTTATCTCAAACTTTAATTTTGTTGTATTGGAACTAAGCATTGGTTTTTGGATAACTAAGTAATGTGTTGCTAATTCCTCTGTTTCTTTTTTATTTCTAAAACACTATTCTTGAAAATGAGATTATGGCTGATTTTGTTTCATAAGGAAGCTCCAGAAATCAATGTAATGGAGATTATCTTGGTCAGAGGTTTCTGGAAACAACAGATGCAGCCTTCGAGGTCAGCTTGCCTCCTTGAGGTTTGGTGAGATGATGTGCCTGTGTGTATCCAGGAAGGCTGGGGTGGGGGCAGTGCTGCCAGAGGGGCTGTGCAGGTGATGTTCCAACAGGGAAAACCTCCCTGCAATCTCAGGGCTGGCCTGAGCCCCGTGCTTGTGCTGCCTGCTGGGCACCCTCCTGTCTGCAGCCACTTCCCAGGCAGCCCTGCAGCCTCCCAGCACTGCCCAGGCTGTTGGACAGCAACACTGGTGCAAACCTCACTTTCTTCTGGGTGCTGAAGTGGCCGTGCCACCGTGCTGGTTAGTTTAATTAGAGCTAATTATTGTTACAGTTCTGTCTGCTCACCACTTCCTTTCCAACGGGAAAGGCAGAAGGGGGAGTGTGCAGTCAGCATCGTCCCTGCAGCAGCACCAGAAACACCTCCAGCTTGGTTCACTTTGACTTTGCAGTGTTCAGTGAGGCAGTGAGTGCATTGCTGGATGGGTGGGTGCCAAGTACCACCTGTGAAATTCTGCCTGGAAGAACATGTTGGCAATCCAGACGTCACAAATGAGTAAAATTGCTGATTTTGTACTTACATCCTATATGTAGATGGAATGCCCTACCTCACTGAAATTTTAAATTAGTATTTTCTTGAGAGGCCAGAGAGGCTGATTTCATACTGCATCTGCTAAATGGAGGGTTGGTAAGTGGAGAAAGAAGGCAATGGCTTTAAGGAATAATGATAGAGATTCAAACTGGTACTAGCCAGTCCTCCTTCAGGAAGGAAAACTCTTTGTCCTTGTTTTTCCTGGTAAGAGAAATGAGGTGCAGGACAGTTCAACATATTGCAAGTATTTCACCTGTAAGCGTTCTAAGGGTGACTAGGAAAGGGCCAGGAGGCAGAGAAAATGTTTCTATTTCTTGGTAACAAGCTCTGCTATTTCTGAATTGTTTCTGCCTCAAATACAAAGAACTTCTGAATCAGCGTGTTAAATTGATCCAAGAATGAGATGGATTCCTAACTCTTCCTCGTAAATCCCTTTTATACTGCCAGATGTTTATGTATAGCACACTGAACTCTGGATCTGTTGCTGCTTTCTCGTGGTTGGATCATGCAATTCCTATTCAGACTTCTTATTTCCTATTAATACCATTGCAGATTTAAAAATGGTTTGGATTTGGAACCTCACTTGAGAAAATGTTCTTTTGCAGTAGCCTGTGAGTTGAGGGTCTGTAGTGGCACAGAGTCCCCTGGCAGGTGTGAAGGAGAGGCACATTTTTGTAAAAACCAGGCCTTTTTAAGCAGCATGGCCTTTCCCAGTTACTTTTAAATCATAACACCCATAATTCAGCCAACCACCATACACCACGATGTGAACACAGGTAAAGGTTATTTAACTTGTTTTTCTTTCCCATAGTCATTTTCTGCTCAGCCAAAGTAGCAAGCTTGAGCCACGATTTTACAAAGCCTTCCCTTTGTAAGGTTTTACCTGTATTCAACAGTAGCCCTTATCCAATATTTCAGATACAATAAATGGGAGCTGTCTTTCATAGTAACTAATATGTGTGCTAATTTAGGAAATTATTGGTTATTATTAATTGTACTGAGGGCAGTGATGATTCAGTAATTTGATTGCTGAATTTGATAGTACAGCCTTAGAATTTTTTTAACAACAATCTAAAAGGAGATGTAGATTCCTGTTTCAGTTTTGGTGTTCTTGCTGATCTACGTTACTGGATCCAAATCATTGCTCAACTGTCTGTTCACAGACATTAAATATCACAAGTGATACATGTCCTTATCATCCTTGAAGCTGGCCTGAGCAGCAGCTGACTGATCCCCCAGAGGCATGAGTAGCAGGAAGTGTTGGAATGATCCTTTGTGAGGAAAGTAGCCCAGAGATAGCCAGGTTTATTTACTCATTAGACATAGGAGGAACTTCAGAGTCCAGAGTGTGCCCTGCCTTGTAGTGAGGATCCAAACACATTTAGAAATCTGAATATAATCCATTTAGGGCTTTTGAGAAATCAAAGTTCAGAACAGAAAGCTGTTTCCAAGTAACAGCAGTTTCTAAAAGTACATATTTCTGTTCCTGAATTATCTGAAGGGGACCGATTTTGCACAACTCTCTGAGTGTCCTGTCAGAGACAGTTCAGCTTTCCATGCTACCATTTCACAAACTGCCATTTCTCTAAGCAGCCTTTTCCAAGTTAGCTTTTTCCTAGAGAGAGAAGGACAGTGTGTAACTGTTGTAATTGTCCAGAACCCTCTTGCTTGGAAAAGGCTTTTGTTCAGTAACCACCATGCAATACAGGTCACACGTAGGAGTCACTTGCATTTGACAAAGCTGCCTCTTTTCCCTGTGCCCTTGTTTCTGGTGGAGAATTCAGAAACTGGTGCCATGGGACAGTCTTTCTTATTTCCTGGATTTCCTGAGGGACTGTCACCCAAGAACAGAGGGTGTCCTGTTCTGGCAGGTTGTTGGGAGCCTCTCCAAAAGCTGGGATGTGCCGGCCTCACCTTCCGGCCGCGTTCCCACCCTCACCACTGGGTGTGTGGGGGGCCACGGTGTCTTGGAAGCACAGGGTTGGTCAGGAAAATTGATGCCAGCTCTCAAGAGCGAGGAAGCTAATTCAGGGAACAATTTCATCCAAGGTTAATGGAAGAACAGACCTCCAACGCAGTATCAATTGGATCAAGCTTCAAGCAATCAGTTATGCCCTGGTAGCTATAACTCGGCCTGGGTCAGCCAGGCAGCACTGGTGATGTTTTACAACATTTTCTCAGTGGTTTTATCAATAAGGAAGGAGAAACAAGTTTCTCAATTCCATTTCTAGAGTAATACTCTCTGCCCCAATGAGGGGAAGAAAAGCTTTTTTGGGAACTCCAAACAAAGAGTAGTTGTAGATTCTATTCCAGATAGTTTATAGAGGGAGCGAAATGAACCATATATATAAACCTGGGGGACAGCTGAGTGTGGAGCTCTGACACAATGGCTGTGTGCAGTCAGGGTCTCATGGCAGTCCTGAGGCGTGTGCTGCACTTTGGGATTTTCTCCTTGTCTCCCTGGTCACAAGGGTCTGTGTTTTGAGCTCTTCTTTCCAAAAACTGAACTCAGAAGACTTTTGGTCTTACTAGGCTGTGAAACAAACATCCCAGGAACTGCTGCAACTGTTCATCCCTCCTTCTGCCCCAGAGGTTAATTCTGTGTTAAACCTTCACTTGCTGTGGAAGGTCAGCCATGCAAAACTATTTTCACTTTTTCTGCTTTATCAATTCAGAACACGATTTTAAATCCATCAAAAAAGTAATCATTAAAACCAGAAAATTTGCAGGGAAGTTGTAGCTATTTTCCTGGAAAATTTTTCATGCCTGTCTTAAACTATTTTCCTGGAAAATTTTTCATGCCTGTCTTAAACTTTCTTCTTTGTATTGATACAAACATTTGTACTTTTGGACATCACCATGCTCTCCCAAAAGATGCCCATTTATTTGATTTGGAATGAGGGGCAGATGATGAGGGCAGAGGTTGCACCTCTTTATTTTGATGATTGTGTTGGCCTTTGCTGGTTTGAGGAGCTGGTGAAACTGTGGTCTGGTGCACCCAGCTCCCAGGGGATGTTTTCTAGACTGCAGGGTTTTATTTGTGGGTGAAGGCACTGTTCCATCTAACAGCACAGGCCTGGAATTCTGCTGGAGATGATGTTGGTCATGGAGTGAGCCAGAGTAGATTGTGCCCTTCCACAGCTGCTTTTTGCCCTTCCAGTTCTGTCTCTGCAGTTGCACCAGTGCTCCTGGTGCTGCTGGAGATCAGATCAGCCAAACACTCCTTTCCCTTCCTTTAATCTCAGCCTTAATTCAATACATGGCCTGTCTCCTAATCCCAGTCCCTAGAATTTTATTTGCTGTTCCTGAATTACTTGCTTAAAGAGCCAACAGATCCATGAAAAAGAGATTTGAGAGAAGTTAGTGCCACATAGCTTAGCTGGTGAGCTGTCCTGCTTTTCTGAACCTGCTCCAGAATCCAAGGCATTTAACTGGGCATGTGAAATCTGGTGAGTGGGAGCAGACGTTACAAAACAGCCCCATTTATTTGTTAAACTCCAGTGGGATCCTGTGCCATTCCAAGCATGTATTGTTGGTAGAGATATCACAGCTTTTTGGTGTGCTGTTTTGCTGTATATATTTCTAAATACAGTGAAAACATACTGATTTGGTAGAGTGTAATTGCATAATGTGGGAGATTTTGATAAGGATTCCACTCTAAGGACAGAGCACCCCCCTAAGCTTTGGGTATCATTGTGCTGGCAGTTCCTCAATCTGGTTATGATAGAAGGGTGTGGGGAGGAGATGCTGCTGCCAAGCTTTAACTCAGTAGTACTGGCAATGTGCCATACAGTTATTAAAAAAATACAAACAAAGTTGCCTTTAAGAGGATCAGCAAAATGTTAAACAGCACAAAATAGTGTTCATTATTTTAGTAGCATGAAACAAAAATGTCAGTGACTCACATTGTAACATTCCTTTTGTTTGAGTTGCCTGCTTCTGACCAAGTTCTACCATTCTTGCAATTTTTAATACATCATAGCAAACTAATTTCTAAACACTGCACGTGTCATTTCAGGTTTGCCTGAGTCCATTGTTGCAGCAGCGTGTGCCAGAAGTGGCCAGAGAGTTCTTCATGTGGATTCGTAAGTTACTCCAGTGATTCCCTTTTTGAGAGCTAAACTGACTGGAAGGGTTTGTGTCTCTGTCAGTGTGGGCTGCAGGACTCCTCTCTCTTCATCTGGCACCAAGTAATGTTATGTTTCTGTCTCTGCCTTATTTTGGGGGTGTTACTTCCATCAATAGAGCAGGCAGTTTTTGGAAGCTAGCTCAGGGATTTGGAACAGTGCTGTGGTGAAGTATGCTGTGATGGCTCCTTCTTTGCTACAGGCAGGAATGGCTGCAAGTTTAGTGCCCTTGATCCTCATTCCTGGCAGTAATTATCCCATTCTCTTTGTGAGAATGACTTGTGTTATTTCAGTTTTTTGTTTTCATTGGCTGTCAAGGTCTGTAATAGTATTGGCCACTGGAACTTTGGTTTCTGTTATCCATGCCTAGCTATGATGAATATCACCTTTTTAACAATGTAAGTTGTTCCCTTCACTAATGATCAGAGTTATGAATTCCTATTTTTCTCAGTGTATAAAGAAAGGAGAGCTGGGGTTACTGAGATAGCTGTGTTAGTTGTGCTACTTTGATTAATATGTTATTCCCCACAAATGCCCACGTTAAGTCAGGCACCAGGTATTGCAAACATATATGCATAAAGTCTTTGTTTATAGTTTACTTGCTCTCATTACCTTGTGTACCTTATTTTATTACTTTTAATTTCCAGCTGTGTTTGCATTTATCATACTATACTGCATAGGTGATTATGGGAGATAGTTTTGAAGTGGCCTATTAGAAAATACTGAGTTCTGAGTTTGATTTATCAACACTGTCCAAGCATTGCCATCAGCAGTAGCTAATCTTATTCAAAATAGTCACTTCACTGCAGTGTTGCCATAAATTGCTGTAGACTGATTTTAAACTGAAGTTAGCTTCTGCCAACTAGTAATTGAAGGAGCTCTATTTCTCTGTGCCAGCTATCTGTCTCAATAAACATAAAATCTGTGGTTCTTCTCAGAGAGCTGCATTTACTGTAGATATTAATGAGCTGTTGACATGTGAAATTTCAAGGATATTTGTTAAATGATTTAGAAAAGTAATTTGCAATTTAAAATGTGGAGATTGGCACTTAGTTTAAATTTGAAGCTGCTGGAGAAAGGTAGCTCAAGACTCAAAGTGGATTACTTGAAGTGAATGTGCTTCCTGTACTAATTGTGCACATGCAAAGGACTTTCTCCTAACCTCTTGCTCAAGTTTCTGCTTTTGCTCCTTTGTTTATTTGCCTCTTTTAATTCTGTATCTGTAGTTATGCTCCAGTTTGGTTACTGAGGATGGGGCAGTTAGGGGTGAGGCATGTTTGGCTACATTTTGTATTGATATTCAGCATCTGGAATATAGCATTTATAGCCTGTGGTTTTATTGTCTACATCCTTCTTTATTGGCTTCATCTTTCCACATAGAATTTGATTCAAGGGCAAAGGAGGGTCAAGATGCAGAATTTTAACTTCTCTTCTGTGAGAAGTAGAGCAAACTGGGCATGTCTTGCTTCTTGACACCTGTTACCTTTCTTATTTTTGACTGTACTTTGACTGTAGAGCACCTGAGTGTTCCTTGTGTCCAAAATTCTTTTATTTGAGCATCCAAAAGTGTGCTGGGCCTTATTCCTGTACCTTCCCTGTCTAAGATCCCTGCTTTTGCAGTTTGTTCCACTTCCTGCTAGACAATTGGTCTCACTTTTTTTTCAGAACTTATAAAATATGTCTTGTAATAGACCTTGTGTCTCCATGCAGCCCTCTTCTGAATCTTCAGCTGCTGTGAGGTGAGGGAGCTGTGGGAGTACAGCACCCAGAGAGTAAAACAGGTGCTTCTCTAAGCAGATCAATTTCTTGCAAGAAAACAAAATTATTTAATTTCAACAAGGAAAACAAGGCAAAAAAAATGTTAATTCTGCTATCTTTAGAGCTTTTTTGAAAATGTCCTTTTTCTGTTTGTTTTGGAGTAGGATACAATCTCACAGCAAAGGTTAAGAGAGTAAAACATGGTCTCAGCTGGGCCATGGTAATTCCCTTCAGTCATGTTCACATCCCAGGACAGAATGTGATGTAGCACAAGTGACTGCCACCATCACCCACCCTTTTGCTGGGCTGAAGGGTCTCAGGAGCTGTTTGGGTTCACCCCCTCCTCTCTAAAGCCAGGCAGCTCCTAAGCACCATCACTGGGCCACAGCAGGAACTTTAGAACAGTGGTCTGTGTACTGATAGCACAGGAAACTCCATGGCTTGGACACAGGAATCACTTTGTGCTCAGACCCTTACAATCGATGTGGCAGTAACCTCCTGCACAAAAGACAGCTGCTCTGATGGGTCAGGACTTCCTTCTGGGAGCTCAGATGCAGGACAGACACATGGAGGCAGCTCGGGGGGGAAATGCTGAGGCATCAGCAGCTCTGAGTGTCACCGTGGGGGCTGTGCCATGGCCCTGGGAAGGGCCAGCTCCTGCACAGGCTATGGCCAACAAGAGCTTTCAGGTTTTAATTGTGAATCTCCTGCTTTCAGAAGTGTCCAGTTTCTCAAATTGCAGTGTGTCTGCAGAAGGGCACTTTTGATGTTTTCTTGGTTCAGATTCAGATTGTTAATCAGTCAGAAACAATTTGTGATTTCAATGTTCTGCGTTGGAATTTGCCAATTATTTTGAAAATAGTCTTGATAAGTGAAGAAGATGTGACAAGCTAACATAGGAGAAGAGACAAGGCTTTTGCAGAGGTAAAATAGTACTTCAGCTACTTCTCCAAAAGCTTGCAAAACTTTTTTCTGTTGTTAGCTCTGAACTGCAGATTAGAGATTTGAAAAATGTGAAGGAAAAGGAGCAGTTGTAATTCAGGTGAAATCCAGGTAACATGGGAAGAGCCTTGAGCAAATACAATTTAGGAAATAATGTATGGTGGGGAAGGAAAACATCTGTGCTCTAACTTGGTAGAAAAAGTATTTTCCACCTCTGCTATTGTACCTTCAAAATGATTCCTGTTCTTAGTTAGGGGATAATTGGATTATAACCCTAAAAGGGAGAGAATATCCATCTTTGTAGTTTGCTAATATAGCAAGAGCAGATGGGAGCTTAGGCCTTGAGATTTTGGGACAATATTTTAGCTTTAATTAGGCTTTGATCTTGACCATTACTTAAAGGAATTCCTCAGTTCATCTTCAGGGCAATTACAACAAAAATATTTGGTTACAAAGGAGTCCTAATTGTAAAACCATTAGTCAGCTCTTCTCAGAATTCCTCTTCAAGACTTGCTATAAACTTTGCTCATTATGTCAGTAATCATGTCTGCTCTGTCTTCCTTCTGTAGTGTTTTCAGATGAGAAAATTAAGCAATGTAGTGCAGGGAAACTAATTAAAATTGCAGGACAAAAAAAATCTGGAAGTTGCTACTTGAGGAGAAGATGAATATTTGAGGTGGCATTACACAGCTTGGGAAGGGTGCTCAGCCACCAGAGGGACAGAGGGACAGCTGTGGTTCCTTTTCCTTTGGAGAAGGGCTGTGCCACCTCCTCAGGATGGATGGAGCTCCACAGCAGGATCAGGCAGTGCTTTGTTGAACACACTGAGTAAAACAAATAATTTCAAAGGAAAACCAAGCTGATGAATGTTCACATGAAAGATGTCTGACAGCTCACAAGTAAACTTCTGTAATTTTCTGTGAAAATAATGTTAATTTCTGGTACTGAAAGTTCTAACTTTAAATAGTCTAAATATGCATGACTTAATGTTGGTGCAGATTCAAGAAACCCACTTCTTATTTTAGGCAGGTGTTTTCTGGGATTTCTGTGATCATGGCATTGATTGCTCCAGCAGCAATATATTGTATTCCATATTCAAGAAACTTGCAAACAGAGCAGCACATTTCCTTCAAAATAAATCTTCATGGCTGTGGTGTTTGGAAATTCCAGCAATGACAGACAATACATGGAAATTGAACTTGCTCTTGTGTAGAATCTGAAGAAACATGAAAAAATTACCCCACACCATTGACAGTTTAAACAAAGCTGGAAGTTATCATCACATGCCACTGTCAGTGTCTTCTACAGATTGAAACCCCACAGAATTTCCTAGATGGGATCCTCATAGCTCTGTGTTCCATGTGATACCAAACACAGTAGTTCTGGAGCTCACACAGAATTTCCTAGATGGGATCCTCATAGCTCTGTGTTCCATGTGATACCAACCAGCAGTAGTTCTGGACCTCACTGTGTCAGTCACAAAGTGAGGATGAGCTGCTGTTACAGAGGATTGGAATTCCTGCTTGGAAACCCTCTGCACATGGAGCTGTGCTGCTCAGTCCCCACACTGCAGGGCCTGCAACACCCCCTTGATCCAGTGAATGCTGGATTTTGTTGTCTTGGCAAAAGATGTCCTATTTATGTTCTTCACTATTGCCTTGCAGGAGCTGAAAGACTTTTTTAGGTCAGTTTGTAGTCAGGAGCAATTAGGCACTGCTCAGCAGACATCTGTCCTTCATATGCTAAGTAAGCACCATGGTCCAGAGCAGCAGCCTCTGGTGCTGGAGCAGGGCTGACACTCTTAATGAAGTCTTTGTCAGTGCAGATAAGCCCTGTCAAAAGCATCCCATTGTAAATCTAGTCAGGAGAATCTAACCTGAATTTAGCTTTTCACTGTTATCACACTGATCTCTACAATTTCCAAGTGGAGGAGGTTATGATAAGATTGATTTAACAGCCTTCACATTATTCTTTAAAATGCAAACCCTACCTTCCTCCCTACATTTTTTAAATTTTTTTTTTAGTGTATGCAATAACATTAGCTGTATGTTCAGGAGGATATTTTTGGTATCTTTGAGATTCTGAAGTGTCAGTACACATTGCCAGAAAACAGAGTTAAATCCTGAAATAACTTCTATTTTGCAAGAACTGGTGACTGTTTAAAATGTAATTGCTCTATTATTTTTCTTCTCAGAGTTGTTAAGTATTTAAGATGTGCTGTGTGACAACAAAAGCCAACTAATCCAACAGATGTTTAGAGAAATATGGCTAGAGAAATTTTAGAAAGAGAGAGCAGAGACTTTCTTTGATTAACAGCAGAACTATTAATTTTCTGTAATTTTAAAGCAGTAAATAATCTTTTTCAAGCAAGAAGGTGGTAAATAGAAACTGGGAAGTGCTCAGGGAGGGATGATCACTTTGTACAAATCAGTTCCTTTGGCTCCACCTGCAGTACATGCAGTTCAATAAGTGTTTTGCCAGAGCATCTTCACAATCTGCTGTAAGCATAATATGTTGTGTAAGCAGTAGATAAGCAATAAACTGCACTTTCCTGTATTTGACAAAATGGATAAGAGAGCCAGTCTTGGCCAAAAAGCAGTATTATCTCTATTTTCCTTTTCTTCACCCCATGCCTTGTGTTGTTCTCAGCATTATCCATTTACCCTCCAAATAATTTGATTTTGGGCTATCGTGTGTTTGGTCAGAGATGCATGCAAGGAGGAAAATGGAAATTTTGCATTTCATTATGAGTTACAAAATACTAATTTTTATCTATTCTGCATCTGAAAAATCCATGTAAAATGTTTTGAATGTATCAGACTTGGTTGTTTTTCCTTTAAATCTGGGAAAGCTGTTTTACCTGTCCAACAAGTTTTCCTTTTGTTTTTTTCTTTACAGGAGAAATTACTATGGTGGAAACTGGGCCAGCTTTAGTTTTTCAGGATTATTGTCCTGGATTAAAGAAAATCAGGTAAAAAAATTGCCATACTGCTTCTTTTAGGCCTCCTTAACATTGCATTTCTGTTGTTTGCATGATTTATTACAAGACAAATCACCTGCCTGCTTTTGCTCTTTGGTAATTTGACAGATCAAAGAGGTTTGTAGTTCCCAGCTTTCCTGGTTGAGCCTCACCCTCCTGGCCTGGCATCTGAGGCTCTCATGTGCCTGCCTTGCCAGCCTGATTGAGGCCAGCCTGGTGCTCAGCCACACTTCTGGGTTCTTGAGCTTAAAGAGAAGCAACTACACCATTGTTTCAGTTCCTTTATGATAATCTGGTCTTTCCCATTTCCTCTTGGATTATTTTGCCCTCTCTGATGTTTCAGCCCTTTTGTTTTTCTCATTTTTATTCAGCTGATGCTTCTTTAGAGGGGAAAAGTGGGTGCTGGATCCTTCCATTGAAATGTCCTGTAACCAGGACAAAAAGATGAATGCTGATAGTGTATTTTTCAATGACCCAAGTTTATCTGATTCATGGCAGTCCACTAGAAATCTTCCAGGGAGGATATTTATTCAGGAGATGGAGCACTTGGGCTGGATTAGCAAATGGCTGCTGTGTTATTTACAGAAATGTTCAAAGCCTGTTGGGCCGTAGAAGATGGAGGTTCCTCAGCTCAGCTCATGCCTGTTCTTTACACTGTGCTGCCTCCTGGCAGAATCAGGGCACTTGTTTAGTGCCAGAGCTTCATATTCTATGAGATTGTTGTATGATCAGAGATTCCTGCATGCACAGATTAATGCAATCCCCCCAGCACCAGGTTTTTCCATATGATCTCCATTCAGAGAGTTTTGTCACAATCTGGAACTACCCTGGCTGTGGCAAACCCAACTTTTAGGAGAATGTATTCCAAGTTACATTCACCTCTCCACTAAAGCCTGTATTTCATTTAACACTTTATTGCAGATTGCTAGAGCCAATTGCTGTAGTACAAATGTTGGCATGGTGGAATAAAGTAACCAGCTCTAACTGTTTCAACTCAAAAACTATAAATAGAAAAGACATTAGGACAGTTAAGAGGGTTTTTTTCCTATATTATTAGATGGTACACATTATTTGTGTCTACAGAGATTTATAGTTCAAGAACAGCTTGCACAGTACAATATGTGATTTTGTACTTGTTCTTTTAAGCAAAAGACAGATCTCAGTGATGAATGTGAAGACTGGAGAAAACTGATCCTTGAGGATGAAGAAGCAATTCCTCTTAGCAGCAAGGATAAAACTATTCAGCATGTGGAGGATTTCTGTTTTGGAGAGTAAGTAGAAATGTAGAAATAAATGAACAATTTTGTCTGCCCAGGGGTAAATGATCATGTTGTGCTTTTGGTTTTAGGGGTTTCACCCCACTGCCATATTGCACATTGTCTCAAAAAGTAGCCCTGGCCTCTGAAATGCTCCTTGTGTCCTTGGACTTTGTTGAAATCACTTCACTGAAACAACCTGATCCTTCCTAAATGACCTCTCTGGGTGCAGTGTAATTTCTTGGCCAACTTTGTGAGTTTGTGATTTAATTCTGAGAAAACAGAAGTGTTGTGTTTAGATACTAGTAGAAGTAGGCAATTGGGCACTGCCATCAGTTAAATTTTTCTGTTTTTAATTTGCCTAAAAGCTGCTGTTCTCATAGCCAGAAATTAAACCCCTCTATACATGTAAAATGAACCACATACAAACAAACAGGAACACAAATGGAGAGCAGTACTGTAACTATGAAATATTCCTTCCTTGTGCTAAAATGATAAAGTAATATTTGCCCTTTACCTTTTGATATGCAATGAATTTAACTTTCTGAAGTTAAACCCACTGAATATAAATTTAACTAACTGAACTGTGTATTTATTTATTTATTTATTCATTTATATCTTCTGGGTTTTGCACTGAATTGAACACTCTCCAGAATTCCTGAGGAAATTTCTTTGAGATAGTGATGTAAGTTTAACCTTGAATCCCTTAGGAAATACCATAGGTAGTAAATGGAATGCTGACACATATTCTTAGAGAAATACAGATTTCTTTCTGTAACCATCATAAGTGGGGGAAAAAGGGTGTGAGTTCCATAAATACAATGTGCAGGTCACAGACTGAGACTCTCCCTAGGTTCAGTGCTGCACAGTAAAGGTGCTTGACTGATTGCAGATAAAATGTAACACTTATTTTAAAGCAATAGCACTTGGATATTGTAATTGTAATGCTGTTGTCATCATAAATACTGTTCAGGACCAAGATTAAATCAGATGGAAAGGTTTCATAATCTTTAACTTTGTGTGTAATTTTTGACTGATAGCTGGCTCCCAAATGAGTCCCTTAGCACTGAGATTTCACACTTAGAAGTGAGATTATACTTGGGTAGAATTAGGCTCTTAAGCATTCAGTTTAGCTCAGTACAGTGCTGTCTGGCTTGGTCATCACCAAAAAAACCCCAGTCCCCCCAAAGAACAAGGATAAGATTAATAAACCTGGCAAAGAAAAAAGTTCTCCAAAAGAACTTCAAACTTTCTGAGGGAGTCAATTACTGTGTTTCTGACAATTTACATGTTCTGCCTAGATTCTGTTGTTTTTGCTTAACTTTTGTAACTCCTATGAAGTAACCATTAAACATTTATTTTGAAAGAATAAACAGCTGGGTAGCAGTATAATATACACAGTGCAAATCTGAAATGAATGGCCTTAGAACAAAGTGCATCCATCAAAGGGAAAGAATACTGTGTCTACAACAAGCTGGATTGAAAAAAGGCAAATGGCTGAAAAATAAATAGTGAACACCTGTGCTGAATAAATTAACCAGCTGGTTGGCAATTTTTCATTTGACCTATCTGAAGGGGTTGCTGTTACAAGGCATTAATAAGACACATTCATTTTAAGATATTCCTTTGTTAGTACCATTAATTGATGAATGGTGGAAGATAATATTCTAAATTTACACAACAATTTGTCTGCAGATGTATTATTTTTTTCTGAATTAGGAGAAGAATTGTCTGTACAGAAGTTCAATTTGAGTCATTTTTATAGACAGTTCTTACATTATTCAGGGATATTTGGTCCTATAGGAAGGATGTCATGAATTTAGATTATATACAGTTTTTAGGCTCTCATTATAAAAAGTGTGGAGCTGCAAATCATGGAGATTTACCTATTCTTTAATGGGAAGTGAATAGAGATTTAAAATATGTAAATATTTCTGTTACACTGCTTTTCAGAGTGATATAGAAAAATACAGTGTATTATGAATCCAAGTTTATTTTGATTTTAAAAAGTAATAATCAAGTATGTTTAAAATGAGATTAAATGTTAATTGAGATTGGGAGAATAAGGTAGAAAGAAAACATTATTTTGAAATTTTGTGTTACAAAGGTTTAAGGATGAGTTAAATAAAAGCTTCAGCCTTAGTTACTGAATTACTGGCAAGAACTTTTGCAGTTTTCACAAACACATTGTTCTAAAATCCTAAAAAAAAAAAAACAAAATCCAAATAGAACCCTAAAATTTGACTTTCATTTTTATTTGTAGCAGAGATGACATTTGACAAAGTACTTACCTTTCTTTGATATTTTATAGTTACTTAATGCTGACAATCTGAAGCAAAAAGACATAATTAATGTACAGAAACAGCCTTCTCTCATTAGTGCTTCCTTGTGGCAGTTCCTGTATTTCCCAGGGCAATATTTTACCCCAGTCATGAGTTAAATGCTTCCTGGTGACTGTGCCCAAGCTGGGAGATCACTTCCAAACTTTTCATGAGTCCATGGGAGCTCCAGGAGTTCATAAATGAGGAGCCATTTTTAAAGGCTACCAGGATTTTGTTCCTTTTTGAACAGAAATCCTGCCCCTGGTGCCATCTGTAACCTGCAGGTGTGTGAGGGAGAGTTTTGGTATTGATGCTGAGTAATTCCTTGCTGTTCTGGGAATTATAACCATCCTGTTAGTACTCTGTGTTTGCAGATCACCTTTAAAATCATAGCTCATTAGTTTTCAGCCAGGATTAAATTGTTTATTCAGTGCATTAATGGCTTGTGGTATAAAGATAAAAAGATAGTTTGGAATTATTGCTGAACTCCTTTTGCTTACAATGACATTGATTTGATTCACCTCAGCTGGTTGTGTAAACTAAACTAGGTTCAAAAGTCCTGCTTTCTGAGGGAGGTGTCACTGAAGTTCAGCATAAAACAAGGAGATGAGATTAAAAGGAGGGCTGCTTTATAAGGGGAATTTTAAAGAAATGTTGTGGCAAGGAAATGAACTGTGCAGAGTAAATGTTGTGTGGGAATGTCCCTCCTGTGCCTGGCTGCCTTCATCCCCTGTGCATGGATTTGGAGCACTTGCATAACAGCATTGCTGCTTGAACAACTAATTAGAATGCAAGGGCTGAGTTGAAAAAGGAATTTGAAAGTTTTACTTAAGCTTTGGGCCAAAGTGGTCTGGTTCTCAGTGGCCCTGTTGGGATTGTGGCTGCAGAGGAGCTGGGTTGTGTAAATCTTGTGTGTTTTCTTCAGGACAGCATCACATCTTAATGACCTCAATGCATATTTTCATTTCAATTTCATGGTTTTTAAGCCATAGGGAACACCTAATTAAGTTACTGTTTTTATTTCAAAATACTCCATTTCTGTTTATGTAGCTGTGTATTGTTTCACTGTGAGGGCCTTGATTTTCATTTTGAGATCCTTCTATCTTTTGAGTATATGTAAAGTAAAAACTCAAATTTTTTTTGGTGATTTTTCTCCTCAATAAAATATAAAATTATAGCTTTGCAGCCAAAGAACCAGAGTTTGTTAGTAGGTGGAACACCTGATTTACCAGGATAAAGAAATTCTAATGCTTTTCCTAGAAATGCTTGAGTTTTCTATTCTGGCACTGACTCAAAACTTCAAACAAGTTTTTAAGACTCTTCAAAAACACTTTCCCCCCCTCTTTTTCCTCTCTGTGTTTTTAATCAGTCAGGATTCAGCCGAAGGTGTTGAAGAAGCTGGTGCACTGCCAAAGCTGCCTGTGTTTGGAGCCTCTGCTGCCCAGGGGGTTTCTCCAGCGGCGGAGAAGGAGAGTCCAGGAGCAGAGGGGATTTCTCTGGGATCTCAGCAGAGTCCAGCAGCAGAGGGGATTTCTCCAGGGTCGGAGAAAGAGAATGCAGCAGTGGAGAGCCCTGGAGAGGAGCCTCAGGCCCCAGAGGCAGAGCAGGCCCCGGGCACTGAGGCAGCAGCCGGGGCAGGAGCAGCCCCCGGCAGCGGAGCCGCTCCCAGCGCGGCTTCGGGCGAGACCACTCCAGAACCTGCAAGGACAGAAGCTGCACCCTCTGAAAATGCTGCCCAAGAACCAAAGAAAATCACCTACTCCCAAATTGTTAGAGAAGGCAGAAGGTTTAATATTGATTTAGTTTCTAAGGTAGGATCTCTCTTCTTCTCTAAATGACTCCTTTTGTAAAAGTACATTTACTTAGCTTAAAATGATGACATTTTAAAACCCTTCACGTTTAGACAGCACCTTTGAGGGAAAATAGCCAACCTTGAGAAGTAGGAATTGTTACCCCTAAAACAAACATGAACTATTTAATGTGTGTCCTTAAGTGTTTTATAACCAAAGAGATCAAAAAACACAGCTCAGAAATACCGCCATGAAAGTAAATTTCATGAAACATGGCACGTAGGTAGTACCAGCAAAATCTCTCCTTTTAAATAGTACCATTAAAAATTACATTTTTAAATGAGAAAGAGCAATCTGCATGCAGATTTTTTACCTTTTTAAAAAGATAAAAAATGTCTTTTCCAGTACAGGGAATTTTTTTCAAAAAATTTTTTCATATTGTGCCTAAAAAGATTTTTCAAACCTCTGGAATCCGAAAAAGAAACTCTCTTCAATAATTCATTCAATTCTTTGTGAAGACACTACAAAATGCATTATTGCAAACTTGGTGTTCCAAATGTGGATCCCATTTCCCAGCATCCTTGCAATGACATCTTGAACACCAGTCAGTGGGTGGTGCTTGAGCAGATAATGCATTTTGTATCCTTTTTACACTCTGGCTGTTAATTGCAGCAAATCCCAGAAATTCAGACACAAGAGTGGTCAGTGGGGCAAGGCCAGAAATTTGTGCTGGGGTTTCCCTGGCAAGGGAACATCAGTTTCCTTGTAGTGTCCTCATTGGTGTCCCAGGAAACATTTGTCCAGAAAATTCCTGAGTGATCTTGCAAAGTCTGTTCCTCAGGACCACCAGACTTTTTAATACAGACAAACATTTTCAGTTCATAGTTACATTGCTGGCCCTTCTGTATTTCATCATATGTTTGTAGCTTATAGAAAGATGATTAAATTATACATTAGTAAACCTTAGCTCAGGAGTTATGGAATTTACCTATGCCGACTCTCGGTTCAGGTGATTTAGGGAGCAGCTGGTGAGGATTTTGTTGTGTGTTTCCCTGATCCTTTTCACCCCCCACTTCCCTTCTCCTCCCTGTGCAGTTGCTTTACTCCCGGGGGCTGTTAATTGACCTCCTCATTAAGTCCAACGTGAGCAGATACGCCGAGTTCAAAAACGCCACGCGAGTTCTCGCCTTCCGAGAAGGGAGAGTGGAACAGGTACCAGAACACAATGTGCTGCATCTGCTTCATCTCATCTTCTTGAACTCAACAAGCTTGAAATTGGTTTTTTGACAATTTTGTGACAAGCAGCTGGTGTTTTTTCCTTTATTATTCTTCTAATTTAATTTCTGGAAGAAAAGACGTTTGTATGTGTTATATATAAATATGAAAGTAAAACCAAACCAAACTAAAATAAGGTTGTGCAGTCCAGTATATTGACATAAATCTTTACCTCAGGCTAAATGTTTAGCCCATGATTGATTGGCAGGTAATTCTTGGAGATTCAGAGATTTTAGGTTTTAAGATTCTAACATACATTGATTTGTCTTTATGTTACATACAAGAGAAGTCAGTGTGATAAGGGCACAGTTTATACAAACTCTAGGGATTACCTCTGCAGTCAGAGGTGCAAGTGAAATTGAAGCCAAATAAAAAGGGGAAGAGGCTGAAAAAGATTTTTGAATATTCTTATTGTGGAAAATTGGTAACTTTAGTTGCAATTGAAAATAGGGTAAAGAAATATGTAAGAAAATAACTATAATTGAAAACAGTGATTTGAAATATTTGTTATTTAATCAGACTGTTGTTGCTTGATGCTTTTACAGTCAGATTGTGGAAAGTATCTGAAATTATTAAAAAATATTTTGCAGGTGCCTTGTTCTAGAGCAGATGTCTTCAACAGCAGACAGCTCACCATGGTGGAGAAGAGAATGCTGATGAAATTTCTGACCTTTTGTTTGGACTATGAACAGCACCCCGAGGAATACCAAGGTAGGGTCTCACTGAACAAGGCACACTCCCTTCCTGGGAGTTCCTTCAGGGAGGCACAATTCTGAGAGCTCTCCTGTGTTTTCACATGGTTTATTTTTACAGATTCATTTTTAAAGTATGCTTTGACCTTTTTGTGACCTTTTCACTTCAGTGTTAAATTCTTCTGCTTAAGCACTTGCTCTTCCAGTTCCCACATCATTTATTATTTACATTTTTCTTTAACAGCAAAATTATATATTACAGCAGAGTTGCAAAATGCTTTTTATAATTTTTAAGTGTTTCCTCCCCTCCCCCAGGTATTTTTTAAAATAATGTGATGTATCTGAATTTTCTGTCTGTTTCTTTGGATACTTCATAAATCTTTACAATGCATTACCACAAAATCAGAAATGGAGAAAATGGAATTTTTTCACTCTGAAAGTAAATGTAATTTAATGCTCTTTAGTTGTAGAGGGCAAGTTCAAAGTGCTTTTATCAACTGTTGGCTTATTTAGATGAGAGGAAATCAGAATAGATTTGAGCTATAATGTGTGAAGAATAACGAGCGTCGGGTCAAAGAGAAAAATCAGCTGAACAGGAGGAAGGTGCTTTGGGTTTGTGCTCCTCAGGGTACAAAGAATGAAGTGATGTCCTCAGTTCTTGGAGTCTAAAAGTAAACTAAGGCAAAAAGAACAAAAATCTGTCAAAAGGAACTAGTAAGGAAAGAGGAGTACAAACATCAGAGAAAATCATTAAACATATGCAGGAGAAAAATAGTACCAAGATCTGGTAAGATTAAGGAGAGTCTGTAATGAACTCCAGAAAATCCTGAAGGGGGAAAAACTCATTAGGCTGAAGTGGTTTATTGATTACAGGTGATCTCAGTTTGCTGCTGCTGGAAGAAATGGAGGTGCTCAGAGTGAGGATATTGGTGGTATTTAGAAAATTTATTAAGTCAAAAAAGGAGATGCCACATCAATTTTAAATGAATCCATTGATTCATGTACCTAAATAACATTAGATTTATTTTACTTCCAGAGACAGTTAAACAGATTTTGTTCCTACATTTTAAAATAGCCTGAGAAGTAATTGAGAATATTTTGAGTCAGATTAGGCTAAAAACTTCAGAAATTTAAAATTGCTCTTGATGAGATCATTGCATTCGTGGGAAGGCAGACTTTTAATAGGAAGAGTTCATGAGAGTGAAGAATTTTTTTAAAGCTATTTTTCTGAAAAATGTGGAATTATATAAGAAGTTTGAAGTGAGAAAGACTTGAGAATTTTTTTAGAATGATAAAACAAAAAAACCCTGTCATTTTATGCCTTTCTGCATGGCCATTCAAAGAGCAGTAAGATACATTTGTAATAAAGCAGTGGTTGAATCTTGAACAGAATATACAGCTTGATAATACTGGTCTCTGCATTGATGGAAATGTTTCTGAATTAGTTAGGAATTTATCCAGGACTGAAATAAGAGCTGATTTCTGAATAGCAGGGAAGTATGCTATTGCTTAAATATAATCTTTTCCTGGAGAAAAATGTTTCAGTTAGGAAGATAACTAAAGTTTATCAGAGATGTATCAATGCCCACATGCTTTAAACATCTCCCAGAAGACTTTTGTTTCTTTGAATTTCAACATGTGTCAGTAATAATATTATTTTAAAGGGAAGATAGAGTCCTTGTTCCCTTTCTGCTGTCTCATCCACATTTGTTTGTTGCCAGCAAGTCATCAAATTTAAATAAATATTGCACCTCCTTATCTGAGGATTGTGGCACAGAGTGAGGGGCTTCTCTGAACATAAATCTCCAGTCTAGCACTGCAGTGTGGGTGCAGCAGTCCTGTTCTGGAGTGGCTGTCATTTGGGGTAATGTTTTGGGTAATTTACAGGACACACCATCTCAAGTCACCTCAATGGATTTTTTCATTTTCTCACTTTTCTCTCAGGACTGGGAAATGGAGTTAGATCAAGTGTAACAGAAAGAATAGGTGATGCCATTGGAGACTTATAAAGTGGGTTGGTGATATTTTGAAATATTTTAATGGAGTGATATTTCTGCCTTCTAAGAAAACTCACTTTCTGGGAGTAGTTTTTCTAACTTTCCTTGACTTGGATGATCCGTTTTCAGCAAGGTGTTTGTTGAAGAACTCACGTGCCTTTGTTTGCTGAAATCCAGAAGCACTTTGAGCTGAGGCACAGGAGCCAGTGCAGGTGTTACACGTGCTCAGTGCCTCTGTGCTTTTCCCTCAGACCACGAGAGCAGCACGTTTGCTCAGTTCCTGCAGACACGGAAGCTGACCCCCAGCTTGCAGCACTTCATCCTTCACTCCATTGCAATGGTGTCAGAGACTGACAGCAGCACTCTGCAAGGTCTTCAGGCCACAAAAAAATTCCTGCAGTGCCTTGGCCGCTATGGCAACACCCCGTTTTTGTTCCCTCTGTATGGGCAAGGAGAGATCCCACAGTGCTTCTGCAGGTAAGCCTCACTTACCCAGACATACCTTCCAAAAAGGAAACCCTTGGTAATGTAAGAGCTGTCACTCACTAGGATAATACTTTGCCACGTTTGTCATTGTATTACAGAAGCAGGCTGTAGTAACTGCTGGCTGTGGTGGCTGTCTGAAGTTAATAAGTGCTAGGAAATGAGAAAGCCATAATTTAACCCATATGTAGCTGCCCCTTTTTAAATCTGGCAGAGGAGACTCAGTGATGTGTCCAAAGGGGTGACTGCTTTTGAATAGGTTAAAAAAATGCATCTGCCATTCACAGCTAGATATTTAATAATGAACTGCATTGTTCTGAAAGAGGAGAATGGTGCCATGTGTCCAGTTTACAATCAGATTTAAAACAAACCTTTCTATGCCACAGCCTTTGATACAAACAGAGCAATTGATGGGGAATCATGTGTTACACTCTTGGCATCCTTTTGTAGCTCTCTCAAGACTAAAGGTTCCAACTCCAATGAGCTGAACAGCAGAGGAGATCCCTGTTTCCCTGAGCCACTGCTACATTCTGACATCCCAAACAGCAGCCATATGTTCTCCACTCCTTGAGCCTTAGAAAGCAAGTAAAACAAAAAAGCCCAGTTGATTGCAGGATGAACCAAGATCCATTTCAGCCCCTTGAACAGTGGCAGTGGCAGTGACAGTGCAGTCCTTGCCCTGGCTCCTGAGGTGTCCCTGGCCCATGGTTCTGGCACAGAGCTGGTGCTTGGTGCTTTTGGGGACCATCAAAGATCCGTGTGCAGAGGGTGGGCGGTTTTAATTTCAGTTGTTTCCAACAGTTCAGCTGCCTTTTAAAAGGCTGAGGGGTTTTTTTCCTCTTTGCTTTTGCTGGCAAGCAGCCTTTCCATCTGCTCACTGTGGGTTTAATGTGGTAACCTGTAGGTCTGAAGTAAACATTAGCTCTGTTTAAAAAAAGCAGTTTTGCCTGGTGAGGCCGGTTTGTCTGAGTGATATATTTGTACATCAATCCTTTAAATAGCAGTGCAGGGTCTTACCTGCTTTGTTTGGTGCTGGACAAGTTCTGCTTTTTACACAGGTGCTACTATGAAACTGTGGTTGCAGCACGTTGGGTATTCCTGTTTGCCTCTCTGATGGATTCTGTTTCTCTTCTCCAGAGCAGTACTTAAATTAAATGCCAGCAGAATGGCATTAGCAGCTTGAGCCTGCTTGGCTGTGTACAGGATGGATGCAGTTATATGTTGATAGAAACATTCTGGAATAATTGTGCTCCATTGAATAGAAATGTTATTTGCTACCATCTCTTACAGCAGCCTTTGATCTGCTCCTTAAGGTATATTTATATGGTGATTTAAAGAAGTACACACCTAGAATAATTAGGTGATTGGACAATTTGTGAACAATTGGGGTTAGGTAACTACTCTGCATACAGTCATGCAACAGAACTTGTGTTTCTGGATTTTATGGATGTCTTTGTGTCTTTATAGGACTAAATGTGAGGCCAGGTATCTGTATGTGACCAGCAGATTAATAAATTAGAGTATTATCAGGGCCATTGAAGTAGTAGAGTTTTGGCAGTTCAGCCTTCCTTGGCTTCAAATACCTGGGGAAAAAAATAAATTCAATAATTAAAGTTTTGCTTTTTTTGTTTCCCCTGTAGATTCTTATCCATGTAATTTTTCTTGCATTCTTGAAATCCCTTCAGCCTAATTTTTTAATTTAACTAGCACATGCAGTTTTCTGATCTGTAACAGCAATGTATTTCACGAGTTAGCAGTAGAGGTGTCTAGAAGTATTATAAATATTCGTATCAGAAAATCATTCTGTGATGACAGGAGTTCTTCAGAGGGCCTGAACTTTCTATTTAAGATCACTGGTTGCTGCATTGTAGGGGCTTTTTGCTAAAATGTGTAAATTCTACAACAAAGAGGGTTTTCTAATAGTTGAAGCAAATTAATCTGTCAAACCAAAAGGCAATTATACTTTTAAAAGCTTTGTATTACAAAGATTTTAATACAAAACTCCAGTCTTTTGTTCTTAAGTGAACAATTTCGAAGGCAACTGTAATATTTTTTGCGATTCATTTTTAAAGGTGTTCTGCCCTCAGGACTGTGTCTTGCTCAAACTGAGCCGTAGCCAAAGAATCCCTCTGGGGCTGTGGAGTGAAGAGGCACTGCCAGAGCCTATAGATCACAGCCTCCAGCTTTTATCACCAGCTTATCAGGGGAAGGTGTCACCTGGCCTGTGATTTCTAACCACTGTTCTATATTCTGCTTTAATGTAAACCTCTTAAGCGTTTCTTGCAGCCAGTTACACTGTGTGTTCTCATCAAGGCTACTGTTATAAATGGCACACATGCATATTGATGGGAATGAGTCAAAGACATTTGTAAGTCACATCCTTGCATCCCAAATGAATCCTGCATAAACACCACAACCTTTCAGAACTGCTGACGACACTCGAGTGAGCAGAGGCGCTCTTCCTTCTTTATTGGTTTAAGCAGGGATGGTTTAGGAGAGAAAATTAAACTTTTATATCACTGTAATGTACATCCCAATATGGTGAGGTACAGATGGGAGGTTTCTGTCTCCATAAATTGGAGGCGTGGAACAAGGAAGGTCATTGGAAGCCTCGTGCTCTCCTGAGCTGACAAGCAGCAAAACTTTACTGGCCCTTAACAGCTTCCTTTGCTTCCTTCTTGGGACAAAACTGTTCTGACTCTTCCTTTCCAATGATGTAGCAATAGTCTGGTGTTAAGTAAAAGTGAATATAGGAATATCTCCCAAACAGGCCTTTACCTCTGGTACTGTGTTTGCCTTGTGAACACACTGAATTTGGGGCAGAGCAGGCAAAGTTTCTCTTCAGTTTGGTTTGAGATTCTTTCCCCTGGACTTGTGCAAATATGAACATGCAAATGGAATGGACTTTCTGAGAAGGAGGAGTTTTTTCCCATGTCAGCTTTTAGAGGGAATTGGTGACTGCCCACTGTGTCATCTCTCAAAGGTTCTACAGGTGACATGTTGTCTCTTGTGTCTTAGTTAAGAGTTATCCAAAAACTGACAGAGGCTGGGGTGCTGTAGGTGCTGGAATATCCTCAGCTGCTTTGCCAGAGGAATTGGTGATTCCTAACTTTCATGGGTAGTTGGTTCATGGTGTGCACTTCCTAAACAGACTTTGAACTTTCCCACTGTGTAGTTGGTGGGCAGTGCCACCCTCTGTAGTAGTTCCTACAGATTCTGGCTAAAACTGCAATTTGTGTCTCCGTGACAGTGACAGCAGTAATTTAGTGATGGAGGAAAGATCTGATTAAGACAGTTCCATCTCTTTCAGTGCCCATATTTACAGGAAGATTAAGAGGCCAGGCTGAGATAAGATGGATAGTGTGATTGATTCTGAGGGGTCCTGTATGTATTTAAAAATGAATAATCAGTTTTACCTTTACATGTGCACCATTATCTGCTACACATGTCAGAGCTTCTGGGGTAGTCTCAGGTCCTTTAAAATTCCCAATTATGTCCCTGTTACAATCTAGGAAAGTTTTAGTGGTCTGAAATCAAGACTGGACTTAAGGACTGCAATAATTTATTAAAAATTGGGTGCATCATGTTTTTCAGCTCAATCTGTACATGAGTATCATATCTCTGCATATTAGCAGGATGCAGAACTTTTCTGTGTGTGAATTGTATGATTTAGCATATTTATGAGAAATTAAAGAGAAATTCAAACAATATTAATTCCTGTTCACTGTCAGGTGTGACAGATTTGAGTCTCAAGTGATTTAAAAAACATAGTGAGGTATGAGTTCAGTCCTCCATTGCAAAATACCTAATTTTCATATTTACCTATCTCTTATCACTTATTATTCCATTTCTTTGCACCAGAAAATGTAACTGGAATTTCTCACAACTTACCACTATTCCTTGGGTTGTGCTAAAAGACTGAATAGTACCAGTAGCTGCAGTGCTGCTTTCCTCTTAATTGTTTTTACTTGCATTTCAGGGAAATAATGAAACTTCAAATGTAGTTTGGCCTTTAAAGACAAACTTGATATATTTCTTCTCACTTCGTTGGCAGATGAATGCAAAATGGGCAAGCAGAGTTAGAGGATTGTTTGTAGGATCAGTTGTTTGTTTTTCCCTCTAAGGAGAAACTCTTTTCTTGGGATAAACATGAGGGAAGTGAGATAATCCATCATTCTGAGACCTGTTCACTAGTGATGGATGGATAGATTGGTAAAGTAACTCAATAATCTTCATTTTTTTCAGGTTATTCACAGATCAGTGAGCCTTGTCGTTAATACAGATATGGAATGCTTTTGTGTCCTTGCCCACAATATTTCTCAGAATTTGACAGGAAAAGACTTTTAATTTGGAAATAACCTTTGTTGTGGAATGCATTAAGTGGATGAAACTTGGAGAATACCTTCCTATTTTAGATTTTATCTTCTCAGTGAGTGTTTGTCAATTCTTTGTTTAAAAAATTACTTATAAACATGAGAGCTGTTCTGCTCCTTGTTATGTCTGACTAGAAATTGTGATCTGCAGGAGTTTATACCTCATGAAGGCCTTCAGCCATTAGAATCTATCACATGGGATGCTCTGAATCATGTGGAAGTTGTCAAAGTTATTGATTTCCCATCCCTAACTAGGCATGGAAAAGTTTTCAGCCAAGAAATTGTATTGAGGGGTCAGGCTCACATTGTCCTACTCTCATTCTTGATCATCTTGGTTCATTTTAAACACACATTTGGAACCTAAAAAGCACAAAGTACAAATGCTATTGTGAGATGCTTTTTCAGGGTTTAATAATTAGGATAATGGTGATAACAGGAGGGAAATCCTAATATATTATTTGGTATTACCTCTTTCCCTTAGCAAGGAAATTCCTCCCTGGTTGTGTGGAGATGTGCACATTGTGCCTTACAAGGTCTTCCTGAGAATTCTGCCTCAGACATGAATATTTGCAGCATTATCAGGAGACCTGTGGAAATGACAGGATAGTTTATTACTGGAGCAAATCTGAGATGAGGATGCAAACTGCATTTAGCAGAGTCCTTTTTCATTAACCAGAAGACAGAGAAAGGTAGCTTCCTAAACATGACAGAATTAGTAAAATAGTCCTTGAATTTCACTGAGGGTAAAGAGAACTGGAATTTTTGTGTCTTTTCTGGAGGCAGAGAACACATAAATGGGCTTTAGAGGAGAGCTAATGTTTAGTGACTGGTTCTGGTGCCTGGGTTTTGTGCCTTGCCCTGCAGTCCTGCTCTGCCCAGCTTCTCTGGGGGGGCAGATCTGTTGTGTAATTGCATCTGAATGACCTTGGGTGAGGAGCAGCTGCTTCTCCAAGGAGGTCCATGGGCTTTAGAGCCAGGTCCCATCCTTCCACCTCCCCCAGGGAGGAGCCTTGGCAGTGTCTGTGCACTTCCTGCCCTCACAGCAGCACAGAAACTACTGGACCCTTCTATTCCCTTCTTCTTTTTTCACCCTCTCCAGCTCTGTGGCAATTTCTTACAGTTGCCACAATGCTTTAACCCTAATTTCTAGGCCACTTAAACACATTGCCTGATGGTTTCTCACCTAACCTTCATATAAATCATCTATTTCTTGAGTTTAGGATCCCCGAGAATGATTCTTAACCTTGATTCACTAAGAGTTAGTGTTAATTGCAATATCCTTGAAAAGATTAGGTTGATAATGTGGTTCATTTTAAGAAACAGCACTTTTATCAGTAACATGGCACTTTTATCAGCAACAAGCTGCTGGTTCTGCAGTCATTTAAATTACAGTTGAAATGAAAAGACAGATTAAACATGGCCTTATTTTTGTCAATAGAATTTCCTCAGCTTTAGAAACAACCTAAGGAACCTACACTGGCACAAAGCAAGGCTGAAGTATAGAAACATAGAAATATATGATGAATTAAGATTTTTATTGCATCATCTTCCAACATTTGAATTTGGGAAATGGAACTGGAATCTTGGGCCTGTAAAAAGCAGCAATGACTTCCAAAACCCTGACACTTGTACATCACAAAATAGGAATTCAAATGTTAAAATTCAAATGTTAAAAGTCCTGAAATAGTTTTCCTTCAGTGCAGTGTGGTCATTCAGAAGCCATGAACAATAAATACCAATCCTTGCCAGACTCTGATGAAATAGACCTAAATTACCCCTATTTTGTAATTTTGGAGAGAATTGCTCAGAGGGTCTTTTTAGGGTCAGTGATAAGTAGATGGAGCTTTGTGCTCCAAACAAAACCAAGCACACCAGTTCTTATCTTGTATTCACTTCTAGAGCATGTCACAGCATGTGAATGGATATTTCTATATATGCAGGCTAAATTCCATACAATCAAAAGGAGCCATTTCTTAGTTTTAAAGTTAAAATTGCTCCTTAAATCCCTAGAAAAGCTGTGAAATATGAAAATTCCTAAAACATGACATATGATTGGGCTGTTTCCTTTTTTCCTGACTGCTCTCTCATCCCTGGTGGTTTTTCCTGGAGCTGTCACCTTGGCTGCCTGCTGGGTCTCTCCCCATGAGAAGTTTGCTGGAGCTGAAATGAGCCCAAGTCCTTGTTCTCCCCCTGCCATTCCATCTCCTTTTCCTGCAGCACTTCCAGTCACAGCCTGGTTTTCCAGGAGGAAGGAGAGATCTGGGGAAAGAAATCATCTTGCTGTGGGCTACAGGCTCAAAATTCTCTTTGTGAGTGAACTGAGTGCTGGTGGGGAACTGCAGGAACTTTGTGGCTGGTTTAGAACTGTCATGTTGCTGATTGGATTTAGGCCATAGGCTGATTCTCTAATCTTACAGGACCTTTTTCAGTTTCACAGGAATAATGAACACAGCCTGCAGGAAAAAGTCAAAATATTTGACTCTTCATCTGCTTCCTTAAACATTTATGTCACATATTTTCCTTGGCATAGCTCTCCAAATGCCAGGACAGTTCAGGATGACATTGATTATTTTCTTCATTAGTGTTTTGGTGCTGGGTTTTTTGGGTGGGGGGATTTTTGGTGTTATCCAGGTGGAAGCACACATTGAGTTTTGACTTTGGTATGGGAACCCTGTGTTGGGAAGATTATCCATCAATTTTTGTAGCTGTAGCTATTTTATTTATTTGATTTGTCTGGACACTACTTGTTAATGTTTTTAGAACACAGCAACATTGGAGGAAAGGCTGATGTTCTAGGGGCCTTTCAGGAAACAGAATTTAACATAAGAACCAGGACATAGATTGCTCTGTGTATAAAAATAAACTGAAAGAAGACAATTCATTATTTCAGCACTTGCCTTGTTTTTCTTTGATCTTTCTCCAAAGCTTTCAGTGCTGTACATGGAGTATTCAGCTTTAAGGAGAGAAGCAAGTAGTTTTCACTATAGAAAAAAATGCACAGTTAAAAAATATTTTTAAATTAATCACAACATGCATTTTAGAAAGCAGAAGACAAAAACTGGTTTTGGTGTAAAATTATTTGATACAGTTTTAAAATTCTTTCCAAGTGAGCTAAGGCTAAGTCTGTAATTTGAGTGTGTTTGTGGTATCTCAGTGTTGGAAATGGAAATGTCAAATGGAGAGACATTCTATTTTTGTTCAATTAATATCACAGAGCATTACATCAAAGCAGTAAACTCCTCTTGTATCAACAGATGCAGCAACCCTGAAGCCTATTTTCTCTCTTGTTACATTAGTGTTTAATTAAAGAAAACAACTCGTTGGAGGCAGTTACTTTCTGTGAAATGTAATGAAGATTTATTTTGTAAGTGACCTTCACTGTATTAGCTGAATCAGTAATCAGTAAAATTAATAGAATAATCAAATTATATACAAACTCATAAATCATTGGGAATATGCTGTCAAAATGCAGCTTTTAATATGTCCTATTGTTTCACAGCTGTATTAAAAATTGCAGCTGCTGATTTCTGCCTCGATGGGGACTGAAATGGCATTTAAAGGCTGTGTATGATGAGGGCTACCAGGCCAAAAATTTTCACAACTGTTAATTTAGCTGTAATATGATTTGATGTCACCAGGGCAAAGTTGAAGCCGAGTACAGTGTTGTTGCTATCTTTCAGCAAAACTTGAATTATTGGTGGAGGCAGTCTCCAGTTAATTAGAGTAATATCAGTTTAAATGTCTGTCATTTAGGGTTAATGGTATCAAAGAGTTGCCTTGTACTTCAAGTGCAGTCAAATCAGCTTGAATAGCCCATTGTAGGAAAGTTATGCCAGCACAATGATTTCACTTTGTCATAAATTATTGGGGTGCCATTTAGTTTAATATTTCAGTTTCTGTATTTAAATAATTTTGGCAAGTTCTTCCTAATTGGGTCATTTTTCATGCTAGGCTGTTTTAATAGGTGTTCTGGCTGTTTGTGATTGTTTAGCAACACAATCAAAATTCCTTTCCATTTTCATTTTAAAAGAGAAGTTTTCTGCTGGCCTATGAAAACAGGTCGTGCCCTCCTTCCCTGGTTAGGAGGTTACTCTTGGAAAGAAGTAATTCACATTTTTTTTTGTGCAGCCAAGCAGCAAAGTTCTTCAAAGCATGCTAGAAAAATAAAGTGCATCTGTCAAAGCCCCCTGGCTGTGGCTGAAGTCAAAGGAAAACATGTTTTTAAGGAATCCACTTGTAGTTAAGTTACTAGTGCTCTTCTCATATGCAGGATATGAAATGAACTCTGAGTTGGTTTGAAAGATCCTGAGAGCTGCTGTGTCAGGCAGGAAGCTGTGGATTGCAGCATGAGAGATGACAAACCCATAGCTCTAGGTTCTCTAAGAATTCTTTAACCCTTTTGTCACCTTCAACAATCCCAAACAGCCAAGGCTGGGATTTTTGGGATGTGTGTCTGGTTTTCCGTGAGGAGCAGGGGTGTTTTTAGGGAGCTGGGTAATCCAGTGTGTCCCATGGTACTTAGGGGTGCTGACAGCTCCTTGGGTGCTGCCCTGGGGTGCAGAGGTGGCTTGGTGACACTGTGCCCCTGGCTGGGCTGCACCAGTCCTGCAGGTCAGAAGGGTTTGTGGCACTGGCTGTCTTTGAGCTGGCTCACCTGACATTAGAATGACAAAATAATCCCATTTTTGGAAGTCAGGTTTGCAAAGTGAAAGTTTTCAAGTTCATCATCTGTGAAGAAATATCAAAACACTTTCCAAATCACAGAATCAGAGACTGATTTGGGTTGGAAGAGACCTGAAAGCTCATCCAGTGCCACCCGTGCCATGGCAGGGACACCTCCCACTGTCCCAGGCTGCTCCAAGCCCCAGTGTCCATCCTGGCCTTGGACACTGCCAGGGATCCAGGGGCAGCCCCAGCTGCTCTGGGCACCCTGTGCCAGCCCTGCCCACCCTCCCAGGGAGGGATATCTTCCATATCCAATCTAAACCTACCCACCTTCAGTTTAAGGCTGTTCCCTGGTCCTGTCCCTCCATCCCTTATCCTCAGTCCCTCTCCAGCTGTCCTGGATGCCCTTTAGGCCCTGGCAGGGGCTCTGAGCTCTGCCTGGAGCCTTCTCCAGGTGAGCACCCCCAGCTCTCCCAGCCTGGCTGTAACCCTGTGATAACTCAGTGGCCTCCTCTGGACTCCCAACAGCTCCGCACCTCGCTGCTTTTGGGGGGCCTATCCCATCAATAAATCAGTGTCAGCATCACCTCAGTGCTTTGCCTTGCTGCCCACCCCCTGCCTGCAGCCAGCAGAGCTGGAGTAACCTGTGTTTCCCTGTGTTGCAGGCTGTGTGCTGTGTTTGGGGGGATCTACTGCCTGCGTCACGCCGTGCGCTGCCTGGTGCTGGACAGAGCCTCGGGACGGTAAGGCTGGCGCCAGGAGCCTTCTGTTTGTACATGGGCAAAATGGCTAAAGTCAACTTAAAAAAAAATGATTCTTCCCAGATCCTCCTTGGTATTAATAACACATCAACCTTGATTAAAAGTAATTTGTGTATAGGTCCTCCAGAACAAGGAAAGTGGGTCTAGAGTATAGAAACTAAATTAATTTCCCGGTGATATTACTACAGCTCCTGATCACCCAAGCTTGGAAGACAAATCATTTCAGCTGCCGGGGGGTTGGTGATGAGTGATGTTAGTTTTCCTTGTGGCCTTACCTACTCTAATTGATTTTCATCAGATGACAACAAAGCCCTCTGTTATTGCATTTTTAAAAATGGAGCTCACCTAAAGACTCATCAGATTAATCTTTGCTGATAATGCATGTCACTCCAAGAGAAAAGACTTTAATGAGTTTTTAGGTAGATTGTTGTCATAAACTATGCTGCCCTCTTATTCCAGAATAAATCCTTTTACAACAATATCAGGCCTGTAGGCTGGTTTAAAGTTGAGCTAAGGAAAATCAACACAGTTTTTTTCCATTGTGGCATTTTTCACACCTCTGTAAATTGTCATATTTCTGTTACACACATTTTATCAGATACTAGTCTAACTGCAGACTTTGGCTGTCTTAAAGACTCTGTTTGTAGCTTAGTTTCTATAACTGAAAAGTTCAAGATGTTTTGTAGAAGATTTAGAAAATGAATTTAGAAATTATGTAGTACTAATTTATGAGGAGAATGAGTAGTTAAATGAGGGGGTGGTATATTTACTTCCCAGTTGCTCTGCAATTCCTTGAGCACAGTCCTTGCAGCTGCATTTGTCAAGTGGTCAAGTAGTAGCTGTTCTCCTTGAAATTGGATAAACTCCAGATTTTACCTTTCTGCCCATTCCTGAAGATTCTGGAGTTCACTGCACAGTTGTAGACTTTGAGATGTGTGTTCATCAGGTGTGTTGTTCCAAATGCACAATTCATATGCAAATTAAACTTTGCCCCTTTCAGGAGCTACCATTGATTTTAACACTGATATTTGAACTGTTACTGAAAGAAGCTTTATATTTCAATAATGTTTAAATACTTAAATTGCTCTTGAAGGGGGACAAAGTTTTTAGTTGGTAGCAACTTCCAAACCTGTGATCTGTGGTCTGCAGATCTTAACTTTTCATAGGTTGCTCCAGTTTCCAGATTCTTTTGCTCATCCTGCAGACCTTTGAAATCAATATTTTCTTTATAAGGTTATATGTGTTGCAGAAGAGCTGCAGTGCTACTTTGCCATTACCCTGCCTTTATGTTTTGAATATAAGTTCCACAGAGTTCAGCATAGGTGTCAAGTGTCTTTTTTTAGGCTGCTTTTGGGGTTCACTTGTGCCATTTTAGAATTACAGATTTTTGAGTAGCAGAATTATTGAAATACCTCTAAAGATTTTACCAGACTTTCATTATTCCAAAAACATTGAGCTTTTAATAATGCCATTATCTGATAGTGAGTATGAAGAAGCACAACACATCCAAGATATCCATTTCCTTTATCTTCTCTTTCATTCTTGCTGTTATCTCCTTCCTCACTGTGTGTTCCCTCCCTGCACCAGCTTGTATTTCCTCTTGACTTTGGGCTTCAGTGTTTTGCCTAATAAAAATCAGCTATCAAGTTGTTAATGAGGCTATTTATGAGTTACTGAGCTTTTGAGTCAACAGACCATTAATAGTAATTGGTAAGAGGCAAATTCATATCTGGGTGTCAGTGCAGCTGGCTCTGTGCTCCCGAGGCAGCTTCCCCAGTTACAAATGGCTCACTCAGCACTGCAGGAATGCATTGTGCAGTGGCCATTACCAGCTTAGAGCTCCCTGCACAGCCCCCCAGGCTGCATCCATGCCTTAAGGCAGTGATTTTTTCTCTATTTTTAATATTCCTGGTTTAGCGCACATAAAGAAAATATATACTTCTATCTACAGCCTTGGTTTTCTTCTAAAACTTTGAGGTTAGAGTTTAATTGAAAGTCTCTAAATATCACCAAAGTTTATTCCAACTCTTTTCTCAAGGTGGCTGACATTGCTTTTTCACATTCCCTTACCCATGCCTGTACCTACAGAGAACAGCAGATTTCATACTCTGCAATTATTTTTATCATATTTCTTTCAATTATTTTATCATTTTAATTTATCATTTTTCATTTTATAGTCCTTTTTATAGTTTTTGTAATTCAATCAAGACAGGGTGAAAGAATTGAAATTTTAGACATCCCTATTTTAAGGTTTTTAGTAATGCACTTGAAAACATCTGGGTTTTATGTACTGTACCAGATCTGCTGTTTTAATAAGTTTGTAGAACATCCTAAGTTCTTTGTAGAACTGTGATGCTCTATTAGAAAATAAAACCCACATCATATTTCTGAGGCTGAGGGAAAAACCCCCACATTGAATGTATGATAATGTTGTTTTTCTCTGTGTTTATTGTATGTCACTTTTTTGAGTCCATGTAAAATTTCATCATAATGATGGGCATTTTATATTGATCACACTTCACATATGTTTCCAATTGCATAATTCTGGCTCAAAATGGGAGAGATATGATAAATGGACATTTATACATCTGTGATAAAAAGATAGAGCAAACAGCCAGTAATTTACATATCTGCTGAAATACTGCAGACTGGCTTTGTCAGTGCTGCTGAGTCCATTTCAAGGATGTCGCCCTTAGTCCATTAGTTTGGATAATGAGCCCTATAAAGTACATTTATAACTCGTGGCACTGCAAGGAGATGGATTCTAATTTTCATCCTTTTATCCAGACACATTGAAAGAAGGTCAATGGAGGGTTGGCCGTGATTCATTGTCGCAACACAGATCAGATGACAGAGACCTGATAATGTCAGTGCAGGAGTGTTTGCTGCATGTGGAAGCACTACTTGAAAGAAATGTTCTCAGCATCACCCTTTGAAGTAAAGTGGGACTGAAATTAAAAGCTCTCTCTCTCTCTCTCTCAGTTTAAAATCTTATCACACGTATGACCTGCTGCTATTCCTGAACAAAGGAGAGGAAACAACACTTAGCAGGAAAATAAAATGTGTCGTTGCTTTCGCTGGCTTTGAGTGATGCAACATGACATTTAATCAACCTTTCCCCTTCCATAATGTTTGGGGAAGGTGGGGAAATTGTTTCATAAACAATAAGAAAGGTTATAATTAGAAATGAGCTGCAGCAGTTTATTTGACTTCCTTGTTTATTTGCAGTATTCAAATGAGAGCTAGAGGATGAAATCACTGGGGTTAACAGGAAAAATTTGTTAAAGTTGCAAGTGAAACACATGTTGGATAGGATTTGAAAGTGAAGAATGTGAGATGTTAAACACTGCTTGTCCTGTTGTCAAGGGTCCTGTTGTCAAGGTACCTGTTGAATTTGAAAACAGGAATATGTGTGGGGCCAGATGCCTGGGAGGTCAGCATTAGAAGTCAATGTTACAAAAACATGTTTAATAGTCATCAGCTTCTTACACTTACAGATGAGGACTGTGTGTGCACCCTTTTACAATACCCATCTCAGGTTATAGGAGCAGCTCGTTTACCAGAGCTGGTGGGAGCTGGTTGCTGTTACTTATTTAGATTGGGGGTTGTAGATCATTACAATCACAGAAGCTGACAAATAGGTTGAATTTACAGAAAAGATGTTCATTCCAAAGGCATAACTTGGATGTCAGATATTCCACAGATAAAGTTGCACTGTGATAAAACCCAGGTAAATGTGTCATGGTCTCTAGCTCAGACATTGTGTTCCTTTGCATGCACACGTGTGTGTGTGTGTGTGAGAGAAAATTCACTGGTTTAAGTCCTGTGTGTTAAATTGTTGAAACACTGATAAAGTCATTCAGAAGAGTTGAATTTTTTTAAAAAGGTAATTTTCATACCCCAAGAAAAAGTTCAATAAAGCTAATTTGCTTTATTCATTTATGCAGTAAATGTTCTGATAGTGTAGAAGAGAACACAGATCATGGATATAGAATTAGCAGTAGAGGTTACTTTAGTATCTGTGTGCAGCCTCCCTTTTCTTTGTGTCATATATAACTCTGAAGTTTGTTCTTTCATAGAGAATTTTCCCCCTTAAAATCTGAAATTTAATTCTCATTTAAGCTCACTGAATGTGTTCATTTCTGTGGTTTGCTTTTCTGTCCCACTTCTATTTCTGGCCTTGTTCTCTGGAGAACATTTGTGTCATTCTTAAAACACCAGGACTTAGTTAATCTCTTTGTGTGTAACTTAGAGATAAAGGGTATATTTAGTCACTAGCAAAGCCACTCACTCTTGGAACAGTCTGGTGCACTCATTTATCAGGGAGCTTTTCCAGATCTCCTAAGTTAATTTGCGATTTAATTTGTCAAATTATTGTCAAAATAAACTTGTTTTTGGTAAAGGTGTCTTTCTGAGAAAGAAACCCCATTGTAATGGGGTAGTACCTACGAAATAATTCACAGTTTTATTTTTTTATGTATTTTGGGGTAAGAAATGTAGAACTAAATGCTAGTGTTGTAAGCTTATATTTTATGTATAAAGTGAGCAATTTATTAAAGTTGGGATATCATTATCTGTATTGGCATTGCATGTGGAAAACTGCATATTCCAGGATGTGTCAGTCTAGGATTTGGTGATCACTTGAATTGGTTTAGGGGTTCACATGTCCAAGAAATACGTGGCTAAATTAATTGAAAGATATAAATATTGTGCTGTACAGCTCAATTTTAACAACTTAAGCATGCCTTTGTTACCTTACATCAAAATTTCTTACTGCTGTTTGTTTTGTTGGTTTGTTTTTTTTTTAAACAGGTGCAAAGCTATTATAGATCATTTTGGACAAAGAATCAGTGCCAACTATTTTATTGTGGAAGACAGTTACCTCTCAGAGAGCACGTGCACAAATGTGTGTTACAGGTATGTGGTGAAACAAAAACCACAATTTCTTTAAGTAATGGTGTAAAGTACCCTGCAAGTTAAACTGAGGAGCCTCTTGTCCACTCCTTTATTTTTGCAGTACAGTTCAGTTCTGTGCAAAGTCTTTCTCTTCTATTAACTGGAGGATATACTGTGGACTTTCTATAGTCAGATTTTCTTCTGTTGTCATTGAAGTCATATTCCTCTCCATATAAAAAATCCAAGAGCTCTAAATGTATTAGGAATTTCATATTTGCTGAGATGTGTTTGGAAGGTGAAGGTCCCTGATGCTGTCCTTGCTTTGAATTTGTTCAGCTTTAGACAAGCACTGAACTTCATTGATTTCTTGGTTTGGCTGTTGTTGCCAGAAGCTCTGGACATGCCCTGCCTGTCCCCCAGCAGGGCAGGTGTCTAGGTTTGAAGGGCAGGTGTCTGCTGTGTCTGCTAAGGAAGGCAGGAGCCTCCCTTGGAATGGAGAATGGAAACCCCATCCCTTCAAATGATTGTAATTTTGGAATTAAGGGGCCCTCAGGCAAAGATATGGGAATAGGAATAGCAGTTCTTTATTAGAACTAAAATTGAAATGCAGTAATACAAAAACCAACCCCAGTGCCAGAGTCAGGATCCAAGCTGACCCCTGTGGGTCAGGGGGTTGGTGGCAGGGCCATTCCATGGTGGCTGCAGCCCTCCTGGAGTGGCAGATATGGCTCTGTTGGAGCAGGGACCCTGGAGAAAGGTGCAGGGTTCCTCTGAACGTGCAGTGGTGATAGCTGGGCCTGGTCTTCCTCTGAGAATCTGGTGGAAAAGGCTCCTTGGTGATCCAAATCTCAGGTTTTATTCAGGTNCAGCTGAGCCATGCACAGAGGGGTACCCCCACCCCAATTTTAACAGCTGGTGTTACAATGAATGCACACTTTGGGTACATTTTGCAGCCCATGGCAGCAGGTGAGGGGCCAGCCAAGCTGTGGTGGTGAGGGCAGAGTAGCAATGACCCTGGGCCCTGCAGGGGTGAGCTCCATCCACCCTGCTGCATTTCCCCTCCAGCCAGGCTCCTGTGCTCTCAGGAACACCACAGGGTCTCAATGTGCTGCTGCTAATCTTGATCAGTAGGCAAAAGAACTTTTTAAAAAACAGCAGGAGGCTGTTTGGTACAACTGCACTGACTCATTTACTCCTCACCTGTTTTGGTCATTGAAAATAATTGGTGTTCCAGGTGTGTTTCTGTGTCAGCAACAGGCAAAATATCCCACTAAGAATCATAGTAATAAAGGTTATATAGTGAAATAGCCCTACTATTACCAAAACTATGATTTTAAATTGCTGGTTTTTACATCTTTGTTTTCATTTTGCCTAATTAATTTTATTGTATGATTATTTTTACCTCATTGTTTTATTTAATTGTAGGCAGATCTCCAGGGCCGTGCTCATTACAGATCAGTCTGTATTGAACACAGACTCAGAGCAGCAGGTACTCACCAGTTCTGTGTCACTTGCTTCATGTGTCAATATCTACTTGTTGGTAGGAATTAAGTCATTCATTCTGTTTTGTTTGTGCTTGAATCAAGATCTTTAGTCAGCTCTCTGTACTGGTAATTGTTTAATTTGTTTTAGTGTCAATAAAACTATTACAAATTTTTGTTTAGTTTTGTTCAATGACTGGGATTTTCCTGTTTGGCTCACATTATAATTGAGTTTCTGAGCTGCTGTCTTTAATTTTGCTTGCTTTTTAATAAACTGTTACCCTTACTATTCTGTTAATTATTTATCTTGTCTAAACCTTGTTAAAGTTCCTTTGGGTTTTTTTAAACATTCCTTTTTGCTGTTTGAAGTTCTCACTGTACACTTCAAGCTGTTTGGCTCTGCTTTGTCAGTCTTTGCAGTCCTTCGTTTTAGAGGATGTTAATCAGTGTTGTGTTTGTTGTGTCCTAGTAAACTAGCAAACCAGGTTGTGTCATTGTCATTTCCAGCCACGCTGAGGGTTGTGGTGGCTGCCACATCAGGACCCCCTGCTCTCCCTCAGGCTCTGCTTTCTGCCCCCCAGGTTTCCATTCTGACAGTGCCTCCCCTGGGGGAGGGCAGGGCAGCAGTTTGTGTCATCGAGCTGTGCTCCTCCACCATGACCTGCATGAAGGACACCTGTAAGTAAAGGAGATTTCCCCTTTGGCAGCTCTGGAGCAGAACTGCAAATCTTTGTGTGTTTGTTGTTCCTCTGCTGCACAGAACACAGGCAGCCGTGGCTTCCTGCCATCCTGGAGCTTCATGGACCCATTTTCACTTACATGGGAATAAATCCTCCTTCAGGACATAAAAATAATATTCCAAAGCTCATGAGTCTTACTGTAATTTGTCATTTGGGTTTTTTTGAAAATGGGCTCCCTTAGCTGAGGTATTAAATGGAAATATCTGAAATGCACTGTATTTGGGAGCTTTTTATCTTCTGAAAGGATTCTGTTGTTGGTATTTTATATGAACTTGAAATAATTGAGCAATAAAATGTTCATTTTTGGTATTTATTACAATAGAATTAGAGGTTGCCTTACCTAATTCTTTTTAACAAGAAATAAGTAACTGTAATAATAACCAATTTATTTTGCTGTTTAATAGGCTTGAACTAAGTTCTTTACATAGGAGAGAAGAGTAAAGTAAATGATTAAGTCATTCAAAGTTATATTTCCTACTAAATAATAGTAAAAAAAATAAGCTTGTAATTAATTAATAACTTAGTGCTATAAAGCATATTGTTAATATTTATCATTTAAATAGCTGATTTCTTTTTATTAAGGATTCACAAAATATATACAGCAGGAAGTGAAACTAATGAGGGATTGCTGTTGCATAGATCTAAAGTATTAGTTTCAGGAGGATTTTTATGGTGCTGAAATATTAAGGTTTCTGTTATTTACTTTTCTCCATAAATTCCTTTCATTTCAGAAGAGAAGGTCTTGCCTTCCTTAATGAAATTTGTCTTCATATATTGAAATAATAAAGTTCTGCATTAGGCATAGCTGAGTTCCAGTTATGGGAACTCATATTTCATAATTTTTTAAAAAAACTTTTACATCATTATCTGTAAATGGGTTTTAACCTGACTGATTTCTCCTTGGAACAATTATTTAAGATAAGTATACAAATACATCTACTCTTTGATCACACTGCACAAATGACAGGCACATCATCTGTATTGCCACTTGAGTGGAACCAAACTCCTTCACTTGCCCTAAAAATGGAGACTGTAATGATGAAATCAGGAACTGAACTCATCGTTCTTCTTGCTGGGAGAATTACTTGAAGACAAATGTTGGCAACCACTGTAACTAATGCAGTTATACCTGAGTAAATCAAATATAATCAAAATATATACTGGTGACTGTGACTCATAACCATAACCTTAAAGATAATAAAAAAGATTTTATAGAAAGTAAATGATGTGAACTTTAGTGATTTATAGCTGGGTTTTTTGAGGAAAGAATAGATTTTATTACAGTGTTTGGGATTGGAAGCATTTAGTTAAGGTTAGGGGGAGACTTTGATCACCACCCTTTTCCTTATTTTAGAACATACTCCTTCAGACAGAAGGTTTGGTCTTGGTTGAATAAAAAAATGAATATTAATGTTTGAATAGAATCTGTGTATGTGCAACCTGGAAGCAGAGGAGCATGAAGGGTTAAATTTCTGTTCCTGATGCAACCAGGGTCAAGATCTGTGTGATGTACTGGAAAATAATGACAACAAATACAGCCAGGCTTCAGAGAGAAGAGACAAAAATGTCATCTAGGTTTAACATAATACCAGAGCTGTGCAGTGCTTTCAAATGGATCAGAAATTTACAGTAATGAAGAAAGAACTAATGAGTTTACACTTTGTACCATGTTAAATTCCTTGCTGATTCTCTGATGGACACTTCTCTGGTGAGAAGTTTCCAGGAGAAAATCAGCACAGTAAGGTGGGTTTTTGAAAAGCTTTAAGGTGAGAAATTTGAAAATCATTCATTTGAAATGAATGAATGGCTGAAAAATCAGGTGGGGTGAAGCAGCTGGTTCTGTACCTGAGCTGAGGCAAATGGGACAGAAAAGGGTCAGGAGCTGCATCAAGTGATTGTCCAAGGAGGCAGCAACTGCAGACTCCAAACCTGAACAAGTAAAGGAAGAGTTCAGCAATTGTTCCATCTAAGAATGGGTGAGTGAAATGTTCAAGGGATTGCACAGTCATGGTTAACATCACAGGAGTAACTCAGAGAATTCTGAGGTGTTTCCAGAGAATTTCTCTGTGTGCTGCTCATACACTGTGTGTCCATAGTGCAGCACTACCCTGGCTTAAAGGAAGAGATTTTATGAAGAATTGTGATTTCTAAAAGCCTGTTGTGCCTTATAAAAATTGTGAATGTTGTTTATCTGTCTGTGTGTTGGTGATTGGAAGTAGTTTGTGTTCTCTTTTCCCAGATTTAGTCCATCTAACCTGTCCATCAACTAAAACAGCAAGGGAAGATTTAGAGCCTGTTGTACAGAAGTTATTCCATCTAAATACTGAAAAAGGTAAAAATAAATAAATGAGGTATTATGACACTATATTGCATAAATATAATTTCCTAAAGTAGCTGTTACTAACTTCTGCAGCTGTGGTTTAACTTCAGTATCCAAGAATATGACTGTGTCTGGGACCCTTTTATTTTTCACACTTTCTTTTTTCCATGAAACATATTTGCTGCTCAGGACATCCTTGAAAGGTGCAATGGTGAAATGAAATATTTGTGAAATTGTGGAAGCTGTTGGGTTGTTCTTGCCTCTTATTCTCAGGCTGTTGCTTAGCCTCTTGTCTTCAAGTGTTCCTTGTTTGATGTTTGAATTGAAATTCTCTGGATTCTGCTGGAAGCAGTGGAAGCATAAAGTTGTTCTATATTGTTACCACAAAGATAGATTTCCAATCATGAACTACTTGGCCCTAAATTCAAGGATACCTTGGCTACTTTTTTGAACTTTGGCCTTGAGATGGACAATTCCACACCCCAGAGGAAAGCAGCTGCTGCTGGAGCAGTTGCTGCCTAGAGGGAAATTGTTCCTGAAATACTTGGGCTAATTCCACACAAGTTTTTGGAATTTAATCCTGAGATCTTGACCAGAACCATATTTGTGGTAGAAGCTCACAGAGCGGGTGATGTGCATGTGGGAGATGCTGCTGTGTTCTAACCCTGGCAAAAGCATTTCAATACAGTGTGCCCATGCTGCAGGGCAGTAAATCACACTTCTCTGAGAGAAAACCATGCTCAGCTCCCAGGGACAGGGGTTTTGTTGGTACAAATGAAAGTTACTAAGATGTGGGAGTACTTTATAATATTCATAATTGGTTTGCTTGTAATGTTTAGAAAACTACTTGGGTTTGTAAATAGAAAACTTTATTAGACTGGGGAGTTGCAAACATTTCTCATTTGTATATATATTAACTTAAAGCCTGCTAATTTTCACCTTTTAATATTTAACTTCTATCTTCAATTTTCAAGACAGTGCCATATGTTTCAAAGACCTGGTGAAGAGAAGATCAGCTTAGTGTCTTGTAATCATTTGGGGAGGGCTGGCATTAATCTTAATGTTTAAAGTGATCCAGTTTCGAGATGATAGATTGTTTAGAAGCTGACTGAAATTCTTCTGTAGGAACTCTGTGATCATAGGGGTCCTCAGGTGCACTGAGGCACTGAAAAGCCAGTTTTCCCTGACACATAGGCCTTTTTATCATCAGGATGAGGTAGTGGTCGTATTTTAATTAAAATGTCAGAACAAATACTGTTGGAGTTATTGAAAATGAATCACCAGATAAAGTGAGCACTGGGCCATGGCAGGTCAAAGAGGCAAAGTCACCTGGAGAAGAGGACTCCATTCATTTTCCTGCCTAAATGAGGAAGAAGTAACTTTTATGAGCAATGTGAACTTTTAAATATATTAAAGAGCATCTTGCCCTGTATTAAGGCTCAGACTTTCACAGGCTGATGAATTTAATTTATATTTCAAACTGTTCAGTATGGGTAGCACCTATTTTTTTTTAACTATTTGACAGTTATAAAAAGACACTGAAGGAATAGCATAGATTTATCTCTTTTTTTGTAATTCAACTGCTTTAAAATACTGTTTTGAATGCCATAGTTATCAAGAAGTTTCTTCCTTGGAAAGAAGTAAATCTCACAAGGTCTTTTACAAGCTTCATTTACTTTAGAGGAGGTAAAATACAAGAAAGGGGACAGCAAATATTCCAAACAAATAGTACCTATTAAGCTCAGAATCTGTGTTGTGTATTCCTCCATTGCATTGTGCACTGCTAAAAAGTGACCTTCACCTTCCCAGAGGTTTTTCTGCCTCTGTGCAGAGGGATTGTAGGAATGTGCAAAGTACAGCAGGGAGGCACAGATTGTGAGCAGGGAGGTCGAGTTTGTGATAATTTTGTACTCTTGATAAGTACTGCAGCACAGTACCAACCTCAGTAAGTGTAGATAAATACAAATTAGTCATTTATTTCCATTTAGCAGCACTGCCCCAATTAGAGTCTCTACGTACAAAGATGAAATGAGAGAGGAAGAAACAACACCTCAGAAATATCTGTGCACAGGGAATGCAGTGCCTTTGAGCTGGCACAGCCCAGGGGGGACTTGCTCAGTCTGTCATGAGCTCTGGGAGTTTATCCCCAGTGAAGGAGATAATGGGAGAGGTGTTAAATTTAAACCAGGCTCCTTGGTCAGGTGCTGGTGGTGATAACTGCTGCTAGTGTGGTGGAGGCTGTGCAGAGAGAGTAGAGTTTGCATAGCTGTGCTTGGCAAGGATGGGGAGAGAATGATGGAGAATCTCAGAAAGTTAAATTATTGGCTTTTTGAAGGACAAAAATACTTCATTACAGTAATTCCATGGTAAAAATTAGATTTCCAGTGTGCTAGATTACATATTTACCTTACCACATAACAACACTGATTACTGCAAATGCTCTTTTTCCTTTTCAGAGACTGAAAATGAAGAACTGGAGAAACCCAGAGTCCTCTGGGCAGTCTACTTCAACATGAGAGACTCTTCAGGAGTTGAGAAGAGTTCCTATGCTGGCTTACCCTCCAATGTTTATGTCTGCTCTGGGCCAGACTCTGCTTTGGGAAATGACTGTGCTGTCAAACAGGTTGGGCAGAGCAGATTTTGGTTGCAGAACTTTAATTTTAAAGAAATAAGTCCAATACAGTCTGGGTTATTCTGCTATGCAAAAATATACATGATAACTCTGCAAAACTTTAAAACTAGGTGGGTGGAGAGATCAGGAAATAGTCACAGTCTTTCACCTGGAAGGTAAAGGAGGACGTACAGTACAAATCAAAGCCAGAAAATCCTGTCTACAGTTCAAGTTGGAAGGATCACCAAAGAAGTTTAAAACATGCAGGACATAGTCCCAAACCAGAAACTTACTGGGGAGAACCCCACCACAATTCCTGATGTGGTAGATTCTGCCTCCTGCCTCAGTTTGCCTTCTCTTTGCCTTGGTGTCACTGTAATACAGAATTTTCCTTTCTCAGATCCCCTGGATAAGGAAGGTACAAATTCTTGGGCAGATTTACCCCAGCAGCCCCTGTGCTGTCAGGGCTCTTCCAGAGACAGGAGAACACTCCACAGCTTTGGAGGGTTAAGTGTCACTAGGCACTTTTAAAGCTGTGTTTTTAATGGCCATGTTCAGACAATGTGCATGCCATCTTCTAGCCAGTTGCAGGATTTTTTATGACTTAAGTCATAAACTTCTTAAAAATAAGGTTTTGAAGTGGAAGGGCTGACATAGCCTGAAGTGCAGGGTCAGAACAATGTCATTAAGGGCTAATAGTATCCTTCATTTTGCTTTACAAGGCAATAATTTGCCTCTCAGAGGAATAAAGAACTGTAAAGACAAAAAATAATCCAAGACAATTGTTATGGCAGCAGTCTTAAATTTTAAATGAGTTCCTTTCTAAATCTGAGTTTTTCAAACTTGTTTAAAACAAGGTATGTTAAAAACTGATTAAATACATTTAAAACCCACCTATTTCTGATTCTGACATTTCTAACATTCAGGTTTGTCTTACCCATGAACAATGATGGGATAGATCAGGCTCTGTTTAACTCTTCTTGGTGCTGTAGTTCAGCCTTTTGTGTTCAAACATCAGTGAGAGAGATGCTTAGCAGATCTCTGAGGAGGAACCATCAAGAGCCTAAATCACTGCCTTTTAGACAAAAATAGAGAAAAGCTGTGTTTTTTTGAACCTGATTTAAATTTTTAAACAAATGGCCACAAGTTATAGTGGAAAATACTTCAGTGTGAACATGTTTATATTTCAAAGCTGTGTGTGAGAGCAAAGTGAGGAATAGGCTGGAGATGAGGCAGGAGTCACACCATGCAGGGACCTTGTAGACAAGGGGAGGAGGGAAACAGCTGTGGGTTGGTGTGTCTTCCACTCCCAAATCACTCCCACCCTCCTAGGAATGGGATGGGAATCTTCAAACAGGAGGTATTTGCAGACTCATGGGTCAGAACAGCTTAGAAAAGCCCAGTGTGTGTGTGTTAGTGTTGAAGATAGTTTGGGAAATTATATCTGATTTCTCTGATCATTTTGGGATTAGTGTTCTAGTGATACTTGCTGGGATTTATTTCTTCATTACCATCAGTATTTCTGAATTCTGGTTGTCATGCTGTGTGATTGCACTGCTGATACATTATTGGAAGGCAAGACCACAGCTCTTGCAGACAACTCTCCATCTACACCTCACATACAAATTACTGCCCTCTTGTTTTATTGCAATTCTGTGTTCAGTTCCTGGTGTGATACTGAATTAATGCTGGTGGCTGCATTTAACTTGCCCTGAGGACAGGCTAAATGAAATGAAGATGCCATTTATGATCCTTTCAAACTCTCTCTGTGTGGATCCAGTAAAGCATCTGGCTTCCAGTTTTCTGTGTTTTCACTGCTGCAATCTGACATGAATTATTATGAGCTATAGTAATATATTCCCTGACATATTTCAGACTTTTGAGGCATCTTCATGGTCATGAGAGGATGTGCTAAAACTGTCAGGCCAATATTTGTCCTTTAACCTGTTTATTTTCTGTATCTGGAAGGATCTCAGAGTTAATCAAGTGTTGGTTTAGTTGTGGTCCCTGTAAAAGTTGCTGTGAAAGTCCACACAGTTTATCCTCAAGTTGGGATGCAGTAAACAGGAGCAGAATTTAGTTCAATTCAACTCCAACTTCTTGGAGTTGCTGTTCAAGGGCTTCACATGCCTGTGTCTTAATGCTGGAATCAACTGGACACACATTTCTCAGCTGATTCTAGGAAATATTGAAGGAACTATTGTCTACCTTAATTACTTATATTAAGTATCAAAGTGTTATAATGACAGAGATATTAAATTATTACTCTGCCTCCCTAAAAACCCAGCCCAGACCCATGGTCTGCTTCAGGTGTCTGGATTTGCCTTGGAAGCTTAAGGACTTGGGAAAGGAAGCCTTGATGGAAATGTGGATTCAGTAAATAAATTCCCAACATCTCAGGGGCTTTTTATTTTGAACTTATTTCTAAGATAACTTTTTTAGATGGGCTATTTGTACAAGTACATGTATTAACACTAGTTAATAGAGCTTCTTGCATTCTTGTGGGGTTTTAAAGGCTTTTTGGCCTCCTTAGTTTGTATAAAATGTCTGGTTCTCTGGAATCCTAAGATTGTAGTCCTTTGGTTCTTTTTTCTCCCACATTTTGTAGTTGTATTGTCCATGTTGTAATAACAACCACACTGGTGTTCCAAGAGCATTTTTCTTTTTAATACTTTCCAGTGCAGTGGCCAAAAAACTTTCTGTGTGTCTTTAATTTCTAAACCTTGATGGCATGAAGAGTGTGTGTCATTGTAAATTAACTCCTTGAACTAGATCAGTCTTTTTTATCTAAAATACAGTTCTTTTCACACATACAGGTCTGTGTGCACACAGGTCTGTGCATGTAGTACCTTGGAATTACAGACAGGAGTTTTTAATAAACCACAAATATATTGGGATGTATTTTCAATGCTAATATTCCATTGGATAAGAGTAGTTCCCAGCTGGGCTATGTTTAAGCTGTTCAGAAAAGGAGAATAGAAATTTTTTGCAGTTTTTTAATTTAAGAAGGAACCCCACAGAGCCATGATATGGATTGTACATATGTACAGTTCCCTGGGTTTCCTTGTTATGTGAAATGGATCCCTCTGGAAAGAGCCAAGATCTTTCCTGTGCTTTGCCTTGGCCTGCAGCTAGGGATAGTCTTAGAGTGCAAAAGATCACTTGACTTCCAAAAAAATCCCCTTTCTTGTTCTCAATACAGCGTAGAATGACCAGCATTTTTTACAAAGCCCCATGCTGTGGCTTCCTAGTAGAACAATGTAAAAAGATAAATTGCTTTTTCTCTTTCGAGGTCTGCAAGAAGGAATGGATTTCCCATGTGTTTACAATACTGTCAGAGTACTAAATCACTATTGATTTGAAAGAACGAAGGTTAATCTTAAATATCTGTAAAATATTGCCTCAGGGTGTTACCTTTCAAGGTAAAGTTTATGTTATTCTTCTTTTTCCTGAACAGGCTGAGACTATTTTCCGAGAAATGTTTCCAGCGGAGGAATTTTGCCCCCCACCACCGAATCCAGAAGATATTATTTATGATGAAGATGAGATTGAGCCAGAAGAGTCTGGATTGAATAATTCACCAGAGACAAAGGCTGAATCCTCAGCTGAGGAGAGCAGTAGTGGAGGTGGTGCTGCTGTTACAAAGGAAGAATGAATGAGTGAATGAATGAGTGAATGAATGAATGAATGAATGAATGAACAGTGTTCTCTTAGGAGATTGACCCAAACTAGGACATAGAGGAGGAAGGGTAAGAAAAAGAGGTTTCAAACCCCCAGAGATGTGTTATTTGCCTTACTTTCCTTTGCTTGGATCATCTCTTTAAAGTAGTTTCAGTGATAGCTGAGGCACTTCCAAACAGTCATAGGTCCACCAGATCCAGTGGGGTGTGCAGCTAAACAAAAAATTACAGAATGAAGCATCTGAATTGTAAGTGCTAAAATAGGATTCCTGATTTATTGGGATGATTTGGTTTTGTTTTACATCTTGGAAAGAATCTTCCATCTTTTAAAGAGGCAACAAGTCAAAACTAAGCAAAAGAAAAAAAGGGCAAGTTTGTTTACCAGTTAGAAGATGATTTCTACTAAAAATCCTTGGATCTCTGCTAATAAAACAGCTGAAGGTGAAGCTCACCATCTGTCCTTCACAGTGGTCTTATGAATGGAATTGAAAGGCAATAATATTGACAGTTCTGGAGTGGCTTTATTGTATGGTTTTGAAACTGATGCCATAATCAAGTAGGAAATATAATCCTATGATGTTCCTCACGTGGAACTATTTTACATTCAGTTATTTTAGTAAGACCTAACAGATGACACATTTTCACCTGTGACTTCATTTACTGGAGTCAGAAAAATGGCAGAATTTGAACTTAATGCCAGATTTCCCAGCAAGATTCAAAGTCATAAATGGAGCATTCCTGCTGTTAGTCTCCCTGGATTTGTTGCAGTTTGGGCCTTTAGTAAGCCAGTAGTTACTTTTTGAAGTGTGGGGTCTGAGAAGTTTAAATGACCATTAACTGAGGGGATTTGTGGTGGAGAGAAGATTCAGCTGATAATTCCAAAGGTTTGTATTGATTACAGTTAATAGGATTAAAATCAGTGTGATAGCTGTAAACTATGCATTTTGTAATTAAATCAGGAAGCATTTATACAATAAAATTTATTGAACTATTTATAAACCTAGTTTGTATGAAAAAACTACAGAATGAGGAGCAGTTGTAAATGACCATGTTAAACTTGCACTTCTTCTGAACCATGCTTGAAATCAGATATGAAAAGTATTTATCCTGTACTTTAAGATTTCCTTTAAAATGCACACCCAGTAGTTCAGTGGTTATCTCTAGAGTTGATGAGTTGGGGTTTAAACTTCTTCATGAAGGTAGAGGCAGTCCCAGCAGTGCTTAAATACTGTAAGTAATTAAAACTTGCCATTGAGTCCTGGCCATTGAGCTCTGCCTGGCCATGCCACAGCCAGGCTGTGCAGTGGTGCCCGTGCCTGCCCTGACCCTGGCTCCAGGCCAGAAAGGGGAATTTATTTATTTTTTTACAGCATAACTGATACTGTTCTCTTTGTCCTGCATCGTGTCCACTGTCCAGTTTGCATTTCAGGGTTAGTGTTTGCACCCTTTGTTGGATAGGTACCAGGACATGTGTGTGTCTGTGTGTGCAGAATCCCAAAGCCCTCAGAAAAACACGTGGCTGGAATGTTGCCAGTGTTCAACAGCTGTAACCTCTGGATGCTTGTGATTGAGCAGTTATTTATATATAGAAATATATATATTAATGAGCAGGCTGCCTCTTCATTAGCTGTAATTTCTCTGTGTATTGGGGAGCATGAGTGTATGGTGATTTTATTTAACATCTGCAGATCTGTAAAAGTGGAGGGACCTGTCCCTGTTGGCCTCTCAAACAGGGATCATAGTTAAACCTCTCATCTGTGTTTACAAGAAAATTGCTTGATGAAAATTAAAGGTTTGCTTGCAAGTGCATTGTCCTGTGTTTTCTTTCAACTTTTTTTCAAAGAAAAACCGTTCATTTTTAGGGGTTTCCTGAGAATTCTCCTGGCTGCTTTCAGCACGAGGACACCTGTAAGTGCCAATATGGGTACCTGAGTTCCCAAATTGATATCAATTCATGTCTGAGTGCTCTGTGTCCATGTGAAGCCAGGTTTGGAAATAGTGCAGATTTGATTTGAGATCCAGTGGAATGATGTACACGTTGGAGACTGTGACTTTACACTACATTGATTGCTTAAAAACTGTTTTCATGTCTCTTTCATAGGGTGAATGGAAACATTAAATGTTTTTCCTATGGTACTTGGGTACTCAATAGCTCACTCGTAGGAGCAGTAGATCAGAGTGTTGATGTTGGTATTTCACAGAAATCATGCTCTGAAGTGCATTTTGTTCTTTCTTTAAATGATGCAAGCATGCTAAGTGAGGATTAGGCTTATTTGAAGTCGTTTTTAAGGCTTGTCATACAGGATGTATTCAAAAGATAACATGACTTTTTAAAAACTGGCAATTTATCTGTGGGATTATTAATAAATCAAGTTAAAGAAAGATAAGGTTAATTGAATTTTTAAACAAGTAGCTGTATTATCCTTCAAGCACCTTGGAGCTCATACAATATTCACACCTTTTTTTTTCCTAAGGAGTGCTTTGATATGTTTGAATTCCTTTTTTAATGAGTACTTCCTTTTTAAGTTGGTTAATTGGATTAACCCTTCATAGTCAAAGAGTCCATTTTATGCCATTTCCCCTTCTGTGGCATTGCCTGGGCTGTGGGTCTGCAGGTGGTTACTGCTCCTTGGGAGGCATTTTCAGGCACGAAGCTGCTTCGTCTGCTGTTTCTGGTGCTGATGATGCTCAGGGCCATTTGACAGGTAATCATTAGAACTTGGATCCTTGCAGACTATGGGGTCTTTTCTCCCATCATTGCAGGGGGATTTATGTGGGCAACTCCTATTAATGTTAATGGCACTTGCATGTCTAAATCCTCCTTGCATCAATGGGAAAATTGACCCCTGAAACAAAATCTCTGCCTGTTAGACTTGCTGATTCAGAAGCAGCCAGGCACTGCCAGCTCCCGTGTGGGAATGTGCTGCAGCTTGTGCTGTTTCCCTGCAATGCTCTGGGGGAGTTTTCAGGATTTTCTCTTTTACATTGTATTTTATATTTTCCATAGGCTGAATCTTGTCAGAGTTCCCCCAGTGATTCTTTTTGTGTAGCTGGGAAATGCAATTTCCCATTCCATACTGAGCTGGTTGCACAGCTCCTTGGATTGGATCTCATTTTATTTTAGCCTCCTCTATCTCCCCTCTAAATCTTTTTGCTTCAGCAGTGTGAGTTGCAACAGCATAATTTCAAGAATTTGCTGGTGGTGTATTGATTAATGACAAGCCAGAAGTATTAATGTACTGTTTTCACACAATAAGAGACTGGGTCACTTCAATCCATAATCTCTTTGGGAGAAAGCATAAAATTAATTTCCTCAACACTCATATATGTGCTTGGCAGAACAAATAAGAATGTATTTTATCTGTGGATAAGTTTATTCATCCCATATTGTGTATGGTGTTGTTCCCTCAGTTACTTCTGTAGATATTTGATATCATCTCTGCAGTGCATTTTTGGGTTTTACTTACCTGGTGATTTCATATCAGTAGCAAGTCATCCCTTGGATGTGAAAAGTCTGGTGTGGAGCTACAACTACCCTAAACTGCTCCAGAGATCTCTCCTGGCTTTTCTCCCAGAGTGAGTGCTCTCTTCAGCCATTAATTATCAATAAGCTCTGCAGATTCTGGTGAGTTGTCTTCTGTTCATGTTCCTTTTCTAATTATTTCTGAGGATTTTGTGCCTGCCATTAATGCAGTTGCTAATTTCCCAGCAAGGGGGGCATTTGCTGAGATCACATCATCAAACAATTATCTGTGTGTGTGTGTGTCTACAATTCCTAACAATTTTTCTCTAATGGGTGTATATATAAGCATTGTATGACAAAATTATTAATACATGAAAGTTTATCACCTAAACTTTTGCAGAAACCAACCACTATAGAACATCCAGAAGTTCAAACCATCTGTGTTGCCAGAATTGTCAAAAATATTTGGGAGAGTTGTGGTGGCAGAGCAATTGCCTTGGGTAAGCAATAATTCCAGGTATCTGTGGTAAGATGGAGAAGTGGTTGTGACACTGGAAGCTTGAGACACTGATACAAAATATTCATTTATTGCAACCCAATTTAATAGTAAGCTTGCTGCAATGATCAGATGGAAATCTTAGCTTAGCTGTGATTTCAGGAACTTCTTAATGTGATCAAAAGTTGCCATAGAAGGATTCTTTGAGCTGCAGAGGTGAGTGGTAGGAAGTGGTCAGCCATGTGGAATTCATGTTGTCAGCCTCATCTCCAGCAACAAAAGAACCCGTGGTGGAAATTGAGCTTATTAGCAATTCCACCATTATGTTTATTTACAGGCTGCCAGTTCCTGTTTGTAAGAGTGAATGGTTCTTCAAAATCTGGCTGGGGAGCCCAGCAGGAATGTTGTAAATCTCAGTGACATCTGAGATTTAGAAAATTGACAGTGAAGTATCAGGAAGATGCAGTTGTTGACTGCATGGGAGTTCTGATCAGAGGGAACTTTAATAGAAAATACTCTTCCTGTCACAATTCCAACAGACAATTTATTTTACACTACTTGCATACATTGACAAAAGAGATGGAAAGTATCAACCTAAGTGTATATCAGACCCAGATGGATTTGACTAAACAATTCAGGAAGTCTCAGGACACCCATGTTTTTAGATGGAGATTTGCAGGATCTCATACTGAAATCCCATAACCCATTGAATATTTGGGTGTCTGGAGAAGGCCTCAGTGCTGCTCCTACATTCTGTAGGGTTCAAACTTCAGGAGGTGGAGCAGGGAAAGCCTCTGGGCCCTCTGAAACAGTGCAGGCTTCTCTGGTGGCATGAGAGCAGCCAAGGGCTCCTCTGGCTTTTAGAGGTGCCTTTGTCTGCCCCAGCTGCAGGAAGCTTCTCTCAGGGGCTCTGTCTCACTCCCTTTGGGGTGAGCAGGAGCTGCTCTGGGAATGCTGCTCTGTTGGGAGCAGCTGTTGGCTCCATCCTGGGGTGAGGTCAGCAGTGACAAAACATCTGGGAAATGCTGGGGTGAGTAATAATCAAAAATCTGGGTAATGCTGAGGTCAGTAATCAACATCTGGGTAATGCTGAGGTGAGTAATCAACATCTGGGTAATGCTGAGGTGAGTAATAATCAAACATCTGGGAAATGCTGGGGTGAGTAATAATCAAACATCTGGGTAATGCTGAGGTGAGTAATCAACATCTGGGAAATGCTGAGGTCAGCAATGACCAAAAATCTGAGTAATGCTGAGGTCAGTAATAATCAAACATCTGGGAAATGCTGTACCAGACTGCAGCTCACCAGCACCTCAAAACCAGTTCACAAACCATAAAACCAGTGTGGGTTTTGCTGCTGAGCTGGTGATTGTAGCTGAGCTGGATGTCTGGAGTGAGGAACGAGTTTTTAATCACTGGAAATTTGAGTCTGAGAAAGGATACAAGAGTCTTTGAAAAAACAAATTTTTTTAAAATCCCAGATCCAAACCCTCCTGGGCTGTTTTAGACTCTGTGTGCATAAGAAACTCAGTCATGGCTAATGTGGAACTCTGCATCTCTCCTGCCTCAAACCCAGCATATTTCTGGAGCTCACCCAAGGGAAAGCCATTTACTCACAACAAGAGACCAGCTGTCAGCCCAGTGCCACCAAACACTTCCCTGCTCTGGGAACTTCTCCCTAGCATGAAAGTCACTGCAAGTCAGGGTTGGTTCCTTTGTTGTGAATAAATTAGCCAGTGAATTCAGCCTCTTGTGCAAAAATTTGTGTAAGGCCCAGCTAAGTATCAGTGAATCTTTTTTAGACCATAGGTTCTCCAGGGACAATCCACCATGGGATTCTTACAGCAATTTATTAGCTTAAATCATGGGGTATTTCCCTGCTCCGTATTTGGATACTAAAATATTACATAATAATGAATACACAATTTTAAAATCACTACAGACATTTTTAAGAAAGAAAAATTTGCTTTATGAAAAATATCCTAAAATCTAATTTTAAGGAAACCACTGTAAAATGAAAAAAAAAAAAAAAAGCCACCCTGTTATTTTGGTGACATTTGTACATGATGTCTTTTCTTTCCATAGACGTTTTAAGCCAGGAAACATTTGATTCCTTGCCAGACTCTGTCTGATTCCAAAGTGAAAATACGAGCATGGTAAGAGCCAGCAGCCCTCTCAGTTGCATTGTGAGGATATTCCTGTCTGCTGAGGGATCACCCACCATGCACAGGTCTGAAAACGTGTGCACAAGTGCCATGAGAGGGGACAGAGCAGGACTCACGTGAGCAATAACACCCCCAGGGCATCATGGATCCACTGGGGACTCCAAAAATTGGACATTTTTTTGTTGGCTCTGGCACTGCTTTCCTCACTGCACGTGGTTGAGTCATTTCCCTTTAATGCTGGAGTAAAAAGGTGTGAAATAGTGACAGGTATTTTCTGAAGCCTTTTAGGAGATCAGTGGAATATAAAGGTAAATGTATCTGAGAAAGAAAATGAACAGAGGTAATGATAACTGTGAAAATGGATAGCAGGAATGTTTGAGTAGAGGGGTGAATGATCTGAGGAAAAATCCAGTGTAACTCTTGTAACGTGGCTGGGGTAGCAGATATTTTGTTATTCAAGTCCCTCCTTCCACCCCTGACATTTCCCAGGTTTCTCAAGTGAGGTTTCACCAATCAGCACAAACTCTTTGTTTACTGCTTAATAAAAATAACCAAATTATCCTTATTTTATGAAATCTCTTTCTGATTATGCATATTTTGCTGGCAGATTGTAATGCATATTGCTTCATTGTTTAATTAGGACTTGATGCTAATGTCATTAACATTCTGTTTGATAATTCAGTAGGTTGCCTATTTATAGACATAATGAAAGTCATAACTTTTTGTAGTGAAGTGCCTCTGAGTGTGCTATTAAATTAAAAATAAACTTACTCTAACCTGACATTAGCTTTCAGTTTCGTTGTCCATGGTCCAGTGAGTCTGAAAAATGCTGCTGCATGAGCTAAACATAGGGCTTTAAAATTATTATATTTTTAGTAGAGTCTAGGTCATCCTTTTTCTATGAGAGGAAAAAAAAAAAATAAATCGACCAAACTAAGTAAGAATTTCAGAAAACTGATCTGAAGCTTGAAATAGTGTCCTTGAAGACAATTGGGATTTGGAACACTGAATTTAAATAACTGGAATCTTGTCCAAATTTTGTTCTGTGATGCTGCTTCTAAATCAAGTAATTAGACAGTGCTTCCCCTCTCAGTTTCTTACCACAAATATGGATGGGTGCTTTATTGTGGTTCTAAAGTGCAAAACAACTGCTGGATTTTGTATTCCATGTAATCCCTTTAGCAGGGATAATGAATTCTGTGGATTTCTTTCCTTATGGCATTTCCCTAAGCATTTGTAAAATATTATTTGCATAAATTATCTTTTCTAGAGAGATGTTCAAATCAAAGCAGTGAGTTGGATACCTGTCACAAGGCTCAGTAAGCACGGCCCTGTTTTGGATATTTCACTGTTGTCCTTAACTTCTAAATGCAGTTTTTATTCAGCACATTCTTACTTTAGTTCACCCTTCTACAGCTTGAATTCTGCCTATCTGTAGGCCTCATTTTGTAAACTTTGTAGCATGTCCCAGTTTAATTAAAAGGGGCTTTTTATTGTGTGCTCTGCACTCTTCAGTCTTTGAGTTGAGGAGATTTAATGGTGCCAGGCCACAAATGATGGAGAAAGAAATGGGAAGTGAAGAGGAAATGAAGAAAAAGGTAAGTCCTGCTGGTGCCCTCCTCCTTTATCAGTGAATGGGGAGTGCTTGGTGAGGGGAATAAAATCTGAGAGGTGCTGAAATAGCTCCTGCCTGGATGATTTTCTTTGGCCATGGCCAGGGGAAAGGGGCTGTTGGGATAGCCCAGCACTGCCCAGCTCCTGCTCTGGGATAGCCCAGCACTGCCCAGCCCCTGCTCTGGGATAGCCCAGCACTGCCCAGCTCCCCTTTCTCTGGGATAGCCCAGCACTGCCCAGCTTCTGCTGCTCTGGCCAGCTGAATGCATCCCTGGATTGGAGCTTCAGAGTTCTGTGGAGTTTGGAGGGGTACGAGGTGAGTCTGGAGTTCCTGCTGGGCCCTTCTGTCCTGTCCTCCTCGGGATTTTGCAGAGCAGACCAGCTCTGAACACGGTGGGGAGGTTGGGGAGGTTGTGCTCTGCCCTTGCTGCTGGGCTCTCCAGGTTCCCTGCTGGACCCTGAGGTGCAGTGCTGGCTCTCTTGGCAGTTTTACAGGGCAGGGCTGAAACCTCTTCTTCCTGACACCAACAGACACTGCACTTTGAAAGCCACTTGGAAAGGTTCTTAAAGGATTATTGGAATTTTTGGATTACCACAGATGAATTCATTCTCTTTCACAGAATTGAATTATAGCTTCTTATCTGTTGCTACTGTATTAATAAAATGTCTGAAGCCAGCCTTTAGGCACAGTTCCATTGTGGAGAGACTTTAAGCAGGAAGGATTTTTCCAAGCTGCATGTTTTTCTGAGTAATGTTGCACACAGACTGGAGATTGCTTCTTCTATTGAATTGCATAATGAAAAATCAATCAGTTTAATGGTTGACAAACTTTGACATTCAAATAAAAATGTTGCTGGTATTTTCATAAAGACCTGTAGGCATGACTAGATTCAGCAACTTTAATTTATGCAATAGTGAATGTCTGCCAAAACATTGTACAAACGACTGTATAATGAGGCAATAATTACCATGAGGAACGGAAGGAGAGCAAACAGAGGCCGAATCTCTCTGTTTTTACAGATTATATAATTTCACAAAGCCTTTCAATGTAAAATATGTCCCTGTGGCTTCCTTTTCAACACCATTCTCTGTTTTGAAAGCAATTGCTCAAAATCATCACAACAGATTTATCTGAGGCTGTTGTGTAGCATCAGATGACAGTGTTTAGTTTTTCTACAGCGTGGTGGTTCTGACTGTCAGGGGATTTTTATTTCCCTTGATTCAGAGGGGAGAGAAATCCCAGTAAGGGAAGAGGACACCTTCACTCCTCACTGGTTTCTGCTTTCAGTGTGTGTTTGAGCAGAGCACAGGGAGTGCTGAGCTGTGCTGCCTTTAGGCACTGCCTTCCCTCAGCACCAGAAAATCCCATCAGCCTTGCCCAGGAAGAGCAGTTCAGGATTGGACACAGGATTTCCAGTGTCCCTCAGCCCAAGAGATTCCTTCTGCCTCCAGCCACCTCCACTTGGCTCCTCCCTTGCCTGCATCCCCCTTGGGAATTTCCTCTCTTGTATGAAGAGGTCCCAAGCTGTGACCCTCAGGAGAAACAAAAATTGAATTAAGTATCTTGGAGATGCTGCCACTGACTGCAGTTTAATACAACTGAAGCAGAATTCTGTTAACCAAAATCGATTCTTTTCCACCCATCCCCTTGTGTTCCCAGGCGTGGCTGGCTGCTGAAGGTGTTGAGGTTTGGCTGGGCCAGCTTGGCAGGCTCTTTTGTTGTCTTGTGTCCTTCAAGGTAGTGACTGTGTCTCTTTCTGTTTCAGGATTGTCCAGTAAATATTATATTAAATAATGTGCCAGGACTTCCACATTATCCCTGCCTAATCTTGCCTTTTCTCCAAGGAAATAATCTTTTTCCTGTCAGGAGAGTATTCCTTTTTCTTTCCATGGGATTCAGGATAATTATGCTTCTTTGCCACCTTTAACACTCTTCTGATTTTTGGCTCGATGTGATGAGTGATGTTTAGTATCTCTGTTTTATAACTTATAAAAACAAATTGGAGAAGTTAATTGATTTCCCTATGGAATAAACAGATTAAAGCATTGTTCCCATTTTATCCTTCCAGCTCAAGTTAGAGATAAGTTACTCTATACCTTTGATTTTTATAATAATTTGTGTGGTGAACCTGCAGCATTTCTCTGTCAAGAAGTCTGCAGCATATTTTATTCAAGAACTTTCCATTCCCAGGGATGTTAATGCCTAGATGGGATCTAGAATGGGTATTCCCAGGATTTGGATTGGTTTTTGTTTTGTTTAAATATAACTGCCTGTATATATCTGTGGGGACAGGGTTTCTTTCCCTGTTCTACATGTGAATGAACTCTTAAGTTGTGATTTAGAGATCAGTGAAAAATTCCTGCTTCTGCTTTTGAAAATTACCCCTAAAACTATTCTGCCAAATGAAGTGCTAAACACCAGGTAAATTCTGCCTTTTTTAGTGGACTCAGAGCTGCTCAGTTGCAAATGTTCTTCTGCAGGAAGTTGGTGGGGAAGTCCTTTACATCTCATGGTGAGTCTCCTAAACTCTCAGGGAGCCAATAACCAGAATACAAAAATGTCAACCAAAAGGCCAAACTTCCCAAACGTGGTGATTTGTGTGGTCCTATAGTTTATATCAAATATCAAGCTCTGAATAAGGAACTTAGGTAACTCAGAAATAATATATATTAATATAAATAACATAAATAATATCAGACTGATACTGCTGATCTACAAAATGAGTCTGTTCCATGGATGTTTTGTAAAATATGAGGGAACCGAGGCTGCTGCCAGCTTTAAATTTATAAAATGCCCAATGCACCAAGAAATAAGCAGTGGGTATTCAGATATTTCAGACAGTGGATGAGTTGTGGGTTACTTTTCCTTAGTGCTGGAGTTGTAGGTGTACTCTGTAAGCTTTCTGTAATGTCAGACAGTGATTAGTTATGTGAAAAATGAGTTGCAGTGGGTTTTTTGCATATCACCATCCGTTTTTGTTCATTGCTCAAATGTCAACTTAATTTTCATATAAAAAACACATCCTAATTGCATTTTCAGTCTAATGGGCTCGTAGGTGAAGCTTGCCTGTAAAGAATTGCTCGGATTTTACTCCCATTTTACTTTGGCTAAAATTAATATTTTATTTATTGAAAATTCACAGACCTGTGGGGGAAGGAATCTAGCTTTAAAATTCTGCCAGAAGATATACAGAAGTTACATTTTTTTTCTAAACACAGCTTCAATTTTGGCAAGCCAGCCTAGGCTGCTCTGGAGGTAACATTGAAGCTGGAGCTTCATAACTAAAGAACCAAGTAATTAAAAATGAAGCCACAAAACTTTCTCACTTCTCCTGACTAAAGCATCCTTCCTCAGCAATAGAACTCAAACAGTTTGCTAACCTCCAGCACTTGTGTCAGCAGCAAAATTGAAAGTATTTTTTGTCACCTGCACTGCTGTCAGCAGAAAGGAAAAAAAAAAAAAAGAAAGTAGAGGAACATAATTTCAGCACTAACATAAGTATCAGAATGATTTACCTGTCTGTTCTGCTTCACTTTCATCTCAGCTTTCAGGGCTTCATTCATCAATCTTTTATTTACACACGCATATCTCATTTTTACACAATTTCTCTCTCCCTGACCAGATGGCTGCGTTGGCTGCTCGGTGTTCATCAAAGGCGAGCACAAAACTCAGGATGCCTCGTGTCAGCCACGGAGCTCTGGGGGAGCTCTGCTCCTCAGCAGCAATTTGGGAGGCATTCACATCATGAAAAAGAAAACCTCGGCGTTTCAGGAGAATACCACAAAATTCTCAGCCTTTCAAACGCATTGTTGGCTTTTATCTAGCTGAAAATGTTCTCCCTCAGTCGAGGCACCAGCTTTGCTCCATCACACTCAGCCTGTGCTGGGGCAGTGGCTTGGCAGCATTCATATAAAACAGAAAGCTGCTCAAAGAAGGAAAGTGCATCTCAAATCAAATGAAGAATCATTTTAATTTTTATTTACTATTTGTTAATATTCATTCAAATATAAACAAGTGCTGTAGTAGTTCCATTTATAACTCACTTATCTTAGCCCATTTTATCTTCATACAATCCTGGTTTTAGCACAAGCTCAGTGACTTTGTTTCCAATGAGCTTTTCTTGAAATGTGAGCAACTCTTTAGGAACAAGCTTATTCCAGTCATAAAATGCTTTCAAATCTTCCTCTAACTTTTTACCAAATTGTCCTTGCTAAATTTCACACAGCCTGTCCTGTCTGCACTATTTCTCACAATATTTTGTTGCATTCTTAGCTTCTTAAGTGCCATTCCCATAAAAGCTCAGCCTGTGGAATTTAGTTTTCATGGGATCCATTCAGTTTTGCAGTTTGTTCAAAATTTATTAGACACAGAGGAAATAAATATTAGGAACCATGTTTCCATTTTTTATGAGTCTCATCATTGTAAATTAAAATTAGAATTAGGATTTTAAAAGTGTGTGTTTGCTCTGTTTTGACTAGAATGAATTTCTAGTTTTTATTTTACAGTAGGGTTTGTGATAATTACTTATAGGCTGATTAACTCTGGGAATCCCAGGCAAAGAATAGAAAAGAAAAGGTTTGTAGGGAATTCCAGTCCTTTTGCCAGCCAGGATTGTATTAGGGGTGACAGGAATCATCAGATGAATTTGATGTTGTTCATGAAGACATTTGCACAGATGTCTGTTTTAGGTGCAGGTTGTGCTACAAGACAACAAATGAGCAGAGGATTAGGGCCAGAGTAAAATGTAAAATGGATCTGAGCCCTCACACAGGAGCCAGCAATGGGAAATACCCTGGGAAAGGCAGCTTTTCTGCCAGGGTGGGAAAGCCTCCTGCCTTCAATATTCTTATCAATAATGTAACATAAATATTGCAATACCACTCTGAACATTTGCCAGTGACAAAATGATCATGGCTTAATCAGCATGGACAAGGACAGGGCCATTATGCTCAGCAATGCAGCTGGAAATGGGAGCAGTGCCATTATAATGAGCTATGTGTTAATGCTGCTGCAGCTCCCAGCCACAGCCTGGGCACTGTGTCCAGGCAGGGAGGGACTTAGAAAATCACTAAATGGCTCAAGAGAACCTCCCAGCAAGTGCTGTGTGATGTAGGATAAAGTTATAATAATCATATAAAAATTGGGTTGTGCCCTGCTGAGGCCAGGGAGGTTTAATTTTTGATTCTGTGGTGTTTTCTCATTAATTCTGGTGTTTAAATTGTAAACAGTGCTGAAGAACTTAGAGCATGTAGAGAAGAGCTTCAAGTGTAAGTCAGGCTAATGAAACCCTGTGCTTCTAAAAAGGAACTTAACAGGATAAAGGGTTTGCCTACCAACAACTCCATTGGATCGAGGTTTGTTTGCTAAAGCCCCTTTAATGCAAGCACAGTAAGGAACAGAAAACTCATCCCTGAAAACTGTGAAGAAAGCAACCAGGGAAAGTGATGACTTTTCTTTCTCAGAAACTCCTCAAAATTTGAATTTTGCCCTTCTGTAGAGTAGGTGAGTGCAGACAAGGCAGCAGCAAACTGCTGCAGTTAAAGACTGAAATCCTGTGACTCCAACATAGAAATCAGAGGAGCTATTTAATGGGAATTTTTGCTCTTAAAGTTAAAAGTGTGTGGTAATTTTTGGATATTAATGCTCTGATTACAGACCTGTGTTTTAATTGGTTAAATTACTGCCAAGTAATAAGAACAGAGCACCCCCAGCAGAGGGGTCCTGGGAGAAATTGGAGGGGTTGGAGGGAAAATGCCCAAACTATTTACTGAGGTGTTTTAATCTCTGTTCCAGCAATTGTTTTTACTTAGACTGGGGAAGAGTTGATGGACATAAAAGAGTGCAAGAAACTGAGCAGCACTGCCAGAGATTTGATGTTAAATGAGAACCAGGAGTCGCTGAAGTGAAGCTAAACTGAAACACAGCCCTGTCCTCTCCTTGTCCTTCCCTGAGAGCACCAAAAGGAGCAAGCTCTGCTGAAGCTGGAATGTAAGGGAAATATGCATTAAGATCATTTATTGGATTAAGATTTTTAGCTGGTTTTTATCTACTGTTGCTGATGACTTTTGGCTCTGAGGACTGCTTTGTCATTTTATACCGTTTAATATGGATTTCCAGAGGAAAAAAAAAATGCAAATGCTGCTGTCAGACCTGAAGCTGGACACATAAAAAATTATGGCTCAGGGCTGAAACTTTGAGAGAAAAACAAAGTTCTCTGAATATGAAACAATGGGGGGAATAGAGGTTTCAGCTGGTCAGTGTCAGTCGTGCCATTTCCCTTTCCAATTGTCCATACTCTTGATCTTTTTGACTGACAAAATAATGCTGGAGCCACGAGTGCTTAGTGTGGCTTTCCTGTACAAGCACTTTTAAAGTTCAGAATTTAAAACAAAATAACAACAACTGCAGCTCTGTTTGTAGATAATTACAAGATCTGACTCTGACATCTTCACTGCGTCTATTTTTTCACATTATTTCTATGGGAAGACTGTTTAAAATAAATTATTAAAACTAACAAAAAAACCCACAATTTTTTTTGTAACCTGTTTTGGAGAAATGGATTTTTCTTTCCTGCTGCTGCCAGAACTGGATAGTAGTTGTAATACACAGGTTTTGGAGTAAAAGTATCAGAATTTGGAGCACTTTTAAAGGCTCTCTCTCCCAGCAGAAATGAAACAGCCCATTTTCCATTCCTCCTCCTCCCCTGTATGCAGAGAACACTGCCATCTGCAGAAAAAAGGGGAGCTGTGTTACACCTGATGGCAGCAAACTGCTGAAGATCCCAAATTCCCCAGGTGACAAGGGACACATTTCCCAGGCCAGTGTAATAGGTGTGGGGACAGCAGGGCATCACTTACAGCGAGCAGCAGGGCTGTGATTTCCTTGATGGAGTGGCCCCAGCAGGGCAGCTCGGGGGCCAGGATGCTGCATGCTAACAATAACTATCCTTCTGAGGCTCTCAAGTGCCCTGGAAATGAGTCTGAGCCCTTGCAGCATAGAAATGAGCAAGTTCAATTTCTGCTGAATCATTTTTCTATGTCCTGGAAGAGAGCAGCCGTGATAGATGCACTGCAGTGAAAGAGCAGGAGCTTCTGGAGTTCCATGCATATCAACAAGTTCCAAAACTGCTATCCCTCCATCTTTATGATGACATAAAAGCCATCAAACCCCAAATCTCCCCTCTCCCACCTCCTTCCACCATGATGGGGTTTAACTCATGGCCTCGTTGGGTTGATGGTGTTTCTGTGGTGCTGCTGTTGGCACAGCTGGGGCACACTTGGAAAGCTCAGAGATGGGGCTGGCACCCCGTTTTGGGGGCAAACAAAACTCCACGAGGGGGCTGTGACCGACTCAAAATCACCTGAGGTTTAGGTGTCTTCCTGGGGATCAGATTTACCCCTGCACAACCCAGGAAACGAAGGGTCCCCAAGGCAGAAGCTGTTGGAGTGAAATTGTACGTGGGAGGGAAAACTGAGTGGGTGTTCAGGGGTGGCTGTAACTCAGGTCTGAGCATCGAGGCAGAGATTTCATCCTGCTTTGGGAGCCTCATTGTCACTGCTGTGCCTGGGGGACACTCGGAAAGAGAAACATTTAAGGGACAGGAAAGAGAAAATGAGGATGTGTCTGTGTAAGACAGGCCTTGCGATTTACAAAGTTCACTTCTGTCTCAGCTCAGCGATAATTTTATTTCCCAAAGCATTTTGGAAAGCCAGGAGACTGAAATAAAGGGAGGGTCCCTGCAAGGACAGACTGAGGAGAGAACTCTGCTTGCCACACACATCAGGCCAGGCTGGCAGCAGATCTGGGCATCACCAGGGGCTTTTCGAACCAAAATTATCAACTTGATTATTTTATATATTTTTATATAACAAAATGAGGAGATGTGGGATTTTTGAGTTTAGGAAGAGATCTAAAACCTTTCTAGGAGTGAATTGGTACAATTGCAGATATTAGCAATGTTTATAGAGATGTGCAGTTCCATGGCCATATAGACAGGATCCTTGTTTCTTGTGCTTGCTGTTGGCAATGCATTTCACAGATTCTTTATGCCTTGGTTTTAAGAAGAGTGAGTTTTTCTAGATTTAAATGTACTTCAATTTTCTGCCTCTGTTATTAGAGTAAATAGAGTAATCACTTAATTTACTTTCTTAAATGTTCACTATTTTATCTATCATTCTTCTCTTACACATCTTGACTAAAGAAAAATGTCCTATTTTTCACTCCTGTTTTTTTTTTTTCATGGCTTTGATCATTTTTTGCTCTTCTGCAGAGCCCTTTGGCCTGTTCTGTACATTTTTTTTTTTCAAAGAGTGTGACTGGAATTGCAGACAACAATTGAGGGAGGAGGCTGTTTCACTCATTTCTGAGATAGACTCACAATAACATACCTCTGCAAGCAAAATAAACTCATCTGGCTGAGCAAAATCCTTAAAATTCCTGAGAATGCTTTGGAAGTGCTTGATTTAGTGCTTTTGGTGGGTTGATAACACAGAGTTTGCATTAACTTCACCCTCACCCTTCTGCTTCTTCTGAGCTGCTCGGTATCTGTTTAGATGAGGATTTTCCAGGGCTATAAAGGACCTTATGGAACCTTTGCCCCAGCACATTTCAAACCCCACCAGACTCCTTTGAACAGCCCATTGTTATTGAAAAGCATTTTTCTGTATCTCTGGATGTTTAGAGAGCTCTTTCTATACAAAAGAAATAATGTGAACAACTGTTTCTTTTAGGGATTCATTCAGGATTTGGGCCCTGACTTTGGCCCAGACTTAGAAGTCTGGCAGTCAAAATTAACTCCATTGCTTTCAAATGGAAGAATTTATTTTCATTTCAATATTGAATGCTGTGACCATTGAATTGTACAGGGATGGTTCTCGTGTCTGGAGGAATTACTGGAAACCTCTGTGAGAAGACAGAAGAGTTTTCACACTTATTAATTCTATAAATTACTGTCAAGGAGGTTCACAAAAACAACTCCACAGAAAGCTCAGCCTGAGCCAGTGGTGATGGTCCAGAACCTTCTGTGGGCTGAGGCCAAGGGGTCCCACCCTCCCCATTCCCACCACAATTACAACCTGTAATACATTTTGTAAAGCTAATTCAGGTCAGAGCCAGGCAAGTAAAGCTCCACGTTCTGCTGTGTTTTATACTGCTGGAGATTTTTAACCTTCTCCCTACCAAGGTGCTGCACCTCTGGACAAGGACCCCCAGCTTTTCCTCCTCTTGTTCACTCAACAATCAGATTCCTTGGCAATGCTGATGCCCATCACTTGGCCTCATCTGGAAATAAGTACAAAATTTCCACAAATATCATGTCCAGGAGATGTGGCAGGAGAAAACAAAAAGGGTTTCTGCTGGAACCCCAAGCCCAGTGAGGTATGCAAGGCTGCATCCCATTTCTGCAGGCAGTTGCCATGACTCTGGATGTGCATTGGATAATTGCAGCACCAATGCTGCTGGCATTTGCACACACATTTATCCAATTAGGATGTGCAATCAAAGTAATTTCATGCACAAATTAGCTGCACAATTGTGCATGCCTCCTGCACATGTAATCGTATGCCTAATTGGTCTGAAAGTCTTGTTCACAATGTGTGTCTGGATTTTTATTGTAATATGACATAAAGAACAGTTTCATTTGTGGAAATGCAAATTTTGTATAACGTTAGCATTTAGAAATAACTCCAAGTTCTCTTTATGGATTTCACAAATTAAACATTTCTCTGGGTGCTACCTGTAGGCAATGTGAGCTCACAATCCACAATGTAATGACAGTCAAAAATTTAACTTTCTTTTTGGGTTTTGATAATTATAGCCTTAATAAATCCTGTAAATACTCTATCCTTTGTCTAGAAATAGAGCCACAAAATTGCAATAGTTTTGTTTCTTCTGTGCTCCATATAAAGAAAAATAATACTATAGCAGGAATCCTTGTGTGGGCACATTGTCAAATATTGCCATGGTTTTATGTTAAAAGAAAATGTATTAAGCAATATATTTAGTACATATAAACATGAAAGCCCTATAGAAAAAAATCTGGAATCAGTGAAGGCATAATTTCATTTGGTGTAATAATTCAACATCAGGTGATGTGCTTGAACCAATGCTTTGTTAAAAGTGAGTTTATTTGGTTTATAATCACATTTACTGGAATCATAGGGTTTTATTCCTATCTATAACAAGGAAATCAAAAGCTTAAGAAGGGAGCCCTGTTTATCTGCTTTTTCCTGATTTCTTCTGCTCCTCTTCCTCCCCGTGCTGAGTTCTGACCAGGCTGTGGAAGGGAAGCATCTGCCCCATTCTGCCCTGGGCAGGGACACCTTGCACTGTCCAAGCCCCGTCCAGCCTGGCCTGGGACACCTCCAGGGATGGGGAAATGCCAAATTCTCCTGCACTGTGCTCTCCACCCACAAATCAACCCTAAAATACCGGAAATTCCCATGTCAGAGTCTCTTTGCTTCCTTCAGGATCAGATCTCTCTGTCCTGCACTCGCAAAGCAAGGACCAAAGCCACAGGGTTTAGCCTTTGACATCTCCTGGACCACATCTGGATTTAAAAAGTTCTCACTCTGTAAAGCCACTGCTAGCAGCATTCAGATAAAGGTTAATTGCTGACCCTCTGTTCTCATTCACTTTTTTGAATGACATAAAGCAGGAGTCCTCCCAGTCATCCAGAGGTGGAGTTTTGCTTATTTGGAGCAGAAAATCCCGACGACAGCCGCCCCTATCACCGCTGGTTTCTTTAAAAGGGTCATTTCCCTCCCCTGAAGGTGCACAGCGAATCCCTTTTCTTTTCCCTTGCTTTTAAAAGTACTTTGGGGCAAAACTATCCCAGCAAAACCCAGCCTGCTTACACTGGCACAGCTGAGAGCATTTTAACCTCTGCGTTTGACCAAATTCTGTTCTTTTGTAGCCCCTGGGCAGCAGAACTGAGGGAACGCGCGGCTCGGGGCTGGGGCTATGGTTTATTATCCTGGATTTATCTCCACTCCAGCTCTATTTTTTCAGGAAAGCACCAGCAGAGAGAGCTGTTCTCTCACTTTCCCACCAGCGGTGGATCTGCCGTCTCCCGTGGAAATCAGGTTTCGCACAGGATTTGATGGATCCCCAGCAGCTCCAGCAGCGCTTTGCACCTTTTGTGTCTGAAAACAAGAGCGTGGGAAATGCCCAGGATACTCAGCATTTGCTCCGGGACTGAGTTTGAACGTGTCTACTCAAACGTTTGGAGCTTTCATACACCTTCAAAGGCAGAAATTCTGCTTCTGTAAATTCAAATAATCCCACCCAGACTGACTTTAAGGCACATGTTTTAATGAAAGTAATTCTAGCATGTTTTATGGATTTTGCTTATCTTGAAAAATGCTATCCTTGTGATTATTTTTACATTTTCTTTGGAAAGTCAGGTTAATTTTTAAAAACATAATTCCACATTCTGTGATCTTTTCAGCTTCTTAGGGCTGGTTTCTGTGTTCTCGTACAGATCAGGATGTACTGAGCTGCAGCTCCTAGTCCTCTTTATTACTGTCCCCTTCTGCTTCCTTTTTCTTTTGTTGTCCCAGCAATCCAGCACATCCTTTCCCTCCACCTTGCCCACGCTGTTTTCAGTCTCCCTGCATCCACCCGTGCGTGGTTTTCCCTTCTGGTCACTCCTTGTTTCAGGGCTCAGTCTCTTCCTCTCCCACCCTCCCTGTCCCTGCCCTCTGTGCCGTTTCCCCCCCACAAGGACCCTTGATTTTCTGGATTCTCTCATCTCCATTTCCATACCCAGCTCCGTGTTCCTCCCGGCCGTGTTTCCCGACAGCAGCTTTGCTTCCACTGGACCCTGATGGAAACAGCACCACGTTTGCAAGGTGTGTGACCTCAGTGCCCACAAAACCACGGGCACAGGGGCTCACAGAAAACCTGCTGCAGTGTGTGATAAGCCAGGTATTTGCACCGAGGCTGCTGGTGGAGGTGGCAGTGTCCACACGCTGGATTTTCCTGGCAGCAGGAGGATGGCAATCAGGTCTGTCCCCCCAAACACACGGATCCCTCCCCAGCCACCCCTAAAGGGTTCTCATCCAACCTCCCAGTAACCTCAGCTGTAAAACAGGGAACAATCCCTGCTGCCTCTGGGTGGGTTTGCTCCAGAATTGGGTCTTTGGCTCCCTCCCAGTGCTCCTGGCCCTGCTGAAGGTGTTTGGTGGGGCTGTTTGTCTGTCCCTGCAGTCACTGCCACAGCCCAGCTGGGCAGCCACGTGCCACCGTGGCTCCTGTGAAACCCAGGCCTTTGATCAGGCATTTCTCTGCCAATTCACTGGAAAGTGTCAGATGTCCAACAGAATCATGAGAAGTGTCTGCTGGTGAAGGCTTTGGGAGCTGTGAGGTAAGCGAGTGGTACAAGGTGATGTAAAATGGGCACAAATTTTGAGACCCAGCAGTAAAAACTTGTCACTAGCATGGAATTAGGTACTCACAATGGGTGCCATAATGGGATTTTATGGATTATCAAATGGTTACCTTTGCTCTGCTTCCTCAGAAGACAGAAACAAACTCTTTGTTCACCTTGCTGATTCTTCATGCTCTGATTGTTTTATACCCAAATTACAGTGTGACATTTCTTTTCATGTGTCTGTTCTTTCCTGTATGGAACCATGGAATCCCAGAATGGTTTGGGCTGGAAGGGACCTTAAAGCTCATCCAGTGCCAGCCCTGCCATGAGTAGGGACACCTCCCACTGTCCCAGGCTGCTCCAAGCCCTGTCCAACCCGGCCCTGGACACAAAGACATTTAGGACATGCTCTCCTGTTAATTTGGAGGTGTAAAAGTATGAAAACTATTGCTATATGGATTCTGTGGATTTATAACAATGTAAAATCAGCATTTATTTCCAGTCTTCAGCCACATTTTTAATTTATTCATGCTGTGTTGTTCTCAGGATCAGGCTATTGGTAAGTACAGATACCTGAAGCAATGTTCCATCACTTTTCTCAAGATAAAGAGTTTTGATTAAAGTATTTGCAGCATGGGCAGAATGAATTTTGCAACTTTAACTTAATTAGTAGTACATATTTATAGGCACATTAATAGAAAAGTATCTATTGCTTCCTGGGATTTTTGCATTAACTTTAGTAAAAATCCACAGTCAGTCATGCCAAGAGTGAATGTTTACTGCTTTAGAATGAATATTGCACTATTTTGTCTTAAAAACCAGCAGACAAATGCTCATGATGCTTGTTGCTGACAGGTGAACGAGGGATATTAAATATCAGGAGTATATTTTCATGGAATTTTCATGTACAGTTATTTAATTTAGGATTGTAGTTATTGTGTCTGTTTGTATCAAGCCATGTAATTGCATTACACAGATACATGTTCAGACACAATTTTTATTTGTATCCAGAAAGAAAATGTCATTAGGGAAAATCATTTCAGATCACCTACTTTTGCATGTCTTGCTGACACCTAAATGGCATTTGGCTGGTATGGAAAATCTGCTAATGAGCAGAGCAATATCAAAGCTGGAATTAAAAATCCACCCCCTAGAAAAAAGCTTAAATGATGGAAACTGAACTGCTGGGGGTTGTCTAGTGTGCAGTCAGTGAATTTATTTTTCATTTCTGTGATAGATCTATGGAATCTAAAAATGGGTTGGTTTCTTAGAGGAAAAGCTCTCAAGAACTGAGATTTAGCTGTGTCTTTCTTTAGCCCCTGATAGATGGGGTGATGTGTAGCTTTCAGTGCACTTCATTTTAGAAGATTTAGTGAGGACCACGATGTGAAATTGTGAACGAGTGAGCCCATGAACAAATGCTCACTGCCCAGGGCAGGCTTGGAGAAAACCATCTTGGATTTGAATGTAGCAGCCTGGGGTGGTCCTGAAGGACAGCAGAACCATAAAATCTATGTGCAATAAGCAGCTTCAGCCCTTCAGCACGTGGCAAGCTGCTTCTTATCCATTCCTGTGCCTGTGCAGTGAATTGCTCCAGGTGGAATTATCCCCAAGTCTTCACTCCAAGAAGGCAAATTTGTAACCTGACCAAGAGTGCCCACTGCACCAAAAAACCCTGCAGCGTTCAAAGCAGCAAAGAAAAGGTGAGTTCACAGCCCCCCAACATCAGCTGTGTGAGAACTCTGGAAGCCCAGGCCCTGGCACAGGTTTGTTCCACAGTCTGGCAGAGCGGGGTGTGGGGTTTATGATGTCAGTAGAACATGTCACTGAAGTGTTGATTTTTAGGGAGTAAACATTAGAAAGTGAACAGGCTTGCTTCTTGCAAAGTGTGCTTGAATGACAGCTGTTCTGTTTTCCTAAATTTCAGCAAGCAAAGTAGCTTGGAAGTGTTCAGGAGCTAAATGTGTCAGCTTTCTGATACAAAGGAAATTTTGCGGGGTTGGAGCGCTGACAGAAGTGGGGGTGGAAGCACAGTGACAGAACAAAAATCAGGAATAAATACAGCTTTACTTTGCACTTTAATTTACATTCTTGCCATATTTTAGAGCCCAAGGCAGACACATTTTTAGGCCACTGCTAGTGAAAAATATTTCTGAAAGGCTGTGGGTGTTTGTAATCTCCCTTCCTCTGGACATGCAGAGGCAGTGAGAGCCAGGGCAGGACTGGGAATGTGAGGCTGAGCTGTGCATCCTCAGGGGGACCCAGCCAGACCCTCCCCTGCACTGCCATGGTTTATTATACCTGCTAATAAATGATAATCATGGCATAACCCCTCACCTCTCAAACTCTCTGGTGCACAGTTAGAAATTAATAATGCTTTGGGTATCATATCTTTGTTTCTGCAACTGCTGCTACTGGGAGCTCTCTGTGTGCAGATTCTATTTAAATTCTCCTTTTCTTCTGATGTCTCTGTCAGCATTTGAAGCTGACTGATATTTATCACGGAGTGCTCACTGCCTGCCCTGCTTTCCCCAGTGCATACCCCATGGCCCTCTTGCTGAGGGCTGAACTGGCAAAGATGCTGGCAAGCATCAGACACTCAGGCTAATGACTTGGGCTGCCTTCTCAACATAAAGCTTTTGCCATTTTGGTTGAGGTATTTTTGTTTTGTTTTGATTTTCTCTGCAAAAGGTAAAGGGTGTTACCCCCAAAACCCCTCTTAGTTTGGAAGCAGCTACTGAGCTAGCAGAGCTAGGCTGGCAGAGTGGGTTTAATGCTTGGTGAGCATTCAGTGATCCATCCTGGAGGCCTTGAGTGAGCCAAAGAAGTAGTTTAATTCATAGTTTTCAGTGTATTTCTCCTGCTGGTAGGTTACTCACTTGAAAAGTGGCCATATTTTACTGTCAGTACCATTGGAGAAGAAATAGTGCTCGTTTCAGGATAAATGAGAGAGAAGTGTTACCATAAGACAAATTTTTGACGAGTGTTCTTCTGTTGGTACAGATGGCATCTGTGTATTTTTATCACTATAAATCACTCACAGTTGGAGTCATACTCAGTCCAATATCTTGCTTTATGTTTATTGACATAATCACAGTTTCAGAGATTATATTAATCACTCAGTTCTTTGGAAACATTTGGATTGGTAGATGAAAAAACATATTTATTTTGAGAAAGCAAATGGTACAATTAATTTTCGCATATTTGTACATTTACAAATAACAAACAAACTATATTGCAAAGCAGTGAATTAGAACACTGAAACATTGATTTGTAAGCTTTGTTTTCCTCCTCCAACACTACATTCAAATGCAAACTGTATTTTTGCAGTTTTCCCCCAAAGTCCCAATGTGTTGTTAAGATTCCTCAAGAAGTCTCGAATTTGTTTTTTGTAATGTTGTAATTTTTCCTGCTGACCACAGCAATGGTGCTCCCAGCTGGACCAGCTGGGAGGGGAGGATCACACAGAGGGCTTGGATCAAACCAACTTTTCCCTTCCATTCTTTTGGGGCTGGCTGAGGCCTTGTTTGGCTGGGAGCAGAACCAGAGCAGCTCCTCTTGCACTGCACAGGTCACCCCTGCCAGGGTGGGAGCATCTTCTGCACAGGCAGGAGCAGAGATGGGAGGGAGCAGCCCTGCTCCCACTGCTGAGCGAGTCTGACTTGTGCCCTGACAGCCACAGGAAAGGGAAGAGAGTCCCTGCTGCTGGTGCTGGAAATGTCCCCATCACAGGAACAATCTCTGGGCTCTGCTCCCCTGCGTCCTGCACAAGGGTGAAGAGGGAGCAGGCTCACTCCAAGCTTTGCAAACAATGCCTGAAGGAAAACAAAGAGAATGATTTCTTCATTTCCTCCATGAAAACCATTTTGTTTGTCCCCTGTTTTCCACAGGCTGTGTGAGGGAAGCTGGCCTGAATGCACAGCAGATGTGAGGTGGTGCCAACTGGTATGTATACATACATATATATATATATATATAAAACTCCTGTGACCTGATCAAGCCAGAAGACTTCTTACTCACAGGTTTTTTCACAATCAATGCAGTTTTCCTCTTCTGAACCTCAGCAATTACCCAGTTCAATTAACTTTGAAAGAACGATATTCAAACTCTGAAATACTTAAACCCAGCTAAGATGCAGCCAGATAATTTTGCACCAGTAGCATTCATTGAAAACTGTAAGAAAATGTGTGTTTCTATAGGCAGGCACACCCAACCTAACCAGTTTCAAATTTGTACACACTTGCATTAGCAAATTGAAGCTTGCTTTGCTCAACTGAAGCATGAGTCATAAAGATATCAAAGAAAATAACATCCAAAATTCTACCTGAAGAGTAACATATAATTAAAAAATGGGTTGACTCAAAGGAGCAGCTGTGTTCATAAGCAGAATTATCTTCCATGACCTTGGCTCTATCTAAATGTGCCTTCACACAGAGGGGCAGCACTGGCTGGCCCTGGGCACCCTCCGAGCACCTCAGCACAATTGTTCCAAAAAGTCAGGACAGCTTTGGCACTGCTGGGCTGCAGCAATGTGGGAGGGGGAGTTTGTGTTTGGTTCTGGTTCTTGTAGCCATTTTAGCAACTCTAGTTTAGTGTTAATGACTCTGGGTGGGCCTGGAGGACACTTGGTGTGTTCCTGGTACAAAATTGAATCAGAAACAGCTCCCCATCCTCACTGGGCCAGTGAAATTCAGTTGCCTCTGTAAAGGAGAAGGGAAAAATTCTTCATTTATATTTTTCTGAGGGGAGTAATTCCACGAAGTCCAGGGCACTTCCCCTGTATTTACTGCCCTGTGCCTGAGGTCACCACGTGCCCCCCCAGATCTGGGAACTCCCAGGAAACAGCTGTGAGAGGGTCACACTCTGGGGGTTGTAGGGGGGAGAAAGGAACATTGCAGAAAATCATTTGCCTAATCTATTTTATAAATCCATATTCACACACCCATACATTTCTATTTAGGTATTTGCACATCATAGCAAAAGGGACATCAAAAGTCCCCCAGCTGAAGCTGCTGGGATGAGCTGGATCAGCTTTGCCTGGAGCCTCTGATGTGAGCAGGGATTGTTCACTGCAAGGACTTGGAATTCTGCAGTACAGTGCAGGCAGGAGCTAGAGATGGCTTCCCTTGGATAACCTAAAATTCATAGCAGAACCAGAGGGGAAAAGCCTGATCCCACATAAACTCATTTTCCTATCAGCTGAGAATCTTCACTGTCTTACCATGATGGGTCTGGCACACACAGATAGTGGAGTTTGTGTAGGAATGGCTTATAATAATTCATATATTGAGGTGTTAATAATGTTTAGAATAAACTTAGATGTATTAAATATACAGTATTAAAGTATTAACCATGTTTGTAAACACAAATTCCTGCCATTAAGAGGTAATTGGGAGTATTTGTAATTAAGTAATATTCTCTAGTGGAAATGACATGCATTATACTTCCTATATTGATTCAAATGTCATTAATATTACACACAAGACAGATGTCCTTCAAAGGAACAGCAGAAAACCTTAATTTAAAAAAAAAAATAGAGATCTTCAGTGGAGTTACTTTCCTGACTAAACCATCGTGTAGCTTTGTGTACCTGCAGGGAAGGAGGAGCTGGAGCTGTAAGAGCTCAGAACTGAGGAATTAAAGTGCAATTCTTTGGGAATTTCCCCGTGGGAGATTAAATGTCAGACATGTCTGTAATGCCCTTCCAATCCCAGTGACCTCAGGAAGGTCTTTACTTCTTGGCTTCCTCCTTCTTCCACTGTGTCAGAGGTACCAGCAGGTGGTAACTTCTAATATAATCTTTAATAATGTCATGATGCAAGAGAAAACACAAAACACGATGGGAACTCCACACCAAAATACTGTGTAATTATTTCTTGCATTTAATTGTAAGTATAGAGCAGCACTAAACCAACAAAATAATATTCAATTCACATGTAAAAAAACTATTGTTGGAGTTACAAATTGGGAATTGTCAGATGTGAGAGAGCAGAGGTTGTTTCCCCACATGTGCAGGAATGCCCTTGGTGAGTTGATCAGGCACATTGTGCAATTTTCCTATCAAATTTTGTAAGATTGCTGCTGCAAGATTTCTGCCATCTGCACCTCGTTTCAGTGAGAGCAGCTGTGCTGCTGCTCCTTTGGCCACATCCATTTCATAACTGCAAAATTCATCTTTAGGCTTGGATTTCACTCAAAATGGAATTTGTAAAGAAAGAAAATATATGAAATAGCAAACTGCACCAGCAGCCCCTGGCCTGCCTGTGCCTCTGCACTTTGGATGCAGTGATTTCCATGTCCTCTTCTCCCTCTGTTAATGGGAATGAATATCCAAAAACACCATCAGGACCCTTTTATCTGACCTGTGGGGGTGTACAGAGAGCAGTGGTTAGATAAGGGCATGTAAGCAAAAGATTAGATAGTACTGAAGCAAGGTTTTATAAATCTGTCTCAGATATCACATATGAAAGAGGTATTTAATGGATGGGGTTAAAAGTACTAAGTATTAAGATTATTTTAAAATTCTTCTTGATAACTTGCTGCCTTGAGTCAGCATGAATGGACAGAAATTGACTGGTATGTATTTGGAATTTTTATTGAGAAAACACTTGTTTAGATGCTTGGTGTCAGAAAAATATAAAATATTTGGTATGAAAAGGTATTAAGGTCTGTGTGTGAAGTACATCAAAATAATTCAAATAATCAAACCCTGCAGCTCCACTCTTCTGTTTAACTCAAATGTTATTTCTATAAAGATTTTGATCCTTACAGGTACTAAGACTGTCCTGATTATTCATCTTGACACAGTATTTAGATCAAGACCTGTAATAATCTGTTTGTTAGGACTGTAACCAGATTTTACAGTTTGCATTTGTGTACACAGGCTTAGCTGCATGAAGCTCTGCTGGCAGGTGAGGACCATGGCTGTTCCTACATCTTCTTTGTGGTTTCTGACAAGTATTTTAAAATGCAAATGCCTGACATTAACTAATCTTGGCCTGATCTACAGCCTGGTGCCTTGACATCCCTGTTGCTTTGGAGAGAATTTGGTAGTTTTGAATGTCCTTTAGGTGGCTTGGAATGTTATATATTGGAGTGTAATATATTGGCCATCTCAAAACTGCAGCCTGTGTTCTTGTAGCTCCTCTGGCACTAGGTGCTGAAGAAAGGGAGTTTATCAGATGGAATATTTAATCCAGGGACTGGCTCATGTGTTTGATAATGCAGCTTGATCTGCAGTGGCTGTGGACAGGTTGCAGCTTGACTGTAATTATGGATCATATAAACACATTACAGCAGGAGTTTCTATAGGCACGGTTCCAGGAACAATCTGGGCTTGTTCTAAATAACAAATATAGCACCAGTGCAAAGTGTGGGAATGGGCACATAACATCCAGGAAAAATGCTCCTGCTGGTTGGGCTCCCATTTGGCTGCTATGTGCATGAGAACAAGAAAAAATCAGTTAATTGGGGAGTGTTAGGAAGCAGTTGGAAAGTCATTGTTTTGCCAAATTAGGAGTCTTGATGGTAAGACCAAGTTCACAAGAAAATTCCTCACTGTCGCTGCTTGGCTCGAAGATGTGATACAAAGGGAGCTTAATTGGCTGTCCTTTAAATAATTGAAAAAGCATCTTTCTTTGTGGAGACACCTCCTTGCTGGCAGGCAGAGCTGCTCAGGGGAGGGATGGAATGCTTGCAGAACATGCAGGAGCATTTTTGGGTGGTTACATGGACCAGGCTGGCAGATACCTGTGGCTCCTCGTGACTGCATTCCTCCCCTTTATCCTAGAGGGAATTTTCTCCCTGGCTGGGTGGCTCCAGGCATCCAGGCACTGGCTGACATTGGATCCCTGCATTCAAAACTGATGATTCCTCCTAATTCTCCTTCTCCACTCCTGTTTTTGTCCCTGTGGAATGTGGCTGGAACATAACGGGCCCTTTCCTTTTCCAAGAACTCTGTAATAGCCCAGCAAGGTTTTCCCAGCCAGCAATGAGGATTTCACTGGTGGTTTTGGTGCTCTTTGGAAGTGGCTCGCTCAAAACCAAACAGGCAAAACCTCACAACAGAAGAAATTTGCTTCAAATAACCAGCTGTGAGAATTGCCTGAGCTGTGAGAACTGGGAGTGCACAAGGAAAAGGTACAAAACCTGCAGGAGGAACTGAGCTCTATTGACTCATCCTTCATTTTTCACCCTTAATAGTTCAAAACATGAACTTTTTTATTTGGGTATTTTGTTTCCTTTTTTTTTATTTGTGGTTTTTTTTTTTTTTAATGGGGTTTTTGGTTCTGATTTTTTGACATTTCTATCATGTTTTCATTGTTTCCGAGTTTTCTCCAAAGGCCTGGAGGATAAGGTTTAAAACACTCATTTATTGAAGGATATTTTATGTATTCCTGTGCTACAGAAGAAAGGAATGGATATATCCAATCCAGTTACTTATGTGGGAAAGGAAAGGGGTGTAAAAATCAGAGAATAAAAGTCAAGAATCTTATTTGGGGTCTACAGCTGCAATATTATTCATGCCCTGTGATGAATCGTTTGCCATCCCTTTACTTGGCCTGCCCCCTGTAATATGGTGCAAAATGACAATTTTCCATGAATGTGTCCTGACTAAAAAGAAAAATAAAAAAACAATTTCACATCTTTATAGGGATAAATTGATTTAATACAATGGCAGAGGATAGTTGTTGTTTCATTTGGTGAGTAGGAACCGTGGGATTCTTTGCAAAAATTCTCATTAAAGAATTAAATTTATCAGGATACATTCCAAGAGAATATTTTGGACAGTACTGACACTCTGGAATGATTTGTCTGTAAGAACTTTTAGAGATACTGGGCATGAGATCTCAGCTTGTTCTCACAATAACTTTGGTGATGATGCTTATCATTCTTATAACCATTATTATTTTTATATAGCTGATTAAATGTCCTAACACTTGGCAATAAATGTGCTATTTAATTACAGTAGAGGGACAGCTGTGAGGTGCAGTGATGACTGGCCTTTATTTCACCGCCTTTGAAGTTTAACTCCACCCTACAAAGTCCCTTATTCCTGAATTATACCCATCATTCTCTCTCTAAAATGCTTGCACAAGACTGGGGTTGGTTGCCATCAAAACAACACCAAGGTAACAAACCAAAATTTTCTGAGTCTGAGCCACTGTGAAGTTGCCTTGTCACTTGTCTTTCCCAATGCACTGGGCTGAGGTGACCCCAAAATTCATCTCTCCTCTAATCTAGAAAGAAAGCTGCACAGCTTGGTCCATTCTGTCCTTCTAGTGTTAGCAGACTACAAACATTTGAATTATTTAACTAAATTGCATGCAAATATTTCATTAAAAGTAGCCAGATCACTAGTGAGAGCTGTTATTTTATTTTGTAAATGTTCTATACTTCCCTCTCTAAATACCTTTCTGGTAATTTCTGTCAGCTCGCTCACTTTCCCTTTGCATTGCATTCTGTTCAGTCATTGGCTCAATGAGCAGTGACAAAGCCACTCCAAATTCAAGATTCCTTTTCAAATGTTGGTCATATTTTAAGAATCTCAGAACCAGGCAACTTCTAGAAATTATAATACAAAATCGATCTTGGTGAGAGGAGTAAGGTACAGAACATAAATCGTAATTAATAATTGGGAAAACTTAGGAAAAAAGTTGAAGGTTCTCAACCTTATATTTTATTGGTTGTCTATGAATACTACACAGAATAAAATCTGCCATCATTACAGTGATGCTGAGGGTTTGAATTACAGTGTAAGGCCATTACACACAGAGATTTGAGGTAATCAACTCTATGTCCTGCAACAAAATCCTTCTGAAATGATTATAAATGCAATTATGGCACCCTGAGGGTCATTAGTTTGTGGAGAAGCTGTGGCTGCCCCATCCCTGGCAGTGTCCAAGGTTGGACATTGGGGTTTGGAGCAACCTGGGACAGTGGGAGGTGTCCCTGCCCATGGCAGGGCGTGGGGTGGGATGAGCTTTAGGGCTCCTTCCAACCCAAACCATCCTGGGATTCTGGGAAGCTTTTGAATTCTAAGTCTGAACTGAAAAGTCCTGCTCTTTGCCATTTTGCAGGCTGAAGCTGAGTGAGTGTCTGCTTTGGACCGTGATGGCTCCTGCTGGCTCCTGGTTTGGCATTCCCAGGAAGGTCTGTGCTCCAGGGAGGGAACATCCAGGGCACCAGATCACCTGGCCCTGCACTCAGCCCTCAAACACCCTGCGTGGCCTAAGGGCACTTTGTAACTCCTTGGCCAAACCCAAACACCTCCCAGGCTAAGTGAAGAGATTTGGGGATTCTTTGGAGCAGTTTTGCAACCCCTGGCTAATTCTGACTGCGTGTGTTTGGTTTGCCCAGAGAGCGAGAGCCTGCCAAGAGAGCTGATTTCTCCTTCTGTCAAGCATTTCCAGAGAATCTCTCTTGGTTTGAGTTTATCCAGCAGAAATGTCTTTGAGATTATTAAATGTGATATCTTAAAGTCTTTAACCTGTGAGAGGAAATGGCATTTTCCCCTCTGTTCACAACAAGCAGCTCTAGAAATAATGGTCTTAAGAGGCAGCAAGGGAAACTTAAAGATAATCTTAAGGAAATTGATGACAACAGTTAAGCCATGCAGTGGATTGCCTGCAGAGGTTATGCTGTTGTCAGGAAGGGACTGACAAACTTGAAGGTGCATTTAGGCATAGCTGATCCCTCAAGATCCTTCTACTTTGCATTGTGAATGAATCAGGAACAGAAACGAAGTGTGCCTCGTTCCTTTTCAGCCTCAGAGATTCCTTTCCTTTCCTTGTCAAGGCAGGAGTTATGACCCTGACTTGCTTTTACCCTCTTGGTTTATTGGCTTATTGCAGTTCAGTTTGTGTGGCTCAGAGAAGCAGATTTAGCAATTGTACATGGCAGAGATTGTCATGGTGCTTTGTAGTTCTTTCACTTTTTCCCAAGAGTGACAAAGAATCTTTGCAATAAAAATGAAATTATAGCAGTCATTCTTACAGGCTTGAGCTGTCACATCCATAAAAATACACCAACAATGTAAGTCCACACAGAAATGTTAAAGCACAGAGAAGACATCAGGATGTTGCTGGAAAAAGAAAACCAAACTGTTCTCTCTAATACTGCATTTTCCTTTGAAATAACTGTCATAGGCAAAATCAGAGTTTGTAATTTCAACTCCAAAGCTCAAATTGGTGAAGCCAGGACAGTTTTTCCGAGTGGAAAGGTGTTTAATTCCCTGGAATGTGGAGTGGTGGTGAAGTTTATTTGACAGAGAGCTCTCTTGTGTTTGAATCCTAGAATGAAATTCTTTGCACGTGTTTGTGCATTCGGTGAAATCAGAGGTCTTTGTGCTGTGTTTACTGAACAGCTTTTATGAGATATAAATACCAGCACATTCTGGTGGGTTTCTAACAAACAGAATGGTCTGCTCAGCCCCAATATGGTCCTGTGTTAGAGCAGATTGGATGGTACCCTTCGATGATGGGAAATGCATTTAAATTCCATCCAATGGCATGTATGGCTTATAAATTTAGAGAGGCTGTGGGTGTAGAGAAGCTGATTGTATAGCATTATTCATTACGTGCCTTATATCAACTTTTGGCTCCTATTCTGTTCAATGATTGCACATTAGCATTCTTCTTGATCTTTGGTGCGTGACGCTTCCTGCAGAACTGGTTTGGACCTGTCCTCCTGCTTGAAGAATATTCTTTCTTCTGCTCCTGTCATTAGAAAAACTTCTTATTGATAGTTGATGATTTTCCAGAACTCTTCCCCGTTCCCAAAGCTACAGGCTGGATACTCCCAGCCCAGCCTTGTCTCTGGAACAGCACTGATGGGTGCATGGATGAGGGGCTGCTGGATCATTTGGGAAAGGCCCCTGATGGCACCTTCCACTTTGGCCACAGGCAGAAGGTTCTCCTGTGCCTTTCTGGCTGATCACTTGGGTTGGCAGCTGGCTTGCAATTGAAATAATGAGGCAATTAATGAGTTCTGGGAGTGATAGTCTAAATTACACTGACCACAGAATTAGTAATTTGTGGATGAGTAGCTTGTGAGGAACTGGGTTCTGTCTCTTCACTCTCACTGTCTGTAAAGCACATGCCTCTCTCTATTACACTGAGTTTATTTTAGCCCTGTGCTCTGTGGTGTAAAATGCTTTCATCTTGCTTTGTGGATAATCTTCCCTAGAGACGGAGAAATTGGGCTGCAGGGAACAGGGGAACATCTTTTCTGATACAGTTATACGGTGTTTATTATTATTATTATTAT
>VYXF01010571.1:566-23781 GCA_013397295.1 Polioptila caerulea
GATGTCGCCAGCATCCCTCTGGAAAAGCAGCCGGGCGGCGGGATGAGGGATGCAGGAAGAGGGATGCAGGATGCGGGATGAGGGAAGAGGGATGTGGGATGCGGGACACGGGATGCGGGCTGCGGATCGAGCCTCGGCGGTGCGGGGCAGCCTCGGGGCCGCCCCGGCACTGCCGCCCATCGCCGGACGGGAGGCGCTCCGGGAAGCGGAGAATTTGGGGAATTTGGGGAATTTGGAAACTCCCCCGCCCCCGCTGGGAGTGGGTGCCGGCGGGCTGGGGAGGGGACAGGGGAGCTGGGGTTGGCTTTAGCAAGTTTCGCTCGTGCAAATCCCCACCTGTAGGTTTTGCTGAGGACACGAGTATTAAAATTGCAAATTTTGAGTAGAATAGTAATAATTTCGCTTACCACGACCCTGACCACTCTGTGCTCAGCCTGGTACTCTGCTCCAGCCAATGTGACACAGCGACAGAAGGTGAGAGCAGAGAGCCTGGAAAGTCTTGACCCCAAAGCACTTTGTCCCTCAGGAGCCTCCGAACACAGGTCCTTTGTTAAATTGCTCCATCCTCCACTGAGGATCAAAATGCTCCCTGAGCATCAAAATGCATTTTTAAAGGATGTTCGTTTGCTTTCTCTGCTTTTGTTCTGAAAGAAGTTGGTCGTGGACAATAAAGACCCACAGTCCTGTGTCTAAATCAATCTTGTTCATCTCCTGAATCCCTGTAATTACTTATTTCTTTTTTCTGGAATAAAATTTTGAACCCTCAACCTCCAATTTTTGTTTTTTTTTTTTTTTTCTTCTTTAGTGCCTATTTCTCAGCTAGCTTTTCATCCCACCTGATCCCTTCATCTTGCTTTTATCACCATTTCTTAACTTTTTTTTTTTTAAATTTTCCTTATCAGGGTTAGTCTGGAATTCTAGATACGAGCCTTGCCTAATTTTTTTCTTCTGATCCAAACTTTGGCACAGAGCTAGTGTTAGACCATTTTACTTTAGCAGAGGGAGGGGGTGTCTGTGTTTAATTCCAGATGTTCTTGCCCCAGCGCTTTTTGTGTCAACTTTTTCTCTAGAAAAGTCTAGTTGAAGCAATGAGATACAGAATGCAAATCAGAAGCAGCGTATTATTTTAGATTGTGTCATAGCAAAGAACAGCACTACGCTCGACATTTTAGTTGCTATAATATGCTTTTTTCCCTATGAATTCTTATTAGAGAAGTTAATATTTAAAAGTGCAAATGGGAGAAAAAAATAGATCATGTTTGTTACTTGTCTTTTTCAATATGCAAAACTGGTTGGGAGCAGAGACAAATACGGATAATTAGATAAATGATTCATTCTTGATGCATTAGGATACGACTTCTGCTTAAATCATTCCAGCTGGAATGATGACCATCTCAGTCATGTTGAAAGCAGGAAAAAATGCAATGGATGAATATCTCACAGTTCTAATTTTCAGCTGATATAAACCATCATCCCAAAGTGCATGTCACTAGAACTTGCTCCTCCTTTCCCCTCAAAAGCAAGTGTTCGCTGTCTTTTCTCTTAACATTTCTTTGACATAAAAGGTTAACTCAAGAAAAAGAAAAAAAAAAAAACCAACAAGAAACAAAGGAAAAAAGGGTCTGTTTGGGCTGAAATACATTGTGTTCAGTCATGTGGAAAGACTGTGTCTAACTCTATTTTAGGGACCTCAGCTGTAGCGTTTGATCCCACCTGGATGCAGCACAGCCATGTACTGCCCTTCTGCAGCTGCCTCCAGCTGGCAGCAGGTCTGTGCAGGGCACAGTCACTGGGGTATCACCCGTGCTGGAGGACATCTGAGCAATCTCCTTCTGCACCCATCAGTCCTGGCAGGAGAGGTGTGTGGGGAAACCTATGGAGCTGCAGCTGTAGCTGCTGAATTCCTGGACAGCACCTTCTGCTGACTGTACAAACAACCCTGTGATGTGTGTTTTCTGATCTCTGAATGCTTGAGCAGGCTGTTTGAACATTATTTTAACATGGGGCTTTTTTTGTTTTTTCTCCTTAATGGAGTATTTATTATACACTCCTGCATCTATTGGGCCTTTAGTTCCACTGTGCTCTGGTGTACAGTGCATATTTACTTGTCTTTGTTTGAAATAAGATATAAATAAATTAGGCAACATGTATTGTCAAACAGTAGTGCTCTGTGGTTTACAATCCTTGCAAATTGTGCCAAATCCCATTATTGAGCTAGAAACCAATAGCTACTCCTTTTGTCTCCTTTCTGTTGCACAACCAGGAACCTGTTCAGTGATACCCTTGGATGTCAGAGATGTGGAAGATGTTCAAGGCCTGAAGGTGTTGAGCTTAATATTCACTCCTGAGTGTTGCAGAGATAACATGTCAAAAAGCATTTTGTGGGGGAAAAAATGCCTTATCCTTTGAAACCAGAAAGTTTGACAAGACGAGTTGGTTTGAGAGAAGTTATTTAGAATAGAAAGTGGTGTGAAAAGCACCTGTGAGCCTTAGGGTTTCGTGTTCAAAGTGCTTCCTATGGTGCAGAGTTCCAATAGATGAGAGTTACAAGGTTTTGGTCACTCCTCTGTGGTGCTGAAAGTCCTTCAGGCTCAGCTGAGCCCAGTCTCGGGGGACAGCAGGGAAACAATGAGACACTCACCATCAGCCTTTGGACATTCTCAGACCTCCTGAGCCTCCTGGGAGTGCTTACCTCCAGGGTGGCTAAATCAGCACAAATTAGCTGTGTAGCTGGGCTGGATTTCTTAGGTTACATGTCAGGTTGACATAACAATGTCAAGTCAATAAGGAAGCCTGAGGTTAAAACTAAAATGTTGCTTTACAGTCCTGAACTGAAAATGCCCTTATTGCAATACAGACTTGAAGCAATGATGGTCTTCAAAGCACCTTATCCTCTCTCCGTGTTAGGATCCCTCCTCCTGCAGTATCTGTGGAGAGGAGGTGCCCATGCTTTGCAAACCAGATAGGTTTAGCAGGTTCATTCAGCCCTGCTGGGTTGAGTCAGATTTATTCTGTGGTTAGGGAGACTTTAATCCCAGAAAGGTGGGCTGTAGTTGTCCCAAAACATCTCCTATTCAATGACACCACTAAAAAGATATCTTCCTATGATAAGCTGTGATATTATTCCTATGAAATAAACCATAATGAGCCAAGAACTACTTCCATGTCATCTATATTTCTGAAGAAATCTCAAAGAAAATATGTCATCAACCACCTTTATAATAGGGTATCACATAGACCTTGTCTGTGAATGTGTGAATTTAATAAATCGTCAGTGGAAAGCAAACAGCAGTGAGTTGTCCACCTTCATTTTCTGTCTTCTAGAGCCCTAAAATAATTAAATAAACATTTATTAAATGCTCCCATGAGAAAATTATTCTAAGAAGTTGTGTGGCTTGTCCCACAGAAACAGGATGGATGTTAGAGAGCAAAACAATAGTCTTGTGTGTTCCGCTCTGCGTCTTAAAACCAGAATTAATTGTACCAGCTATTTCAAAACCTTGAAATAACTTAATCTCTATTCAGAATATTTATATTCTTTGTCCACTGCATTCTCCAAATAAGCAGCTTAGTTTCAAATGTACTTTCAGATTGTAAATAGTGGCATGAGATGGCAATAATGCAGGTTGTCCCCCTAAACAAATTGTTCAATGGAATATGCTCTAAGGACACTGAGTTGCTTGAGGAGTTACTGGGCTGTGCCTTGATCTGCAGCAGCTGCTATAGTTAGACATGCTGTATCATGATTTCTGGGATGTTAGCAATGGGGATAAAGCCAGGCAAGTGATAATAGAAGTATCTGTAAATAAAAACAGACTAGTGGAGGTAGGACCACTGCAAACAGAAGCAATGCACGTTGTTCAGCTGAGCAAATATCTGTCACATAATGCAGCTGACATGAGACTAGCCATAATTAATGGGATTAATAAGGTAATCCAAGTGTTAAAATGTAAAATGGTTAATTCCTGTGACATCTGAATTTGGTTTAACCTGTGAATAGCAGTTAATTTTAGGAAAAAAACCTTCCATAACAGTGCAGAGTATTTAGGGTAACTCACCAAAACAAGCATTTACTAGTAAATAGAAATAAACAAAAGCAATATTAGTTTTCTTTATGCTTTCCCAGTGTCAATATTTAGCATGTTCTATTGTTCTGACATCTGGGCCATTAAATAGATAAAGATAATAGGGACTGGAAAAATGGCCAGCCAAGCTACCCACAAAGTAGGGGTATTATGAAATACTGATTGAAACTATGATGCCTGAATTTGAATTTGTAATAAAGCCTCTGGAGGTAAAAAAAGAAAAAACATCCAACCCAACAGTGACAAAAAACATTCCCCCCAAAATCCCCAATTTCTCCAGAAACTCAGTCAAAAACCTACATAACTGCATAGGCAAAGAGGAGTTTGTGCATGCAGTTCTGTATTGCTCAGTATCAGCTTTTGGAGCATGGCAAGTGTATGTGTTTATTTAGTAAACTAAGCCAGACATTTGACTTGGATGTCACATGAGGTCAGTTCGCTTTTGCTGCCCTGTGAAGTGTGTGGGATAAACAGGGCAGCAATAAGCAATGAAATGGAGAGCTGTGCACATGCATTTCCTATGCAGGACAGAATGGATGGCTGCTGGAGGTAAATGCTCTTCTGACAATGAAAATACTTGGCTTCTGTCTCTCTTTTTACTTCAAGGTCTCTGAAGATTGCACTAATTTATTCTTATGACCTGCTTTACCTATGATTTACCACCTATCTTTTCTTTTCTTTCATTCCTAGGCTGATTTATGTATGCACATTTCCTTAATACAATGTTGCAAGTGCTTTTATTTCTCTTTATATGGAGTCCTTCAAAACTCTCAACACTAATGCTCAAGGGCACAAACTTCATAAGAGCAAAAAGTGACATCACTTTTGATTTTCTTTTTTTTGTCATTTACATCAGTTTCTCAAATAACTTATATTCTCTGGATGTACCTGACGTCAAAGCAATCATTAAGATTAATTTTCTAAAACATACAAAATCTCTTTGCTTCCATGAGTGGGGTTTCTAATATGTAAATTGCTTCTTCATTGTGAGGGTGACCATGTACTGGAACAGGTTGTCCAGAGAGGCTGTGGAGTTTCCCTCACTGGAGATATTCAAGAACTGTCTTGACATCATCCTGTGCCCTGTGCTCTGGGATGAACCTTCTCGAACAAGGAAGTTGGACCAGATGACCCCCTGTGGTGCTTTCCAATCTGATCCATTCTGATTCTTTGAAAGCTCAGAGCCCCAAGAGGGCTTCTGGGTCTACAAATAGTGTCATTTGCAGATACATGGAGATGTAGTTAAGTGATCTCACACAGAACACCATATGAGTGACTGTCATTTTTGCTTTTCCCAAGTATAAAATCTAAGAATTAAGTCTCAGTGCACCGGTTTCATGCTGTCAGTGTTGCGTCCACAATAAACACCTTGGTGAAGTAATAAGAGTGACATTTAAACTGCTTATTTACATGGCAGAGATTGTATGTGATATTCAAAAGCATGAGTTTACAGTGAATCAGCTACTCAGTACTAACTCCCATTAATGTTGCTGGTGAGGGCTGTACATCCCTACTCTACTTGCAGAAGTAGGGTCTTCGAGAGGACAGCAAGAGAGACAAACCCTAAGAAGGACTGGAAAAAGGAATACACCTTCAAAAGGAATGCACATTCACAGTTTATTGGTCCTGCCAGAATGTCTTTTACACCTGTCAGAGCTGTCAGAGTGGAGGCTCCCTGTCCGCATGGGATGCACTGTTAATCCTCAGCTCTCACCGCCGGGCTGGGGCTGGGTCAGCTGTACAGGGACCCCTGGTTCCCACTTCTGGAGCTATTACAGGTCCCCTGCAGCCTGGAGGAAGGGGTTTTGGTTTCTGGATGAAAGTATAGTTGATTCAAACTTGTTTTGATAAAGCAAAGTATGTTTGTTGTGAAAGCACTTACAAAATGTAATGACAGAGCAGATAGGTTAATAATGGAGCCAGTGCAGCAGATTTGCTTGATTTGACTTGATCCAACAACCCAATGTACCCACTGAAGGAACCAGATGAGAACATTCCCCCAACCTTCCCCTTTTATCATTTGGGGACTTGGTACATTCTGCTGCCTTATCTCTTCTAAAACCAGTACGTACCAGTTTAGCTTAAAGTGGAACTTTCTTCCCTCCCTGTCTGTAATGGTATTACCTATGGCAAAGTCTAATTTTCTGCTTGTTTCTAAGTTGAGTGATATAGATTATTGTCTCAGTTCCCTGGATTTTCAATATGTACAGTCGATTTAATGTGTAAAATAATTATATAATCAGCTCTTATTTGATATAATTTATTATTTTTCCAATTTCTCGGAACTTCAGTGCTGTTTTTCCATGAGCTGCTAATAATTCAGTTCTGCCTTTATAAGCAAATCTTGCAATATAGACAAAAATATTTTCTCACATGCTACAGGTATGGCTCATTATATGCAAAATGTCTGTCGTGCTTATTGTGTGCCCCTCCTTGCACAGCCTGGTGCTGCCTTCACTGTGAGGAGAGGAGAGCTGGAGGAGCAAGTCAGCTCCTTGTTGTGACTCTTCCCTATCACGACTCAGGCTGGCGGCAGGGGATGGCTGATTGTCACTGGGAAAGTTGTAGTGCTCTTGAAGACAAGCAGTCAGCTCGTGATGCCACCACCCCAATATTTGGGGTCGGTGACATCAATTCACAACTGAACAAGAGACTTTGAGTTGTCTGGAGGAGAGGGGCGAAGAAGCTGCCTTTGTCAGAGAAAGGAAGCCTTGGCTAGGGATTGGTGGAACTCATGAATGAGGTCTGAGAGCCTCAGCCAGGTAATTAAGTGCTGAAATGGACTATGATTGCATGTTGAGCAGTGTGCATACCCAGCTGGTGTTACACTGAAGTGAGCTGCCACCTCACTGAGGGATGAACATGTGCATAATGTCATTCTGTCTTGAAAGGATGTTGACATGGCTGTACCTGTTTTGATTTCTCTATTGTCTTGAACGTGACAAAATTAGGAGTGCTTTACCTTCTGAATCAGTTGTTTAACAGATGTTTGCTCCTTGGATGACATTATCTTTTATTCGTTTACTTCTTTTGCTAATGGTCTGCTTTGCACCTATGACAATATATGGCTAACAGGTAGAATAGAAATGGGAATGTAGGCAGCTGGAAAAGTTGTTTTCCTCACCAAGTACCTGGGTCATAAATGACTGCAAACACTTAATCATGGTGAATACAGCTGTACAGCAGTTGTTCAGACACTTTGTCAGTAACCCTGAGCTAACCACTGGTGAACAGATAATGCTCTTCTGGCCTTCTCTTCAGGAAGAGGTATAATGGTGCCTCGGGGCACAAAACACAGTGGACATTACTGTGAGGTAGTTGGACAGAAGTTTACCCCTCCATATCATGGTGTCACAGATTCTTATTTGTAACCAACATGAATTCAAACTGACTTGATGGCTGAAAGGTATCAAAAGAAGATAATGATGTCTTTGTACAAAGTCGTGCTTGTTGTTCTCTTGCCTGTAAATTTTCAAGAAAGAGAGAGGAAAAAATGTCTAAGTAAAAAATGTGACTGATGTGGAAGAGGGGACTTCAGGGAATAGATGGACCTCAGGTCTGTAAGCTTATCTACTATAGCCTGAAGAAGCATGAATGCCAGGTAATGAAATATAGTGAGGGGCCTGGCCAAACAAAGGCCAGAGTAGTTTGCATGTGGCTGGCACCACCCTGAGGACCTGTTTGAGTATATTCAGTTCAGTACTTTATGTAAATAAAACACTTGGCTTGTGCCATTATTTTTTTGTAATTGCTTTTTCATTAAAACTTAAAAAAATACTTTAGGAGTGTTTTTCAGGATTGTCATTGGAAACCTTGTACTGATGTGTCTACTGCAAGTCTCTATTAAATTATGATTGTTCATCTTTTAAAGACAAGTCAAACAAAGAAGTGGAGGAGAGAGAGTCAGTCAGAGACTAAAATAGGATGATAAATTCATCCCTGTTTTACTTATCATTCTTAATTTTTCATTCAAGTTTGATATTCACAGAATGTACTTTCTCTATACTTTGCTCTTTCTTTTGATTAACCTGTCAGCATAATGGTGCTCTTCATTAGACATAAGCATACATAAATATTTAATTTGATAGAGAAGACCAATGCAATGCAGTTGCCTGCATTGTCCCACTCTGAAACAAATCAAAAGGTATCTATGGGAAAACTTAGAGTGGAAGCAGCACTGCTGAAAGCAATATCCTTACACCTTCTGCTAACAAAGAACTTATTCCAGGGAGTGAGCACAAGGTCTAGAAAACAGTTTGTTCCTGGATGTCTTCTGAAATATTGAAAGGCTTTGGTGGTTTTCTGAACTGCTTCTACACAGCTAAAGCCCTGTCTCTTTCTCATCTGTACCTGAGATACTTTGGTGATACATTCAGCATGCTTATTACATAACGCGTGTATATGGAGAGAGATGTTGCCACTGTCCCTGACAGAGAAAATATACAGGAGGCATCTTTTCTTTCATGTGTCCTCTTGGTGTCTGCTCTTGCTTATTCTTCCATCAGCCACTGCTTCCAGCCTTTGTTCAGCCTCCAAGAGCACTATCTGCCCTGAAACAGTCAACTAATTGTAAACTAATTGCAAACTCCATATTCCCTTCTCCTTCCTTCATTAAATCTGTTTACATCAGACAGGAAGATAAGGAGGTAGTTTTTCTGTAGCTTTGAACTTCTGCAGCTGCTATTGGACAATTGGATGTTTGGGCTCTCTGCACCTCAGAAAATCCTATTTCAGGCGTTTAAAGTAATCTTTTATTGCTGAGTTGCTTCAAGCTGTGTGTAAGCAGATAAACTGAGTGCATATTTTTCAATGACACTAGGAATTAGTAGATTTAAATACTGACCATTTCCACTGCAAGGAAGTAAAATTCGAATGTTTTAGATCCTAAGTATATGAGCTTTGAAATGTAAATGTAAGACATAGATAAGTAAAACAAATCTGTCAGGAAAAGACTCTGTACTCTACCTTAGTGTTCCATGAGACACGTCAAATGGTTTCTTTCATTAGGACTTTAACATCAGGACATTAACACTAGTAAATACCCTGCTTTACTAGAAATCAACTGTTGATTTAATAATTGTGTGGTGACCTGCTGCCTGCAGCTAGACCATTTCCCTAGGCACTGAGAAATGCAGACAGTCCATTGCTTTGAATCATCCTTCCTGTGATGTCTGTGGCAGATTACCTGAGGATCCCCAACTACCACACAGCCATTAATGCAGAAGTAGCCAGTGAATGAGCCATGTTACCTCTGATTTAGAGATGAGGTGGGCATGGGAGACAAAGGTGCATAAAAGAGCATGCTGAAGGACACAGAATATTTTTTTTTTTGTGCAGTCAACTGTTCCATTGGCTCCAACCCTAACATTTCACAATGAGACTCCTCGTGGTGAACAGTAAAATGGGCTAGGCACGGGGAATCTCATGCTGACTTGTAATAATACAAGTCATTAGCCTGTTGTTTCAATGTTGAAAGGGGCTCAAAGCAGCAAAGTAACTGACTTGTTTAAGTTGAGAACCTCTGTCCTCTTCCTTGGCACTTACCCAGAGGTAGGGATAGGTGACTGTCAGCAGTGGTTATCCTGCGTCCTAGCTTCCAGTACCAACCCGGGCTGAACAGGCAAAGGTTACATTTCTGTCCTCTGTTTTATATACTGGCTTCCTTGAAACAGCAGGAAGACAGACACAAAGTGTGACTCCAAGGTAGCAGATTCAATGTTTTGGCAGGAGCATTTTATTTTATTTTTCAGTGAGATTCCACTTGGGCTGTTTGAACATTTTCTTCCCCTCTAAATTTCTTTAATATGGTTATTTTTAAATATTCTTTGATCATGCTGTCTTCTGTTTATCTTACAGAGTGTAGCCCTTTGTCTCACAAGAGCAGGTTCACTCCCTCCCTGCCTTGACACGTGCTGCTAAACCCAGCTGATTTCTTGCTGTGCAGCAGATCTCTTCCTGGTCCTATGAGTGGAAAGGGATGTTTGCCATGTGGAGTCCAGCAGGGCTAGTAGCATATTTCTTTTTCTGAGCTATTACCTCATTTGATTACTACCTGCCTTTTTTACTATTTTGCAGGCTATTTACATGGTCAGCTGGTAAGTGATAGGTAAGCTTACTACTAATTGAATTCCTTTTTTGGAATGCAGTTTGGGATGGACAGATCCCATATAAGGCAACAAAAATAATTACCCAGGAATATGTTATCAGGTTGTGATGTTATCACATCAGTTATCAGGTTGAACAGCAGACTCCAGGTACTGTGTAACTTCATACAAAATATTCCCCTCCAAGAAGCAGTGCTGTTCTTTATGGCAGAAGATTCTGGAAAGATGATACAGCCTCGAATAGGGAAGGTGCAGCTGAGGTTGTATATTCACCGAACTACTCCTCTGTGTCAAAGCACTCAGTTTCCAGGAGCAGACAGCTATAATTTTTACTCTTGACACTTACAATCAAAACCTCTTTACACATTTTTTCCAAGTTCACAATCAGCTATGTTTGGTCCCCATTGCTTCTAGAGAAAATTTGGGGTAGGAGAGGTACTGATGATAGGCTTTAAAAAAAACTGTAAAAAAAAGGTTAATCATTATCTAGCCACCAACATTAGAGGCAAACTTTAGAAGCTTTTGATAAAGACCCATCTAGCCCCACATTCCCACTGCTGAGTAGGAAGCTTCCTCCACTCATTCAGAGCATGTTCAACAGTGCCTCAGTCGTTAATATTGTTTGATAAATTGTTTCAGTTTTCCTTAAGAAAATTACTCACTTCGGACCAGGCAATTGTCATAGGTTTATACACCCTGTGTTTATGTTTATACTGGATTTTCAGGGTGCTTATTCAGAACCCAAAATGTCCTAATACTTTTATTCAAATCTGAAACTTTGAAACATCCAGGGTTTACCAGGATGCTTCACCCTGGTGAAAAAAGCCACCCAGTGCTTTCTCATAAACCTCTATCAATGAGGATAGTAATACTGAAGAGTTCCTTGGAGGGTGTAATAAACATTATGAATGCAGGACTTCTGTTGTAGGAGTCTGACTAATGTGTGTTTGGCCCATGTCCTATCTACTGACCAATCCAAGATCAATCTCTTAGCTCATCTTGCCCTCTGCATTGAGCTGTTGACTAATGAAGAATAGAAGAAATCTACTTCAATAACTGAAGAAGCTAATGGGAAGAAAAGAATAAAAGGGATAGGAGAAAAAAGAATAAAAAGAAAATAAAAAGAGAAAGAAAAGAGAGAAAAATTCTGATGGGAGAAGCTCATGATCAGGAAAATTTCATTTCATTTCATTTCATTTCATTTCATTTCATTTAATTTCATTTCATTTCACTTCTTTCTTTTTCCCATCAGAGACATCTCTGATAATATAATATCAAATTAGGAAGCTCAACACCTTTAGTTTGAAAGTTTTTACTCTATGTCTAAGCAGCAAATAATTTCTAGATGCTATTTTTATTGTATTGGTATTAGTAAGCTTTTTGATCTAATTAACAAAATAAGTACATGAGGAAAATGAGGACGAGAATATAGAGTCACCATGTACCAGCTCCTTTTTGGATTGAGACTTATCCTTTCCAACATGTCCCATGTGTAACTACTTTGGCCAAGAGAAGAGAATGGTATGAAACTCTGGTTATGTTCACATCAATGTTTTGCCATGAGTTTTAATGATAGAAGATTTCCCTTCCCAGTCCCAGGTTTACTGCCTCTTCCTGTATATCTTATTTGTGTCATGTATGAGATGTTGTATTTTGAGGTAATTCACTATAATTCCAAATGTCAAGAGTATCCAAAGCTTCTTCCTCTGAACTTTACAACTCTTTCTACTTGGTTAGCTTCTTGTGTCACTGAGAATTGTGCACCAGTGCTGACAATGTTTCTGTTTTTAAGCCTTGATTAGTGGTGATGTAATTAACAACAGTGACAGACATAGCTCTGTGATTAGTCACAGAGTTATCAATCCTTTCAGTGAATGAGGTAACCTGCATCTCAGAACTGGTGTTTCAGTCTCCCTTCAAATTCAGGAAGACATCTTCAGAAATGCATTATTCAAGTAATATTTCAAAAACTGTTCTTGTGATCTAACCAATTGCTTAGCAAAACAAAAGTAAAAAAGGGATGTTAATAGCCAAGCCAACCATCATAAATTTGTCTTTTTCAAAAGGAGGGAAAGAAAGTGGAAGTTTTAGTGATCAAAATCAGATTCTTGCCATAAATGCACACTTTGTGAAAGTATGATTTATGAGCTGTAAGTATGAATGAAATAAAGATAGAACATAGCTACATAATGACCTAATCCAGTATCCCTGAGACCAAGAGAAAACAATTAAGCATTGTTGCATTAATATGAGTTGAAAAAGAAGTACTGTTAGTAGTAGAATTGAAAAGGCTACCTTAAAACAGCTGCAATTAGCTGCTGCAATGAACTTGCTGGAAAATTTTCTGTCCTTATCTTTTAATTGTTCTTTCAACCCTTGCATCCTTTTCTTTTTGCATTGAGAGAAACAATGCAAAACATTTATTTTCAGGATTTTGAAGAGAGCTATAATTCATTTATCCTTAAAGAAGGTGTCAGTACTTTGCACAATGAGCTTTTGCTCATTTGCAGAAAAATTCCAGTCCTGTTGAACTGTGAAACTTATCAGTGTTTTATGTATTAAAAAAACCCAAAGAGAACTCGTTTAATGCTCAAATGTCCTTGCTAAAACATAAATAGCACTGAAAAATATTGACATTGGAGAGGCGGTCCTTTTATTAGTATTCAAATAAATCATCTAGCCTTTGGGAGTTCCTGCATGTGTAGTCTTTATGCATTCAGTTTGGGTAATCTCTTTCGTAAATCAGAACTCATTTTTGAGTCTTGATGAGGCTGAATCTTGTGTTGTGGTAAAGAGGAAATCCCTCTCCATGGGACCAAGGTATGGCTGAGAATTACATAAAAGCTCTGTCTTGTGTGCAAATAAATACTTAATGCAAGTTTAAAACCATGGTAAATATTTTGTCACCTTGGCCTTGCTCCTTTGATTGAGATTTCTTCTCATCACTACCCCAGCTGCCTCATGCCTTGCTATCTCGTACTCCCCTTGCAGTTCTTTTGCACAATGGTGGCAAAAGGGTTCAGAGTGAATTCATCTTGTCAGAGGTCTCCAGGCCTTACTGTTGACGCTCTGCATACTTGTTTCTCTTCAGATAGTGTTAATCTAGGACTGCAGCATTCTCTTTCTGAGGAAGGGAAAGAAAACTCAAATTGATGGTCAATTCTCTCTTGTATTTTAAAGAATAATTGCAGTATTATTCTCTGCCCCTTGAAACCTGGCTGCTTTTTCAGAATGACGGCAGGTCTAGGATTCAATTTTAGCTTGCTTGCTTTAGTAATTGAGCAATTCTCAGGGTAGTTTTCTTTTACCAGAGAGCTGCTGCAAGTTGCTGCAGAGCTTCTGCTCCTGAAAGAGGCAGCTTTGACCATGAAGATGCAAGAGATGGCAGGAGATGGGTAGGCTCCAGAGAAGACCACATTGACCAAATTTGGCAATGGTTACCTTTGATCCTGGTATAAATCCTCATACCATTTATTGGAATGTAGTAACAAGTTTTCACCTGTCCTGATTTTCTAGCTAGAAAAAAAGGGGATGAAGGTTTGTTAGACTTATCTTTTAGAGACTCTTGGAAAGTTATAATTCAAGGAACTTCCCTCCAGTTAATGAAGTATTTTGAAATGGAAATCCCCAGACCTCTAAGCCAGCTCACCAATTTTTAAATGAGCTATTATAAAAGGTCCTATAATAACTTAGAACAAACAAATTTTAATTTCCCCATAATTTTCCTCCTAAGTAAAACACAAAAGGTGTTATATGCATGGAGAATACATGAAGAGCACATGAGAGCAAGGACAGTATTTTAGGAAAATTTTGGAAAAGGTCATTGGGGTTTTTTTATGATCATTCATGCAAGGGTCAACCTAACCATAAAAATTGTAAAAAGCACATAAGAAAAATTATTTGGAAAAATCCACACATTTAGGGCAATTGTCTGTTAGAGTGAACAGACTTCCCCTTCCTGCTATCAAATAAAAAATAGTGGATATAGTAGATGGACCTGTGGGTTTCCTGAGAACCTAGATCAAGGTAAGAGAGAAGCTGAGGATAGCAGAGGGTTTCACTTAGATGTGCCCTGAACAAAGGGAAAGTTGGGGACATGATGGATGGTAAGAACAGGGAAAGAGCAGTCATGAGAGAAGGGACATAAAAATTTGGGCTGAGGAAGACTTTGCTGTATACTTAGCCATCAAGCAGTTAGTGTTACAGGAATGTGTGTGCTGGAAGGCACAAGCAGGAGGAAGCAAAGCTGTACAGGCTGTTCTTGCACAGTTATTTACAAATGGGTTATGGGCAGTCACGGGACAGTATCACTTGCAAAATAGGCTGCATATGAGATGCATTTTTTGTTTCCGTCGGAGTGCAGACCTAAAATAAGAAGTTTGATTGCCCTTTGAATAAGAAACTTCTGAGGCTTGAACACTAGAGTGTCACCACTCCCTCCCTTTCATTTCCCTGGGATGTGAACATGAGGCTCCAAGTGTACATGCTGTCTCCCAGGAAAATAATTCTGGAGAGGGGAAAGAGAGGATGATGTATGGGTCTGTGATTAAAGGTGCCTCCAAATGTTTTATTATTAAATAAACTCCTGTTCAAGTAAAGATACATAGGAAATACGTAAAGCAATAGTAATTTACAGTAAACAGCTAATTTTGGTCACACAGATCTCTGCAGCCATTTCCCTATCCTTTTGGTTTGTGCAGCCCACTGAGTCTGGAACTAGCACTCTTCTCTCATGGAAGAAGTGATTGCACTGTGTCTTCCTGTTGGTGTCCTTTGGTCAGTCCTCCTGCAATATCCATTGCCCATACAGAGACTGAGGGTGGATTACAGGCATGTAATGTCACATAGTCAGACAGAAGCAGGTAAATTAAGGTATGTGTGACATGTTCAGTCTCCCTAGGTTACCTGTATTTATCACCCAGTGTTTATTTAAAATTGTTATGACTGAAACTTCTGAGAGTATTTTGAATGACAGAGGTGTCTGTATTTCACAACTGCATAATGAAAAGAGCCTCACTTCTCAGAACTTAGAAGTATTTCTTACTGATCTGCTCTCTTCTCAGCACCAGATGTCCATTGCAAATGCTTTTTATCAGACTGCAAACTTTTTGGAAAGACATTTTGCACTGAGTTAGTTTACACCGTGTGCTCGGTTGTCACTGAAGATCTTGGGTGCTGTGATGCTGTCCTTACAGACACTGTGTATTTCTTACGTTGAAGTGAGTAAAGGTGCATCTATAAACATCTGCAAAAAGAAGTCATGCTCTGAATGAGGCGAGCCCTGGAGACATCTCTTAATCTTTGGCTTTGTGTGCATATCATTTTCTAATTTTCAAATAGTACATTAGTTTAATACCAGGTGGTTACTGTATCCAACAAGTTTTGTTTTCTTTCTTAAGAAAAAGTTGGTTTATTTGGTTTTGGTTCTGGTTTGGTTTTTTAATTTATTTTATTTTTTTTAATATGGCAAAGAAAACTGTGCAGAACTAAAAGGCACACTTCATTGCATCAAAGTAGCCTCTGTTTTTGCCCCCAGCATGGTGGCTCCAACTATGCAGAAGCACTCAGATGCCATAAGAAAAAGAAAAGGAAAATCTCATCAGTGACAGCTGTACAGGGATGATTTTTCACTCATTGGAGAGACTGTCATAACTCACAGTCCTAAGAGAGTGCCTGTTTCTCACTGTCACTGGTGAGATAAGCTATATTTAATGCTGCAACATGAAAGCTGCCAATTTTACATTTGCATTTAGTGCTACAGTTATGAATTAAATACACTGCCTGCCTGGTTTTGGTTTGTGGAGAGTAAAGTGATGTAATTACATTAGAAGGAAAAAAGGGTCCACTAAAAAAAAGTTTCAAAGTGTGGGGTTTGACATTTTAGGAACACTAGACAGTTATGGATTTAAATCATGTGAATTATATTTCATAAGCAATGCTACACTAAAATATGCATGAGTGTATTGAGGTCAGTCTTATTCTGCAAATTACTATAGAGTGTCCTTGGATAGCTCAGTGCTAAATATAAAAGAAAATCAACAACCCATCTGCTGTAACTAGTATTGAAAAAAGGAATTTTCATTATTGGTGATGGAGATGAAATATATATTTGTGACTGTAAGCAGTGGTGGGGTGTAATTAGAATGAGAATATCCCGGTTGATTATCTGTTTGTTTAAAAGAGAAAAAATGCATCAAGTTCCTTTCAGGTGGTGGAGTCTATAACAAAGTACTGATCAGGATTAAGCATCACCTCTTATTTTCTTTAAAGGACTAGTGAAGTAATTGAAAAACACTGGATAGAGTCTGTTGTACTAAGACAGCATAAATCTAAAGTATGGGAGACAAACATACAATGGTTACACTTTTTCACTATCCATGTGTCCTGTGTCTGAACTATTTATTAACTGAAATGTGAATGGGCAATGAAGGGCCAATTTATATGTTACACCAAGAGATGTATTATAACTGCCTTAGACATTGATTTCCTTCCTTTGCCTATTCTTGATTGGGATATACACACATAGAACAGCAATAATGTGGGGTTTCCTTATCAGATCTTGGATATTTCCCCAGACTGTCTGCAACCATTAACCTTGCATATTATCTGACTTTAGTGATTAGTACAAGCCACATAAAACCATATTGATGGCCTGCCCTGGGTTAGAATAGTGAGCTGAATTATTGGAGGTTAGATTTTGCTGACTTTGTGATACAAATGATAGTATTATGCTAGTCCTGTGAAATTGCTAATTTGTCATTTCTTTCATGGTGTAGTCAATGATGTGGTACTAATGAATGAGCCACATAATTGTGTGATACCGAACTGCAGCTTCTTGCCTTCTGTGTCTGTGTTAAGAGGAAGTGAATGTCAAGTCTCTCTTTGTTCACTCACTAGTTCCTCTCGCATTTCTGTGCTCTGCTGCTAGATGATCAGAAACCTTGTTTGTATTTAAAGTTAAGGGTATTGCAATTCTGTTTATAAGCCTAATTTTGTTGGTTGTGCCCTTTACTTTTATGAGATGCTTTTGGTAGGATTCTGTCACTTCCTTATTCATGCAGTTCAGCAGTGAGAGGTCCACACTGTACCTGCAGTGAAACTCAGCCAATGAAGTCCTGAAAGCCTCCAGAATCTTACAGCTGCTGCCATTCTGAGATCCCCTCAAGAAGTTTTTCTCAGTGTACATCTCAGAGACTATCCAGCAAAGTGTGCCTCCAAAAGGATTTGGAGGATAAACTGAAGTGGGTGAATTGGGTCAGTGTTTGAAACATTTTTTTTTTTTTTTTGCCTAGTATTCTGTTTTTCATTAAGTGCAAGGAGACTTAACTGCACCAGATTAACACATTGCAGTGCTCAAGGAAAATCCATCTCATTCTTATGATCAATTTGGTATTTCTTGTCTTTTTTTTTAATTCCCTTTTTCTTAATCTCTAAAATTTTTATTACAAAAGAATATGAGCATCAGGGGAGAAAGGGGAATAAACCAAAAAAGCCCTGCAAACAAAAGGAGACTAAGGGTTTTTTTTTTAATTGATAAAGCAGAGTTCATAAGTACAATTCTAGCTTGTGTTATGAAATGCTTTTTAATGCTTACAAAATCATATAATGTTTTATGTTGGAAGGGATATTAAAAATTTTCTAGGTCCAAAGCACTGATGAAATAACTGCACAGATATCTCTTTTATTTCCAAAGGTCATCAAAAAGCAGTTGGGTCAGACCTTTCGTTTACTTGTGCAATTGTGGACATCCCTAGCAGGCTGAAGTGGAGCATGTTCTCCTCCAGCAAGAGGTTTGGGGCATCAGCTCTGGCACTACTGCCTTCAGGAGCATTATGACAGTCCCATGCCATCTGGTGTTGTACCTAAAGTTCTAGCTTCAGAAAATAAAGTAAATATTGGGGAGTCTCACCCTGCCTTAAAATAAGACAAAAAGATGGATACAGAATAAGAAATAGTATTTATTATGAGAAAGAAAAAGAAAAATAACCATGTTTGGTAGAGGAATTTGAAAAACAGACCCAACTGGATTTTGAAGGCTTGAAACCCAAAAAGAGTGTGCAGTCGATATAGATCCTAGAGTTTACATTATTATAATTTTTTAAAATCTGGTTTATGGTATTTAGATGATTTTTTTTAGGCTGCGTTGATGAATTTTACAGATTTGAAGTCCTAGAATCTACTTTAGTGCTACATGGTTTGGTCTGATGTTAATGCATTATCACTGAGTTATCACAAAACCTTCCCCTAGCTGGTCTGAGAATTTTAATCTTGAGAAAATAACTTTGGAAATCAGCATTTTAATGTAAAGTGGAAATATCAGCATTTGTTAATGTCTGAAAGTGTTTTTCAGTTTTAGATAAGAATGACTCAGTGTCCAGCTGTTAGTGAATAGTGCAGTGGAAGTATCCTGCTTCCCCCCATCAAATTTACAGTGGCAGAAATACACACTGTCCAAATGAAAGTGCCAAGATCCCAATAGATTTGATATGCTTAGATTTTATTAGAAGTGCCTTCATTCTTTTTAGGCTCATAATTCTGTTTCTTGGTTCTTCACCAAGTCCAGCTCATAGTGCTGTAACAAGCTTTCACTGATGCCATAGCTATGTTTCTTAAAATTGTACCAGTATAAATAGTCTTGTTTGGTAACAAACTGTACTTATTGCACTGGTTCTCAAGCTAGTATTCCTGCTATTTTAAAATGTATTTTTAACATGTGTCTGATGTCGTCCTAATGCTGCCTCTGCTTTGCCTTTCCATGGATCAAGAGGAGCAGGAGCTGGACTCTTGAAGACTTGCAGTCATTCTTTCAAGACTAATTCCCATTTTGCTGAGCCCCACCAAGGCCAAGCAGAGTCTCATGCTAGCATGAATCATCAGCTGTAGTCTGGCAAACACATTATCTCTACATTTTGTCCCTACCCTTGGGCATAAACTGCCAAAATTTATCTCTAAAAGTTGCCAAGAAGGTAGCTGGGTCTTTCACCAAATCTGCACATTCAGACACTATACATGTTGCTGATGGGTCTTGCTGTTGTGACAGCAGAGGATTCAAAGAGAACTAGATTCTTAATGGTTTATTCTAATCAAAAAAAGATATTTTTGACCCAAAATACTGTGCATTACTTGTTCAACTGATAAAAGGGGCTCTAATGCAGCTACAAATTATCTATTTTGTCCACAGTAAAATATAAAACCTTTCTGTTGAAGGAAAATACAGCACCATAAATAATTAAAACTATTCCAATTGACTTTTTTGATCAATTTTAATCTGAGCTTAAATCACAATGGTCAGCCGTTTTATTTATTTTTTTAATTACTGATTATTTAGAGAGATTACTCTAAGCAATTACTAGTTAATATCCTTAATAGCCAGTTTTACATATAGTCCACTGCTATGTTGCTTCTGGCCCTGCTTGAGAAATATAATACACTCAGTATCAGATCACGTCCTGTATGTCCCCAGTATTAAAGAGAACAAAATGAAAGTAATATGAATTTCACTGATAAGAACCACTTTTCCTATGATTATAGTTCTATCAAAATGCACCAGTCTAATATTAAACTCAGCTTTACATACCTTTGAAATAATGCAATTATATATGAGAAACCCTGCTTCTGGGATTAAGACAATGAGACCTGCCCCACGATGTTATAGGGAGAAGTCCACTTTCTTTTTTTTTTGGATCCAGAGAGGGTTTTTTCTCTTCTTAATATTATTGAAACTATGTGAGGCAACAGCCCTTTTTTTTTTTTTTCCTGGAGCGTTGCAGTTGCTCTGCCAGTGGTACTTGGGTTACACATTAAATGACCTTGTGGAGGTTCCTGTTTGATTGTAATCAACCATTTAGCAGCAACTGGATGGTATATTTATGGCTCACAGTTAGTTGTTTCACTGACATTAAGGAACTATAGACCTTCTATATGCATTATTGTTTATCAAACCGTGTTTGAAGAAATTCGTCTACTGCTTTTTATTGATGGGAGTTTCTGGCTAACAGCACTTTAAATAAGTGGAAAATGCTCAGTTATCACCCAATGTGAACAGGATCAATAATAGTTTAGTAGTGTCTGATAATTGCAGTGGCTGTTATATACAAGAGCTTGCATCTTCTTGAGTGACTCTTATCAATCTATTGTCTGTCATCATCTGATAATCAGACTGAAAATATAGTAGGGAATTATCCTTTTTTGAATCAAGCTTGTGAAAAACATTTGAAATAATGGTAAAAAAATCTCATTGTTCCACTCAGCAGGGAGAAAAATTTAGTATCTGGGTGACTATAGTGAGAAAGGGACAAAAAAAAAATCCAGTGTGCACTTGCTAAGTAGAAAAACATGTATAGCACAATTATATGAGGGCAAAATATTTTTTGCAGTATTTGGAGACAGTTGTAAAATGTTTGCAGTTATATTCTGAAGGAGTCATGACCCTCTATGGCTCTCAGGACTATGCTGGTGATTTGAAAGGGAGCCACAGGACACCAATGGCAAGAAAGGTATGCTAGAGTGCAGCAGAGTGCAGCTCTTGTTGCTTTGTTCCCGAGGGCAGCAGCATCTTCCTTTCACAGCACAAGCAACCCAGTACTGTGATGGTGTGCAGCTTTTTGTGTTCCCTCCTGCTCTTGGAAGTAATCTTGTTCTTGGACACAGAGATCACTTGCAAAGCCAGAAATAGTCACCTCCCCACCTCCTCTTCCCATGGCTGTTTTTTGTACTCTAATCATCTTCCTGCTCAGGCTTCTCTCTTCATTTTCGTTTCCCTTTTTAAATTTCTATTTTACCTTGTTACTTGCAAAAACACAAATAGCCTGGCCATCCTCGCTTTCATGGGCTTTCCTCTCGGAAGACAACAGGCAGAATTGCCAGAAATCTCTCTGGGCACAGGTTTTTATATTGCTCTTCCCTGTTAGCTAAGAGAATGCTTTGTCTCTTTTCGCATGTTTGTTCCAGGGACTAAGAAAAACAAACAAATAAATAAAGCAGTTAAATTTTATGTGTTTCTGTAGATCAGATCTACAAGCGTGTTCTGTTATTGAAAGGACTTGATGGTTGCTGTGTTGTCTACCAGCATCAACATCATGTTTTCTTTGGGATAAGTTTATGGCTTTGGTGACTGTTTTATCAGGCCCCCTCTTTGGCAGACACATTAGCTGGGAGCAGAAGCAGCAGAAGCACAACATGGAACTCTTACCCCTTTATGCTGTACTTTTAATTGCTGAATAGTAAAAAAAATAAATTCCCATTTCACAGGAAATCAGAAAGTCATATTTCAACTTGTATTCCCTCTTGATTTACCACTGTACATCTCTGAGAACAGTCTGGCTCCATCTGCTCCATAACCTCGCACTGGGGGGTTGTAGATAGCAATAAGGCCCTTACCTTTGTCATCTTAAAGTCAAGCAAGCTGGGTCCTTTAGTGTCCCCTTGTACATCAAGTGTTCTCCCTCTTGGGATCTCTGTGCTGGAATTGTCCCCTGTTATGTCAATGTCATTCCTCTACCACAGATATGGTCTCAGCTGTGCTGAGTAGAAGGGACAGACCAGCTCCCTTGAACTGTGGGTTGTCTTCTTGCTCGTGCAGCCCAGTGTTTAGTTTTCTTCACTGCAGACACTAACATCTCGTATTCAAAATGAATATGCTATGATGTGAGGGCATTAATTGCTTTCAATTATATCTAGTCTTTGGCAGCAAAGTTGTGATTTTTGAGAATTTTTCAGAAGCATTATCTCAAGTCATATCCTAGACTACTGTATTCAGAATATCTCAATTTAGAACTTATTGAATAATTTTTGTAGAAATCTTAAGTAATATTTAAGCCAAAAGCTTCAGTTACCCTGGTTATACTGTCTTTAATAAACTCTTTTGTCTACTTTTGAATAAAAACTTGATTTCTGCTATATGGCTTGCAATATGAAAACTTGAGTTAAATACAGTATTTTTGCACCTTGGCATGAAAGTACCCTCTCTTCCTTTTCATTTATTTAAAAGGCAGTTTCAGACTTGAGTGTGGTCTGATCTCCTGGGCAATTCAGAGTGGAATGAAATTACAACAGCCCCAATTCCCTGAGAAAGAACTTTTGACTGAGCAAATAGGAAACTTAACCTCTCCCATTTGACTTAGAAATAGTTCAAACTGATGAGTGTGGATCTCCATTCAGGTTGATAGCTTGGCTGCATCCAGACCAGTTAAATAGCTGTTTTACCTAGTCTTTTTATCTTGTAATTGATTTTCCTCTAGTGCCTACTGATTACAATAAAATTGCATTTTTCCTCTGCAGCTGTGTCTTGGAAGGTGGGAATGAGTTCCTTCTGGATCTAGTCTCTGCTCATCCCAGAGCTGCAGAGCAATATTGAGCTTATCTTCTTCCATTTTTAATCTAGGGATGCCAGTCAGCCCAATGCAAGGCACTGAACAATCTGAGCATGAATAGAGGGTTTCAGCAGACCCATACAACAAACTGTCTTCAACTTCTTGGACCAGCCCTTTCTACCATCTTTGTTGTCCAATACATTGACAGCCTGATATCTGATATGCAGAAAGGCAGTGGGAGTTGTGCTCTTCTATTTTAAATCTGGGTAAGTGGGTGTCAATTGTCAATCTTAGAGCTGACCTCCAGGATAAACACTGTAATCTAAGAGCATTGAAAGGTTTTCCATCACTCATGTCCTTCACAGAACCACAGAATGGTTTAAGTTGGAAGGGATCTTAAAAATCATCTGGTTCTGGCCCACCAGCCATGGGCAGGGACACCTTCCACAAAAACAGATTGCCCAAACCCCATCCAGCCTGGCCTCGAACACCTCCAGAAATGAGGCATCCACATCTTGTCTGGGGAAGCTGTTCCAGTGTCTCATCACCTTCACAGTAAAGAGTTAATTCCTAATATCTAATCTGAACCTACTCTCTTTCAGTTTGATGTCATGCCCCTTTGTCTTATCACTACATGCCCCTGTAAAGCATCCCTCTCCAGCTTTAGGGCAGAATAGGCCATGCAAGCGAACCCAAGAGCCCTCTGAGTTAATAG
>VYXF01010571.1:23872-34975 GCA_013397295.1 Polioptila caerulea
GTTGTAGATAGCAATAAAGCCCTTACCTTTGTCATCTTAAAGTCAAGCAAGCTGGGTCCTTTAGTGTCCCCTTGTACATCAAGTGTTCTCCCTCTTGGGATCTCTGTGCTGGAATTGTCCCCTGTTATGTCAATGTCATTCCTCTACCACAGATATGGTCTCAGCTGTGCTGAGTAGAAGGGACAGACCAGCTCCCTTGAACTGTGGGTTGTCTTCTTGCTCGTGCAGCCCAGTGTTTAGTTTTCTTCACTGCAGACACTAACATCTCGTATTCAAAATGAATATGCTATGATGTGAGGGCATTAATTGCTTTCAATTATATCTAGTCTTTGGCAGCAAAGTTGTGATTTTTGAGAATTTTTCAGAAGCATTATCTCAAGTCATATCCTAGACTACTGTATTCAGAATATCTCAATTTAGAACTTATTGAATAATTTTTGTAGAAATCTTAAGTAATATTTAAGCCAAAAGCTTCAGTTACCCTGGTTATACTGTCTTTAATAAACTCTTTTGTCTACTTTTGAATAAAAACTTGATTTCTGCTATATGGCTTGCAATATGAAAACTTGAGTTAAATACAGTATTTTTGCACCTTGGCATGAAAGTACCCTCTCTTCCTTTTCATTTATTTAAAAGGCAGTTTCAGACTTGAGTGTGGTCTGATCTCCTGGGCAATTCAGAGTGGAATGAAATTACAACAGCCCCAATTCCCTGAGAAAGAACTTTTGACTGAGCAAATAGGAAACTTAACCTCTCCCATTTGACTTAGAAATGGTTCAAACTGATGAGTGTGGATCTCCATTCAGGTTGATAGCTTGGCTGCATCCAGACCAGTTAAATAGCTGTTTTACCTAGTCTTTTTATCTTGTAATTGATTTTCCTCTAGTGCCTACTGATTACAATAAAATTGCATTTTTCCTCTGCAGCTTTGTCTTGGAAGGTGGGAATGAGTTCCTTCTGGATCTAGTCTCTGCTCATCCCAGAGCTGCAGAGCAATATTGAGCTTATCTTCTTCCATTTTTAATCTAGGGATGCCAGTCAGCCCAATGCAAGGCACTGAACAATCTGAGCATGAATAGAGGGTTTCAGCAGACCCATACAACAAGCTGTCTTCAACTTCTTGGACCAGCCCTTTCTACCATCTTTGTTGTCCAATACATTGACAGCCTGATATCTGATATGCAGAAAGGCAGTGGGAGTTGTGCTCTTCTATTTTAAATCTGGGTAAGTGGGTGTCAATTGTCAATCTTAGAGCTGACCTCCAGGATAAACACTGTAATCTAAGAGCATTGAAAGGTTTTCCATCACTCATGTCCTTCACAGAACCACAGAATGGTTTAAGTTGGAAGGGATCTTAAAAATCATCTGGTTCTAGCCCACCAGCCATGGGCAGGGACACCTTCCACAAAAACAGATTGCCCAAACCCCATCCAGCCTGGCCTCGAACACCTCCAGAAATGAGGCATCCACATCTTGTCTGGGGAACCTGTTCCAGTGTCTCATCACCTTCACAGTAAAGAGTTAATTCCTAATATCTAATCTGAACCTACTCTCTTTCAGTTTGATGTCATGCCCCTTTGTCTTATCACTACATGCCCCTGTAAAGCATCCCTCTCCAGCTTTAGGGCAGAATAGGCCATGCAAGCGAACCCAAGAGCCCTCTGAGTTAATAGTTTCCCTTTTAAGACAGTGTGCAGTTCACAGGGGATGCAGAACAATAAAAAAAATGCATCTAAACTAGAACTGGGTAAAGGCTTTGATGCTGAAGGGCTAAAGGAAACATCAAATGTTCTTAAGGAGAAATTCCAGGTTTTAACATTTCATCAGGAGTCATGAAAGCAATAAATGGCAATTTTACAATTATTACTTTTAGAATAGGGATTTCTCTCTGGCACTGGCACCTTTGTTTGTTTGCTTGTTTATTTAGAAATGGGAAGCTCCTTTAATGGAGGTGATGCACAACAGGACAGCAGCTGACATGCAAGTATGTTACAGTCATATGTTCTGTCTATAACAAAACTTTTCTTTCAAAACTCATGGTATCCAGTAAAGATTTTAATGGAAATTTCTTTAGATAAGTTTATAGATGTTTATCAGGGAACAAAAATGCATTAAATTTAGTTGGCTAATCCTTTTGACAACTTTTATGTCTAATCTAATCCCCTGAGATATATTATTATTTATTTCACCTGGTCTAAAGTCTGCGGCAGGTTTTTTTTTTTTTACTTTGTTTTGTTTTTAGCATTTGGGAAGTTATGAAACTGCCCCTCATGTTCTTTACATGACTATTATTTATCACTCATTTAATGCTGTATTAGCCTCTGTCTTCCAGAGTCATGTGGGAGGGCACTGGAGCATTGCTCCCTTACTCATGACATTTCTGACAGAAAATACAGTTGAAGTGTCTCTATCCAACTTTACTCCAAGGTGGTACTGAAGACTGCCATTTCTTAGGCACCATTCCTCATCCAGCTTGACATCTGCTGAGACAGTTTCCTGCAGCTGCAATTAATATTCTGGTTCATTTATTTATTTATAATTCTGGCTGCTCAACAAATGGCAAGATCAGACAGATTTGATACGGACTCTCCCTGTAAAACACCAATATTATGAAGTTAAATGTGTCCTTGTGAGAGGTTCCACCATAACTAAAGTACTTTGTAGCATTTAGGGCTGTCAAAAAGCATCACAGACATTTAAGTTTTTTTGCAAGCAGACTTGCTCAGAGCAAAATTTGGTCTAGATATAATTTTTATTACTTTTAGTTTTCAACTGATTTGCAGCAGGGAAATGTGTAACTATCTCAAACAAGCATAGGTTAAAAAAAAATCAAGGAAAACATATTCTGCTTTGTTGCACATATTCCATTGATATATGAAGTAACATACTTTTTTGAGGCAGGTGCATGCACTAATGGGAGCTTTAACTGTTGATTTCTCTGTTTCTGTCACCATTATATTATTACTTAATCACAGCTTTTTGTGTCAAATTTACCCAAGAGTATTTTTAATAGAAGCATAAAAGAAGTTCAGTGCTGGGTATGAAAAGAAAAGGAATTGGGGTCCAGTCTCTTTAGCAAATATTCCATAACAAAGTAATTCTTTAAAGGCATTTCACATAGTTCTGAGAGAATAAAACAAATGCTTCAGGGTAATTCTGGTCTTTCAGATAAATAAACAGTTAGATATGATTTACATTAGGTGATGTTAGCTTACATATGAAAATATGTGAAGCATTCCCAAGGAGTAAGAAAAGATCTATATAATTGAGGAGACCTTTAACAAGCCCATGCTTCCCCCCTGTTAAATAATAAACCAGAAATAATGTGTAAGTGTTAGAGCTTTTGTGATACATTTGAGAGCCTTTCTTGCAAATTATGAATAAAATTAACTGCTACTCATTCTCATGCATGCTATCAAGTTTTTAGACACCAATATATCAAGGTTTTTTGCATGACAGCATACTAATACATGTATATCATTAACATCCAAAAGACACAAATGAACACATCTAAGAACAAATAGGCAACGGATTTTTAGAAGAGTTAAAAAAGTAAATTGAATCATTATGAATATGTCTAATTTTGTATTTGTGAAATAAAAATTAGGAATATTCTATAATGAAGTGTGGGAAGAATGTTCTTGCTACATAATTTTATTAAATAACATTTTTATTTGCACATATCACAGAATCATTTAGGATGAAACAGACCTCCAAGATTGTTGAGTTCAGCCTTTAACTGATCATTACCTTGTCAATTAGACCATGGCACTAAGTGCCATGTCCAGTTGATTCTTGAACACTTCCAGGGATGGTGACTCCACCACCTCACTGGGCACCCATTCCAGAGTTTAACATACCTTTCTGTGAAGAAATTCTTCCTCATGTCCAACCTGAACCTCCCCTGGTGCTTCTTAAGACTGTCATTAGCTGCCTGGAAGAAGAGACTGAGCCCCACCAATCTCTCTCTGCAATCTCTTTCCAGGTGGTTGTAGAGGATTGATAAGGTCTCCTCACAGCTGATTTTCTCCACTATAAACAACTCCAGGCCCCTAGATATTCCTATTCCTGGTATCCCATAATATTATTTAAGATGCACGAAGAGCACAAAAGTGGTGGGAACTCTGGTAAGTTTGGCCTTTTTTCCTGAAAGGCAGCATAGCAGATAAATGAATGGACAATAGTGAGTCTCCCCGACTTGATCCAAAAGCCTTTCTTCACTTGATTCCTTCCTCTAATGTGAGTGAAGAGGTCTCAGGTGAACAAAGACTGTAGGAATGACTTCCCTTTGACAGCAAAATGTCTAAGAGAGCTCTCCCTCAATGCTGCCATAATGAAAATATGGCTTACTTTTGGCACGTCTAATTATCTGTTTGTACTTAACAAACCATTCTGAGAGCATTTTTTTCTTTATGCTGGCACCAGGGACCTTTTCCTAAAATAGTTTAAAACTATGTGCATCTGATACAGAATATGGATATCATTGTGATACAATCAAAAACTGTGCTCTACAGCATGACATGTGTCAGTACATCATAACTTGTGTTTATAGTACAATCAACCTCTCTACCTAGTCTTGAGAGCTAAGGTTGCCACTTCTATTTCAAATGGGAGGCAAACCTGACAGATGAACTAGGACAAGCCTCATAGCCACTGAACTTGTTTCTTGAACTTCATATTTGCAGGACTAAAAGATGCAGGGATGTTAGGATTAGTGAGATGTCCAGTTTAAACACAATCACTAAATTAGAAGAAATAATAAGAATCACATATGATGTAATGGTCTTTTTTTCCCCCCACTTGCTCTCCTGCACTGACTTGAATGGTTTATGTAATGAATGATAATTTTTTATTTATTATTATCAGTTTAAATAGAGAAATGGTATTATCTGCTTATTCATGTGTGTTGTTTATAAGAGAGTGTAACATTCAGCGTTAAAGGTGAGGTCTATGTCTTCAAGATTTCTTGACCAGACATACATACAAATATATGTCCATTGCTGTAAGTATGGTCCTCCTCTTTTAAGACATAAAATCTACTCAATGAGAAGACCAGCAAATCCCAGATAAATACAAAACCAAATGAAGGTCTCAGATTTTAGGAGGAGTGTAGTTTGGGATTTTTTTTTTCTACTTCTTTTTTTATAACCACATATACCTGACACAGGTACAGTATCGATTAGCCTACTGGTGGTGAAGCTGGCTTTTTGTTCATCTAGTGGTTGTGTTACCCTAAAGCTGCATGTCAGTTCATCAAAATCAATTCTCTTTTGATTTTTGCAACAGCAGAGATGGGTCAGCTAACAAATGACAAAGAGCCCTATTCATGACGAAGCGATTGTTACATTACAAGTACAATTTGGTAGGAATTTAACAAAAAAAAAGCACAAGAACACAATTTTACTGCATCATTTACTGTCTCACATGATTTCTCAGCCCTCGCAAATGTCCGTAATGCAGTGTTCAGACTAGACTAGTCACCTTCTTAAAGAGAAACATGCTAGGTTCAAAAGTGTATATTTTTTCAATCAAAAAAATGTTCCTAATTTAAATGTTTTTCCTAAAATTTTGCAATAAATTCAAAAACACCTAAACTGACCAAACAAAATTTGCTCCACATTACTCACAATATTATCTTCTTTTTATTTTAATTACTTAGAACTAACTATGCAGGTGAGGGAGGCGATCACTGGCTCAGTATGTCAACTGGTCATTTCTTCTGTTGAGCAGTAACAAATACCCCTTGAAAGGCTGACTTGACTGCACAGCTCGGAGAGAATCAAGATCTGCTTGATAATTTTGCAAAGATTTTTACCAGCTCAGTGCTGACAACTGACGCAAATGTATGAATTAGAGGGAGGGTATGAATTAACATTTTCAGGAAACAAAATTTTAAAGCTGACATTTTTTCCTGAATGAGAGTTTGTATTTGAGCAAAACTGAGCTCACACAGACCATAGATGTCTCTCTTTGTAGACATTTATCAGAAGAATGGCAAATCTGCACGTAAAAATCCAGTTTAAACGTTTCAACTTAGACACAAATATAAATCTGAAAGTTTTCCATGGAGTGGAGTGTCCTTACTTGTGTCCATATGTAGAACATCCTGGGCAGTTTTAGCTCTGTTGTACTGCAGTAGTTACACCCAGATTTGGAAAACTGATGACTTACTGGTTGGAAGCTTTTGTTTTGGAGTAGCTTTTGGATGACACAGAGTTTGAAGTGTTACCCTTGTGATCAATTTTCAACAGCCTGGTGTTGTGTTTTAGGAAAGCAAGGATTTAGCAAGCTGGTTGAGCTAGTTCCCTGTCTTTGATGGTTGATAACTTTTGTCTCAGGCCATGATACTGTAACCTATTCAATACCGAACTAGTAGCACAATTGTGCCTAAGACTGGCATTCTTGGAAGAGTTTTGTGCCTAGGAAATCCTTCAATCAAGTTCAATCAAGTTTTCTGAGCTTTTTTCTCCACCTGAGTTTTTTTCTTTAAAGAACTATCAATGTTTACTTAGCTGCAATGTGGGGCAGAAAATACTTTCTTGTTATTAACTTGTCTGAGAGCAGTTTGCAAATATTACCTGGTTGGTGAAGAATACTTTTGGAAGTATTGAAGGGAGAGGCATACAGCTTCTGGCAGGAAGCAACCTCCAGCTCTGTGGGCTGTTTTGCAGTCTTTTCCTTCTCAGTGTGGTCAAAGGGTTTCCAAATGCAGATTTAGCTCTCCCCATCTGCACTGGTGGCCAAGGCATGTTTCTTGGACATGTAACACGACTGAGGGCTGTGGGACATGCTGGTACCCTCATTGGAACTGGACTGCATCTACCTCAAATATTCTTTATCTCCAGAAGTTGAAAGATAGAGCAACTATTAGACTATGCTGGGCTTGTTCTTGTCAGGGTTTTTTTAATTGCTGAAGAACTCAAAAGAGACACAATTGCTGTTCGTCAGCCAAAGGGCATAAAAATGCAAACAGTGACAGTATTATGTCTGTATGGGTATATGATTTGCATTTAGATTTATGTAAATAGCTATGGAAATTTTGTTGGCATTTGGTTTTCAGTAGGTTACTGGTATGGCTCAGGGAGTTGCAAAGTTTGAAAAGACATAGTTTAGTTAGTTCCTTTAATCACAGAAGTAATTCTTATCTGCTTAGCCAATGAAATTGGTCACTATTCCTTTTATTTTTTTGCAAGATGTTCAACAATTTCCCCCAATTAGAATCTCAAACCTATTCAGTTTTAGACCCAGTATTATCAAACATGCAGGTGTTTTTCATTTGGATTTTTTTTTTTACATGTGCATGTTCTTGTGTGTTTTAGTTTATATGCACAATTTACTGATCTCTTCTTCAGGGGGATTAGGTGTCAGTATCCAGGACCATGTTGGGACAGCCTTTTCACAGCTCTTTAAGCACAGAATAAAAAGCCTTATTGATTCTCCTGAAACATGTAAGACATAGCTATTATTATTACATATCCATTTATCCTCTGGTGTTACATTTGTCTTACAGACAACGCTCTTTACACGAGGTGTTGTCCAGACATCTAGCAAAATGCATTGCTCTGGGAGATGTGCTACTATTTGTGCACTCTACTTCAATCTTATTCCTGCTATGAATGGGAATATGACATTAACTTCATTTGCAGCAGACTAAGCCTGCCAGGCTTGATTGAATATATATTTCAACGTTCCTTTGGGAATTGTACAGCTTTGATGTGCCTTTTCCTTAGTACTAGTTTAAGGTCATAATATCTACCAGTATTTAATCACAGTTGATGCATTCTCTCTGCCTATTTACTATTTTCTGAAATGCTCAATAACATTTGTTTCTTCTCTAATGAAATGTCCAAGTGCCATTCATTTCTCTGGCACATGAGTGATTCAGCTTGGGATCTGCATGGTGCAGAGATTCTGGGAGTTTATAAGGGCATTTTTTTTTCTCCCAGCAGTCTCCTTCTGGGGAGTTTGTCAGTTTGCAGGCTATAATGAGTAGTAGGCTAAAAGAAAAAGGGCATTTTAGTGGAGGAGGGAATTAAAATTCAGCAGCCTAATATCAGCAGTAGTTTATAACAGGGCCTTATAAAAGGCAGCTCTGTGTCTTTTATTTTTGTGTGTGCACTTTTATTTCCTTTGATATCAGCAGGGGAATTTTCTCTGCAAGACCCTTTCCCATCTCACTTTTCTGCTTTCAGATCCCTGCTGCTCAGGGTTTTCTCCTTTCATTTTGATATATGTTATATTCTTCAACCTTCCCACTTGAAGGTTGTAGGAAGCTCGATATTGCCCTTAAAATAGAGAACACAATTGACGTAAAACTTCTTCAAGGAGGGGCCCTGTTTTTCATATATGTTGAAAAGAATCCTTCCACTTACTGGAAGGTCTTGGCAGTGGTTGAGATTAAATCCTCAGGAAATTTCACTATGTCTAACGAAAATTGTACTAGAAAGGTTAACTTGCTACTTGCAGTTTCATTTGTACCATATCTTTAACGAGAATGCATTTATGTATTGTATAATTACGCAATAATAAGACAAAATTATGGGTTTATGTATATACATCTATCTCTAATACTGTTATTGATACTTAAAAATGTGTTGTAATGAATTGATGCTCAGATCTTTGTCTTCCATGCAATGTGACAAGCTTCTTAGTTTAATTTGAAGTCAGTTCTTTTCTGTGTTTTCAAGGGTAGACTGAAAAAACAATTAGGTACTTCTGCAGAAGTGGGGAATTTTTTCTAGATGCTGATCGTAGTGTGATTAACATGTTACAAAACAAAAAAATGGGTTTTAACCTCCCATGCCAATTCCCTCAAACTATTTTATGGCTCTTCTTTGGATTTTTGGTGACCCCAGGATGGGCTGGGAGGCAGCGTGCAGGGGAAGAATGTGGTTATCCCACACAACCATCCAGCAGTGGCCTCCGGTGCATTTCTGGCTGTTACAAATAGATGGCACTTTTGACTTGTACTAGAGCAATTCAGTGAGAGGATGCAATGCCTGAAAAAACCCTACTTGCTGAGGTTTTTGTAAGTCAGGCACATATTTGTTATTACTTATATAGGGGCAAAAGAAATGAGGCAGATTCAAATAGACTGTCATGTGTATCTCAGGCAATGAAAGCTTAAAAATATAAAAAATTAAATGGTAGAATCGCGTATGTTTATAACATATTTTCAGACTCATCCTCTAGATTCTCAGGGCAAGGTGGAAGAGAATTATCTTTTAATACTGAGTTGCTTTAAATGTGAAGAAGGCAATTGCCACAAAAGTCTCTTATTTGCTGCATCTCTGGTCTACACGTGTGCACACAGAGACACACATACACACAGGGGGGAAAAATCAGCCTGTTGTCTTGCAAGTGTTACTTATCATATTAATTAAAATCTGGTGACACGATAACACCAGCAGCTGTGTGGGAAAGCGAGGGAAATTAACAAACGTTTGATTTGTTGTGTTGCTAATGTGACACTTATTATACAGGTCACAGTAAAACAATACCTCAGCCAAAATATGCTAATACTGGTGGAGAACTGTTGCAGTTGTAAAAACATTGATGTTTATTATAATGAGACAAAATAGCACATTACCTTTAGCAGAGTGAATTGCTGCTTCTCAGGGCAAGCATAAAGTATCTCTGAAGGTTTAATAATTAAAAAAAACCCAAAACCACAGAGACAGAATAAAGTGAAATTGTTATACATATAAAGCCAGTAAAAAGAGAACGACCTCATGTATGAAAAGGATGTAAAGCTCTTAGAAAGCAAAGTGTGTAATTTCTAGCGGACACAGATTAAATGGAGAGTGCCTACAGCTTCTTCATTTAACATTCCAAGGAACTTTATTACAAGAACAAAAGAAAATGATTTAGCAAGATACAAGTTATGCTATAAAATACCTGTAGAACTGGAAATGTAATTACGTTTAAAAATGGATGTATTAACTGCCCTTTTTCCTGAGGAAAACTAACATGTAAACTTATTTTCAATGGTAGCTTATATCAAATAAACTGGTTTGATGACATTTCTAAACAAAGACCTTTGGAGTTTAAATAATTATTCCCATGCAATTTTTGGATCGTGTATAATTGCTTGCTCTTTAGTACGTCTTCACAAATTTAATTGCTCTATAGTCTGGATCTCAGAGCATTTTCTATATATAGATACATAAATAAATTTACAGAATTCAATTCTGAAATAGGAGAAATTCTTCCCACAATTGAAGTAAAATTAAGAGTATGCATTCAACATTTTGCAGTAATTTACATCTTAACAAGAATAATTTAATTTTTACCTTTTCAAAGGTATTTATTTTTTCATTTTTACGCTATTTTCTCAATTTTTGTACCATATTTTTGAGCTCAAGGATTTTTTTTTTTTTCTTACTGTTGTTTTGATCATTTTACAGAAATGGGGTGTATGAAGTCAACCATTTGTTTGACAGTCTTTGACAGCAGATTATGTAGATTTTGCCTGACAGAACACTAGTCATTCGGAACTGAATTCCGAGTGAGCAGTCTAGATCAGAGGTCAGCCTGCGGGGTACAAATGGGGAACAGATATTTCACCTTGCCATATGAAAGGACACAAAAAAGCAGACAAATCAGGAACTGGTGAGAACGAAAAGGTTAAAGNTAGTTATCTGGGGCAAAACTCAGGTATAGAACCTGGGAAGAAGACATTTTTACTTTTCAGATGAAAATTGCCATGTACAATTGTAATATGTAATGCTGAAACATTGATTTCAATTATTAGAGGCGAAAAAAATTGGAGGGGAAAAACCCAAACAAACCCATAAAAAGTGTTCTATATTTAGTCATAACTGGACCATGACAGAATTAAACCAATTTTCAAATATTTCAAGTTCTCAACAAAAAAATGTTTGTTTTTTTTTCCCCTTTTAGCAGTCACTATTATCAATTACACATACGAAACAAAACTTTCATGAACATTTAAGTCAGAAATTTAAAAGGAAAATTAATACTAGATCAAAAAGGTCGTTTGTTTTAATTTTTTTACTTCTGAATTACTTGTTTCAGAGAAACATTACTGTAACATTTATTATTTATCCTTATCTATAACATTCATTCTTTTGTTAATGTAGG
>VYXF01010571.1:35189-48784 GCA_013397295.1 Polioptila caerulea
AAAGCAGAGTTGATGCAATTACACAATATTTACAGCCTAAGATTGTGCTAAAGTCCTTTTGAACCTCCTGCCCCTCCAGTTCATGGAAGAAGCAGGCTTTGATTTGGAAGCATTCCCTGAAGAAGTGTAAGTGCACTCTTTAAAGATCTGCTCTGCACCAAAATGCTAAAACATATCTGTTCTCACTTGCATTTCCCATCATACACCTTGGTTTCAGTTTCAAATTGGTATCCAAGTACCTATGTGCACATACCAGAAAATAGTTCCTTATTACTCCCCTTCTTCAGAATAATATCAGCAAGNCAATTACACATACGAAACAAAACTTTCATGAACATTTAAGTCAGAAATTTAAAAGGAAAATTAATACTAGATCAAAAAGGTCGTTTGTTTTAATTTTTTTACTTCTGAATTACTTGTTTCAGAGAAACATTACTGTAACATTTATTATTTATCCTTATCTATAACATTCATTCTTTTGTTAATGTAGGCCAAAATACAGAAAAAGAAGAAGAGGTTAAAGAAGTTCCAGAAAGTGATCAAGTTCTGAGGGTTTTTTTGGAGAATCTGTGTAAATTAAATGGAGCTTTAGGGAAAATCTCCACGTTATACCAAGGATGAAAGGATGCCCTGACATGTTCAGAGAGGTTAAGGATACCTGAATCAATAACAAAGATGCCAAGAGAACAATTTAAATCTACTAAGTAACTAAAATCCTAAAACCATTATGTGGGGGAAAAAAAAAAGAGAGAGAGAAAAAAGAAAACACTTAAGGCTGATGAAATATCAAGGTTTATTATTCTATTAGACTCTGACAATGAAATGAAATACACAGACCTTTAACAATGTTATTAAAATAAAATTTCAAAGCTTGATTTTTCAATCATGCAGTCAAAGAAAGGAAGACATTTTACAGTCATATCCTGTAGAGTATAGGAAAGTTCTCTGTCAAAGCTGTGTAACATTTTGATTAAGTGCTTGATAGATTATAAATATAAGTCAGAGCTAGCAAGACGCTGTAATAAATGGATCGTCTAAGAACGACTTGTGATCAATTTCAAATTACACAAGTGTGTAATACACTCATTTCTTCCCTACATATACTCTCCTTAATGATGCCTTCAATTAAATGTATGTTGTTTTGCCTGTCTGTAGGTACTCAGTGTGGAAATGCAGACCTGTGCTTGTATAAATATACGTATACATACATGGATGTACACATCCATATGTTTGCTCACCCACATCTCCTTATATACAGTTTCAAGTAGAGCCTTCTCTTCCACAAGATTTTTGCTTTGGTTTGGTTTCATTAATGAAGTTTTGCATGTCATTAGACTATTTAAATCAGTGGGAATACCTGCCACAGATGGCTTTTGGGCAGGCAGACCAGCCCTGAGACCCACAGACGATTCCATAGGAAGTCAGTAGCAAAAGCAGCGCTGCAAAAAGAGAAGTGCAGAGCCATTCCTATTCGATTACAGTGAGGAACAAAACACTCTGTTTTTTACTGCTGTGCCTCGTTTCCACTGCAGGATAACCTTGTAAAAATTTTTCTAAGTATTTTGGTATGAACTGAGCACTAGCTGATTCAGTGCTCTCAACTTTTTTACCAGTACTGTTCCTTGAAATAATATAAGTTATTGACATAATTTAACCTCTCTCATATGAATTGTTTGAAAGCAACCAGTCTTTTAAGTACTTTTGATCTATGCTCTATCCTGATTTTAATGGTGCCTCTTATAATACTCTCTCTGGAACCTACTCTATTTGTCTCTAAGTACCTTAATCTAAACAATTACAATTATATTAATTATAAATATACTACATGTAGTACCTAAAAAATTTGACTCTTAGCTGAAATTAACTTGTCATTATCTTGTTCTGAACTTGAAGAAGCCAAAATTACTAGAAATTACTAGAGAAAGAAAATTTCCAAAGTGTTTATCTAACAATGGAGAGAGAGTTTCCAGTGAAAGTTATACCACACAACGTGTTTTAAATGCATACAGTCAATACCATAATATGTTACAGTAAATTGCTGATTCATAGATCACTGGTCACAAATTATAATCTAAAATTACTTTCTTATGAATAAGCTCCAAAGCTATGCAGTGTTTTCATATATCAGGATCTTTACAGTTCATTGGGAAAGATTCTTTATCAATGCAAGCCTGATAAATTTGGGAAGATGTTAACTTTTATTACTAACATTTGTTTATTTGGTTTACTCTAACATGCTGTACAGTGTATTTATAATAAGCATTAGACCAGCAATAATAGGAACTTTCCTTTTGAAATGTCACAAATGTGCCATTCCCTTTAATTTTCCAGATATATGGGAAGTGGTGATAGAAAGAGGGGGGAGTGCCGTTCAAAATATGCAATTTGGGGTTTAGGAAGAGTTTTTTAAAAGACCAATTTCCATATATCAACACTTCTCAGTGAGTTCCATGAAACATTTTGATATGATTTACCAAAAACAGTTTTTGCATCAGGAACATTACAGTAGCTAATCTGCATCTGTAAAGAGTGGGAAATGGAATCACATTAGATATAAATGTAATGCAAAAAAAAGAGAAAAAGTTAATGTAACATTATGGTAGGAAATTTAAATGTACAATAGTGAGGATATTCAAAGTTATGGTTCCCACAGCAACAGCAATTCAATTTATTTACATTGTAGCTTTATATATGTTTTATTCCTTAAAGGAAAACTTATTTATTTTTTCTCAACTACATAGGATAACATTTGCACATCAGGAAACATTTGTCTCTGAGATGAAACTGTGAACATCAAAGATATACATTCAGTAAAACTGGGTATTCCTGTCTGCAGCTAGGGAACTACCTTTCTCATTGTAAGGTGAGAGAAATTTGAGAGAAGGGTGTTTAAAATAGTGTGCAGTAATTTAATGCAGTTAACTCTTTAATTAATGATTTATCATGAAATTTGCTGGAAGCACTTGAATATTGCAGCTAGAACTACTTGAATTCTAAACATTAAGCTGTTGCTTAAATATAAAATGCTCTTAGTTATTTTGCATTTAACTTGACTGGAGACTTTTTAATGCTTTTTCTATGGAGCTTTTATGCTGGTGGGATCACCCATGATATAACCTTTCAGCAAAAATGGTGAATTGTATTACAAGCTTCAGAAGAACCTGCTAAACCGATTTCATCTCTCTGTTCTAAAGATAACAGATGAGAAATAACCAAAAAGCTAATTATCTGTATTTGGCTGCAGGCTTCACCATAATATCGGGTTTATAGTAATGAAACAGGAATTTCATTTCACTTTCTTTGAATAAAATTAACTCATTACAAACCTATCATATCCTACCATTAGGCTACTCCCATGTGTATCATTAGTCCAAGGTGGACCCTGAACCTTCAGATTCCCTCACTGCAAATTTCTAACACAAGTGGCAATGCAATTGTCAACCTCCTTTTGGGTACCAATCCCTACAGAGATGCTTGAAGCACTCTTGGCTACTAAGCTACATTCAGAAATTCCAACTTCTGTCTGTACCAATGGCATATGTGCAGCTGTTAGTAACTGGATAACTAAAGCATTTCCATTTTACATATGAAGGTTTCAATTGCAAGGCATTTGGTTACAGTTTCTCCCCCCATCTCCCAGGGGAATTTTGCCTTTAGTGCAGAATCCATCATGCTGGAAATGCCATGATATTTCTTAAGGCAAGATTGGTTAGGGCTTCTTTGGTATGAGAGAGGTACTACACGGTGGTGCTGTGTTCAGAAACAGAAAAAGCCAAGCCACAGATTGGGTCATTGTCCCACCATCAGCTGTAGTATGCACCCTTGCGTGGACCAGGTGATAGTAGATTCCACAAACTATTTTTAATAGGAATTCTGACATAGGGGAGGAAAGGTTAACCCCATAAAGTTGACCTTTGTCACAGCACATGGTCCATTTAACTGTCAGCACAGGCATCTCCTGCTCACCTGACACACTTGGAGTATGAGAGGAGGTTAGGATCTGTCCATGCTATTAAACTGTGTATGCTTCTAGAGGTGATTCCTGTCCTTGGGTCAAGTAAAACACAGCACTTTGTGCCTACCCAAACCTGCCCAGATTTAACTAAGAGATAAGTAGTTGGTGCACCTAAAAAAAAGGTGGGAGCTAAATTAAGGATTTTGTAGTATTGGCTAGTCCTTGTCCTCAGAGCGCTTTAACTAGCAGCAGGCTTGTGTGCTAAGAAGCCCAAGGATGGTGAAAAATGTGGTATCATGAAGCTAGTTACTTGGTGCAAATGGGATTTTCATAGGTCCTGGGGCCTGTGAATTTTGGTGGCTAGCATCTGGTGGCTAGGTGGGCTGTGAGGAAAAGTGTTTGGAGGCCATGCATCACATATTAGCTGTCTTGATGTCTGGTCTAATGCTTTAGCATGCTTTAGCATGCTGTGCTAAAGGAAGCCCTGGACTTTCTGTGATCTATCTAAAATTGTGTTTGTTTATCATCAGAGTTGTGCCTGTAAATCCTTGTGTGCATGTATTCTGACAAATAATGTATGAACTGTTCTTTGAGTACCCTATACACACAATTCAACTGAAATTTCTGGATTGTTTGTTTATATTCTCAGCCCTAAAAGTCTTTTTTCCTTATTAGTAAGACTTCCCTTTTTTCAGACCAAAGTGAAAACAGATTCATATTTCATTACTCATCATCATACTCCTTAGCAATTTTTCCTACAGAAAACAGTCATTTCACATAGGGATTAAAAAAGATTTTCACTTGAGTTTCAGTCCTGCAGAATGTAAGAAGGAACATTTGGAGGAAGCAATGCAGAGACTTTTCCACTGGTAAATCAGCTCTAAAAACAGACAAGTGTTCTAAGAACCCTGCAACACAGTAATTTTGGAGAAATCAGAATGACATTTTGAGTGAAAATCTATGCTTATCTGAGTGTGAGAAATTAGAATCATATGCATCTACATGGTTCTGATTGTTTCCACAGAATATTTACAAATAATTAAATATCACACACGTGATGCCAGAATACCACAGGAATATTGGCTGAAAAATCTACTGAGGTGTAGTAAAAATTAACATATACATAATTCTGTTACTTGCTAAGGCATTCTGAAGACAGAAAAAGATAATGGATAATACAGTTTTTGAGAAAGACATAACTTCTAAATTATTGTGTCTAGAAATTCCTAAACCAGTAATCTTCAGAGAAGACTTAAATCCTTTAAAAATCTGAAGTTGTAAATCCCTTGAGATAGAGATATAGGTAATGAAATTACTAGTTTTAATTCTACAGAATTTACAGAAAACCACTGAAAATGGTTATGAGCTACTATGGACTCATTTAAAACATCATTATGTATATGGCAATATAAAAACATTTATTATAGCTCTGTGAAACTCACACGACATGTTTCAGAGAAGCAAACATACATAATATTTTCTATTTCCTAATAATTTAACTTAATACCTGTAAGAGACAGCTGTGTATTTCTTCCAGCAAAATATCCCTACTGGATTAGCAAATGAGTTGTGATAGAAATCATGGTTAATCAGTTTTAAAAATTGATATTTTTTAAAAGTCAGCTATGTTTGGGGTTGCTGGAGAAATCCAGAAATTTCCACATGGATGACATTTCCTTATCTTTGAAGATACCAGTCAGAAAACTCGAGATAAAAATACAAGATCGTTCAAATTTCCCTGGTTACAGATAATGCTATGCTGAGTTTCTGCCTTCCACAGTGCCTTATGAAGGGGAGCTCCCTACAGAGGAATTGGTGTTGCTGAATCATCTGGCAAGAGTACCCTGTGGACTTCCTAAGGAGAGGGAGTGAGTGACCACATCCTCTGGAATGTTAATGCAGAGGATTTAGTTCAGGTTTCTCCTGGTTCAAGGCAGTTTGGAGCAGCAAGGAGTGCAGAGGCAGCCCACAGAGATCAAGGGAGAAAGGAAAACCCAGGGAACTACAGATTGTGAGACTCACCTCTGTGCCTGCCACAGCTGACAAGGGCAGACTGACCAATGACATCTATCTAGATTTTTGCAAAGCTTTCAGCGTGGTCTCACATGACATCCTTGTCTCCAAATTGGTTTGAATTTGGTGAATAAGGAGTTGGCTGGCAGGCAGTGTTTTGGTCAACAGCCCTATGTCCAGGTGGAGGCCTGTTATAAGCACTCAGGCTCTGCCTTGGGACTTTTTAATGGCTTCTTCAATAACAAAGACAGTGGGATCGAGTGCACCCTCAGCAAATTTGCAGATGACATGAAGCTGAAAAGTGCAGCTGACACAACAGAAGGATTGACTGCCATCCAGAGGACCTGAAAAACTTGAGAAATGGGCCCACAAGATCCTTCTGATGCTCAACAAGCCAAAGTGCAAGGTGCTGTGCCCAGGCTGGGGCAATTCCAGACAAGAGCACAGACTGGGACATGAACTCATGTTGCCCAGAGAAATTGTGGATGCTCCATTACTGAAAGTGTTTGAGGCCAGGTTGGATGGGCAGCCTGGTTTAGTGGGTGATATCCCTGCCATGGTGGGTAGGTTGGAACTAGATAATCTTTAAGGTTCCTTGCAAACTAAGCCATAGCAAGCAGTGTGAGGACAGAGAACATCATGCGGTTAAAAAAACACCAAACAAATCAAATGTACACCATAAAAGCAAAAAAAAGATGATATACCTATAAAAGTATTGATTTTAAAACACCAGCTACAGCTCAAACTCAGAAACTTCAGAGGCAAATTTTGCAGTTTGATACAGGAGATTAGCTGAGAGGACCATAAGTCTCCATTCTAGAGTTCACATTTCGAGAGGCTGGAGAAAACAGGTCACAAAACTCTCAGCTGCATCACTCCCAGGTGTTCCTTCCCTTGGCCCTCATGCAATTGTTAATTCTGGACGCCTGTTGTCCAAGGAGTTCCTCAGGACAGCTCTACAGGAAAGATCTGTTTGCTTTGTGAGTGTCTTCTGTATTTCAAAACATAAAGACTTTATCATAGTCAACTGATTGGGTAGATCATGGTCATTTAAAGTCAGATCAAGTCTGGAATGTCAGTAGCATTCTCAGTATTTTGATAGCAACACTGAGCACTACAGTGAGTTTACTAACATCTAAACATCAGAATCAGAGAAATGAGATGTATAAATTGGTGTTTGTTATTGGTTAATAAAACATACAGTAGTTCCATGGTTAGGCTGGTTATTAGACTGTGGTGAATTTAAGTGCAGTGTAAGGCTCTCCACACAATCAACATCTGAATGGGCAATTTAGAAGCCTTGATGATTGTTAAGATTAAACTTTTCTGTATTGTTTTCAGTATTCCCAGTTAGCCCTGGGCTACTCTGTTGCTGGCCTCCTTGACCGTCTTTAAACTCTTTCAGCATTTTTCTGCCAAAATATGAATATGAGCAAAGTGGCCAAAGGTATTTCCCTCATTTGTACGAACAGTTTGAAAGCCAAACTAAAAATGTTAACTACTAGATGAACCAGAAACTCAGTGGTTTTGTACTGCACAATCATTATTAGCAGGCAAAATACATATTTGAATTTATCTTTGGAGGTCAGGATAGACAATGAATTTAGATAGACTTTTGGTAGATGGAAGAAGGTCCATCTTTCTGGTCTAACAGGATTTATTATTAAACATATTTATTGCTAGATGACTTTTATACTGTATTGTAATTTCATGTTTTCCAGATGGCAACTATACACTTCAGATTCACTCATTGTAATTCCTCCAGATATTTTGCTTTCTTTATCTTTCTGTTCTGGTTGTAAGCCCCTGCCTGTGACATTTTAGGAATGAATTTTCTCAGTTATGCTAAAGACCTTACAGATATTTTGATTTATATTTTCTATGTTCTTAACCTCCTTTAGAGTTTGGCTCCATGACTTGATCTTAAGTGACCATACCTGTCAAACTGACTTAAATTTTGTTGCTCTGAAATTAGCCATTCCTGATTTTTTTTGGATGGAAACGGTTAACATACTGCAAGTACAGGAACAGTGCTTGCCCCATTAAGTTCAGCCTGTCCAAAGCGCTGGCAAAAATCTAAAGCCAAGAAAACTTTTCTCCTTTCCAGCTATTGTTTAGAACTTGCTGTTGACAGTCCTTTCTAGATTTGAAAAAACCTCACTTTTCTTGGTTTCATTTCACTGGCCATACAATTAACCTACTTGGATAGTGTCTTTTTTTTGATTAATAACTTCTTATTTTTTCACTACGGTGCATAATTGTCTTTAGTTTCACTGTGTTCGTGGGATTTCCCTTGAAAATATTCTGAATTTTTGAAGTCTTTCCAAAGGCAGGAAGGACTTGTCTTTACACATGCATTACATTATTGATATTCTCCCTGTGCTCTTTTGGTATAAACTTCTGTGGGCCTGCCAGACTCCTTCAGCTCTCAAGCAGCATTTCAATTTTCACTATAATTTTCTCTTGTCCTTCTAAAAGGAGTTGTTTGGGGTTTTTTTTACAGTAAAGGTAAGCACCTACTTCCAAACACTTATTTAAACTGGTCTGTTATCAAATTATTATTGTATATGTGAGATCTGTGTATAAATCTAATGCATCCTGTACTTGTTACAGCCTGTCCAGGTCTGACTAATTACAATATTTGAAACTTCAGCCTAAACTGCATTTCAGATGCAATCAGTTATATCCTTGGCTAGGGACAGTGGCTCATAATCAATTAATTCTAAATTTACACAGGTTTTTTAAAGGAGTAGATGTCTTACTAGCATTAATAATTCTGCCCAATATTTTAGATAAAACCACATTTCTAAACATAGTATGGATAGGAATATTTAATTAAAAAGCATAATAACAATGTTACATTTTTCCTTTACAACAATTGTTTAGCATTTGCTGTTGACAATCCTTTCCAGATTGGAAAATATTCACTCTTTTTTTGTTACATTCTACTGACCATACAATTAACCTACTTGGATAATGTCTAGTGTTGATTAATAACTTCTTATTTTATCACATGGATGAATAATTTGATCTGTATAATTTTAATATAGACCAAATATAATTAACAATCTTTTATAATAATAGTGATCTTTCTTATATGTCAGCATTTAAAAGAGTATTTAAAATTTTGAGACTTTTTACAGCCCTTAAAAACTCATATTAAAGCTGTTCACACACAATGAAAAAGTCAGAAACTGATGATAATACACCAAACTCCTACTTTAAGAGGCAGTAGAAAAACTCCCTTTTATCTTTCGTGTTTCAAGTATTTATTTCAAAATGGGCTTAAGAACCTTATATATTGTCACTAGCTTAAATTAAGAAAGAAATCCTTGAGCAACTGATTTATTTTGCAGTAAAACAGTCGCAGAAATAGATTCACGTATTATTACCAAAATTTCGTAAAATAAAATTCTTTACCATTGGTGTAGTATTAAGAAGCAGGAATTATTTATTTGGGCAAATGCAGAGGGTGCATCCACTGAAATTGTGCATGCTGAGTATAGAAAATCTACATTTATAGATCATATTTTACATAAGGAATGTCTAAATAAATTTCAGTTATGAAGGTTGGTGGTTTTTTTCCACACAGTAACTGCTGCAGAAGGAAGATCATGGCTATTTACATATAAAATCTACATCTTTGAAAACTAGTTTTGGGGTAATTCTGGGGGAGGGTGTTATCAGCAGTGGGCCCACAGTAATGGCAGCTAACCTGTGGTGAGACATTTTTCTTTTGCTTTCTAGGAAAAGGGATCAACACGAGTGGCCAAACATATTTCTGCCAGCTAAATGTACAGACATAAAATATCTTCTCTGAAAATGTTACATTGGTGATAACCTTGAAAACAGGTTGTTCAGGCCACTTTGAACGAAACATTTTTTTTAAAGTGTGTTGTCATCAAAAAGCATGGTAATATTTCTTGTTGTTTCAGAACCAGTTATTTGTGTTCTTTTAAAATGCACTAATTTGTTATTATCACATTTAAAGGTTATTTTCACTCACAGAGTCAAAGCTGGGCCTGCTACTGGGTAGATGAGGTTGATAGTACTGCCAGGTCATGGAGTCTAAATGATGGGAACCTGTAGTGGAATTAGTGGAATTAGTAGTGGAATTAGTCAGGAGACAGTCTCTTACACCACCATTTCTTTTGACTATGTGCCTAACTCCTTCTCCCACCCAAATTGTAAACCCCGTCCCAGTCACTTGTGCATGGAGATCTCATGCCAGTGCATTGTTGAGGTGAAACTGGAATATCTCTCTAATACTCAGGGCAGTCTCTATTCCAATAGAATCATGAATGAAGCATCGTGGCAGGCTCCTCTCCTCCACTATTAGGTGTGTCAAGTGTAGGTGTATTACACTAGATTACCTCGCACACCCTATATTACTAATAAAGATACCAGTTAGTAGCATGTATATAGGTATTATAGTGTAGGACTAACTAAATAAATATGCAGGCTGGGTGCACATCTGGAATTCAAAAAATAGAGGGGCTGATGATGCAGAGGAAGTGCAAAACCTGTAAGTTCTGAAGAAGTCAGAAAAAGATCAGCATCTCAAAACCCCAAGGTACGGAATCCTGGAAATAATTTTCTCAAAGTTGAGTGAGACATATAAACCAGAAATTGCTTCTAGGCCAAAGGCAGATTAAAGTTGGCTAAAGATATTAAAGTTAAAAGCAAGAGATGTTGGAGGGAAAGTTGAGGTGGAGAGTCTTAGAGTAGACAATAAAGTAATAGCACAAGATTTTTAGGGGTAACATTTGAAGAAAACCGATAAAGGAAATTAGGAGATAAGCCTTACAGACCAAGTCTGTTGCAGGGAGGCTTGTGAATTTTGAGAGAATTTGATGGTGGTAGATAAAAATATAGAAAGTTGACGATCAACCACAAGGACTTCTCCCAGTGGTGCTGTACTGCTCCAGATTCATATACATACAACCATGAAAGAAGCCAACCAGTGCTAATGAGAGAGTTTCACTATTCATACCATGCCTAGAAAGAGAGCAAAATGTTGGACCAAAGTAGGTCATGTAGACTTGCAACCAATTCGAATTGAGGAATTGCCACCTGAAACCTTACTAGTTAAGTCTAAAGCAAACTTGAATTCAAAGCAAAGTTTAAACCACAGGAAAGGAGATTCACACATCCATTATTTCTACTGATACACCATTTTCCAACTGACTGCCTTGTCCCAGTCAAAACTTTTTTTTTTATCATGAACTTCCTTGAGATTTCAAATGAGTCTTTTCTGAATAACAGTAGCAGCTCCAGATCTCTGCTGAGTGTGCTAATGAAGGTGGCCCTACTGCTCCTGCCTGCCTTGCCAACCCAGCAGCTGGCTTTTCCAAAGCAGCAAAGGAGCTGCTTGGAGACCAAAGTGGGGCCTCTCATTGTTAGAATGCTTTGCCATTCTCTGAACGTTTCCTATATTTATTGTATTTAACTTACTGTGTCTGTGATTACTGAGCACATGGAGAAATGAAGCAAGATGAATACTTTCTTCATAGTGGTAGGAATATTATGAAGTAATTTTCTCTTTTGTGTCAGAGGAGTGCGAGTTTTGCTCAAGGAGTTTTTTCTTCAACCAAGGCAGTGACAACCACAAAATCTAAATGAGCCTTTCTTCAACCTTTCTTTTTTCACATGTTTGAAATAACTGTTTCTTTCATCTTTGAGTAACATCAGTGTTCTAAGAGGATGAAGAAGGTATTGGTTCCCACTTCTAACCAGTTCCCACTTTCTGCTTCCCCTGCCCAGACACTGTGAGACTTTTTCTCTAAAGATCCCAAGGACATTTCTGAAAATAGGGTTTCATCTTGAAACAAAGATATGGGTCTGTATAAGGAGAAAGCAGCAAGTGAAGATTGATGGATAATGTTTTTTTCCTTTTTAGTGCCTAGTATCCAGTACATTTTCTTTGCCCTTTGTTTCCTCCCCTGAATCATTTTTGGAAATGAGCTTCTAGCCCAATATTTATGGTTGGATACAACAGCCTTTATAGATGATAAAAATGCCCTGTCTGCAGCTGTTCAGAGAGCAGTATGAGGGCTTTCTTCCCACTGCTTCTGAAGATAGTTGAAATTCCCATAAAAACACTCTTTGACATTCAGTGCTGAAGAAATTTGTAGTGACCCATGTCAAGAAAGAATACAGCAGATGAGCAGCATACTCAAGTCATAAGTGAGCTTGCAAGTAATAGATTATATGCACTAGATTAACTGCTTAATTGCAAATTTTAATATATTACATGAGAGGACAAAGAAGTACTTTTTGTATACAAATTTTTTTTGTATTGTCACATTAAACTAATTGAGTCTGTACTTTAGCACCACGGCCTATGTGGTGAAGAGGCATTTACAGTGAATCATAGAAGAGTTTGGGTTGGAAGAGACCTTCAAAGGCCTTCTACACTAAACCCCCTGCAATGCACAGGGACATATTTAACTTGATCAGGTTTCTCAGAGCTATGTTTAAGCTGGCCTTTATGTTTCCAAGGAGGAGGCATCCACTGTATCGCTGAGAAAAAAGTTCCAGTGTTTCACCACTACATTTGAAAAAAAATTTAGGGTTTACCTAGCCTAAAGCTATCCTCTTTTGGTTTAAAAACATGACTTGACCCCTTTTTCTGTCACTGCTAGAAAGTTTGTCCCCATCTTTTTTATAAGCCCATTTTATGTACTGGTAGGCTGCTATAAGGTCTCTCTGGAGCCTTCTCTTCTCCAGCTGAATAATCCCAGTTTTCACAGCCTGTCTTCATAGGAGAGGTGCTCTGACCCTCTGATTGTATTTGTGGCCCTTCTCCTGGCCTTCTCCAAAAGGTTCACATCTTTCCTGTGCTGGTACCCCAGAGCTGGGTGCAGCACTGCAGGCAGGGTCTCAGCAGAGCAGAGCAGAGGAGCAGATCCCCTCCCTTGCCCTGCTGACCACATGGCTTTGGATGCAGCTCAGGACACACCTGGCCTCCTGTGCAAGGGCACACTGCCAGCTCATATCCAGCTTTTCATCCGCCAGCACCCCCAAGTCTTTGTTGGCAGGGCTGCTTTCAATTCCTTCATCCCCAGCCTGTATTGATACTTTATTACTGATTTTCCTTTTACTATTCTTTATTTAGTAACTCCCAATTTTGGGGGGAGGAATGGGAGAGTGGAGGAGATGGCAGCAAAAAAGGCCATTTGTCCTGTGGGAGCTTGTTAATGACTCATAGAAATGTGTGCTCTTATTGGGAAAAAGTGCTTTACCTGTAGTTAATCCTACAGAAATGTGGGGTGAGGTCCCAAGACTGCAATACTTATTTTACATAAAACATCAGGTTGCTCCTTAAATAGCAGTCCCAGAAGCACAAGGCACTTTATTATCCATTAAGTTACTTAGCATCCACTATATTTTTTTTAAAGTTATTTTCCCAAGAGGAATTCCTAATATACGGTATTCCAGCACAGAGGAAAAAGAGCAAAGTATCTACAGCAAACAATCTTCTTCTAAATTTAATCCTTATAATTTAGGAAGTGTCATAGTCAGCAGGAGTGCTGACAGATCCATATACCTCTCAAAATCTAAGATTTGTTCTGGACCTCTGTATGGACAATATGGCAGAGCTTATTTGCGTCTTTTTTTTTTTTTT
>VYXF01010571.1:56829-149758 GCA_013397295.1 Polioptila caerulea
GGGGGGGTGTTTAATCCCTTTGTAAGGAAAATAGCTACAAGGTTGCAGTTGGTACTTTGAATTACAGCAAAGCTGAAGTCATCAGAGGTTACTACTAATATGATATTTTCAGCATGACTTTCTTTGGAAACTGAAATACAAGCCCAACTTTGATGACTTGATGATCTTGGAGGTCTTTTGTAACCTTAATGATTACATGATTCTCTGGTCCTAACGCAAAGGTAATTTTCCCGAGGAGTTAATTCTGAAGTAAATGGTGTTACTTGTTTGAGTAAATGACTCTCCCCCCAGGTGCCAGCACCAGCAGGTCCTGGTACTGCAGCTCTGAGGAAAGGCACCTGGAGATCACGGACAAATTGCTTGCACATTGTTTTGGTGACCCTATCTGAGCACTATCACTTAAATCCACCTCCTCACTTCTACCTCTATATTTTCTTTGTTCCCAAGTCTATTTCTTGCTGTCAAGGAATCTGAAGACTTGGGACTAGAACCTGAATCATCAGAAAATGGCACACACTGTGTTACTGTCCTTCTCCAGCATGAGGCTGAATGGCTCTGTGGTTTCCTATATAGAAAGTGTCTTTTGTGAGATTGCCTCTTTGTTTAAACAAAAAGAGAGAGAGGGAGAGAATGAAATATACTATGGAATACTCAAGCAGATGCTTGGCATTATATTAACACATGTATTATGGCGTATCATGTAATGGTACACTGTGGGGAATAGTAATGAATAGTTTGGAGCACAATAATGTGCATTGTTGATGTTTGTTAAAATAAAGATATTCAATTTATAATAAAAGGGATTAAAAGCTTAATTCATGACTATGTTAATATTTGTCTGTAAGTACACAGATAAATGGTAACGTACCTTATCACATTAAACACCTGCACGTACAAGTTCCCCTGCTGAGATCTCCATGGGATTGTATGTTTTACAGAGCTTAAACTTTCATTTCCCAAAATAATGATATCATTCATTTACAGATATAGATAGGCTCTTCTTACTCAAACTCTATCCTGAAATGAGAATTGTTACTTCAACTACAAAAATGTGGGATTAATTACCACAGTGATTGCCTGCTGCATCATCTGATGGTATTTGTATATAGAATTTATATATTTTGCAACAATCTGATTGCCTGACAGAAGTGAATTAAGACTTCCTAAAATACACTGCTGTTAAAGGTAAATGATACCTCCAAAACAGATGTGATGAGCCAGGCGGTGGTGGCAAACAGATCTCATCTCAACACCAATCTCCCAATGTCTTCCCCATATTTCCCACATGCCATCCTCTGTGAGCAACAGAAAAGAACGTGTGTTTGTGAAGAAAATGCATAATTAAGGAGGGTGATTGATGTCTGAACTATTTCATTGTTTGGCTCTGCAGTGCAAGCGTTTACAGGCATGCCCAATGCCTGTGCAGTCTCAGTGTATATACTCGGAAGCTTCCAAAAGACAAAATGTCAGCAGAAGCACCCACTGTATCCCTCTCCACGAGAAATGCAATCCAAAATAAGGTGGTGATAAATCAGACTCTCTTTGTTTGCCAACTTTGCTAAAAGCAGGAACAGAAAAGGAAAACTGCTGTGAAAGCTGAACTTCAAGGGAGATAGAACTGTTCTGGGCAAAGTCACCAAATTGGGCACTTGGAAGGATTTGGCTGCATGAAGACAATTCAAGGAAACTGTAGACACCAAACATGAACATCTTTCTAGAGAGGGAAAAAAAAATTGGAAACTGAAAAGAGGTAGCCAGAGGTCAAACAAGGCTTGATATTTCCATCTAAATTCTGTGTTAAAGTGCAAGAAAGAACTCATTTAAAAATGATATTTCCTGAAATTTTTAAAAGTTTCTTCTTATTATTTAGATGAAACCAGTACATCAAGTAAGTACTAAACACAATCATAGCTGCTTATGAAGTAAGTATTTTTTTTAAAGGTTTGGTACGAAACACATTTTCCAGGCCATATCATATAGTCAGAATGTCCTGGCTAATACATGCACAGCAAAATTGTAAAACTCTTGATGTTGCTATCTTGTCCTCTCTTCAAGCAGGTCTCACAGACAATAAGTGGCTTCTAATCCTCTCTTCAGTGTCTTGTGTCACCTCTACAGAACCACATCCTCCATCTCCCTCTCTATCCCCCACACACTTGTTTCAACTTGTCCTACCTGGCACACTGGATCACCCTCATGAAAAAAGTGATTTGGGGCTTTCCCTGGCCTCTGCAGGGGCTTGGATGCTGCACCACCTCCAAGGGGTTCTCACCACCAGCAAAGCTGTAAAGAAATGTGTCGTGTCACACAGTTCTTTGGGATGATAAAACAACATCACTCAGAGATAACGCTGTGGCAAGACAAAGATTTTCCCTAAACTACAACCCAGAAATTCTTCAATGCTATGAAGAGCCTCTTTGATCTGCTTGCTCCTGCATGCATTCTCCAAGCATGCAGATACGCTAATAATATGATCTTTTCAAAATCTAACTAGAGAAACACTACAGAAAACACTTGGTTTAAAAACATCAGTATTTATCCCTGTTTCTTATGTATTTGAGAGATAAGACTAATAAAATACCTTTGTTACATATTAAATACCTCCACTAATCTACAGATATGTTAAATAAAATTTGATTTTTCTCAGTAGATATATTTTCACACAAATTTTTATCAGAAATAAAGCTGCATAAAACTATTTTAATTTTCAATTATTTTAAATTTCTCTTTGTGTTTTAAAATATATCTTTACAAATTTTCGTTTAAAGTATTTAATTAGAGTTTCTTTTATTTTTATCTGATTAATTGGAGGAATGATGCTTGAGACATTTTCAAATCATATTCTATTAAGAATATATATGTTTCTGAGTGTTAGAAACTGTTAAAAACCTCCTTATTTACTCTTGTATTTTAGATTTTTCTCTGAATGTATATTTTTTAAGATGCTGTTGTTTGGACGAAGATCCGTTTCTTCCCCCCCCTTATTTCTGCAGAATGACTTTCTTTTTAAACACTGGGACTTTTGTTATGTTAATCAGTCAGGGAACATTTCCAATTCAATTTTACCTGAGCGCTGGTCAGCTAGAGTTTCCTTTGTTTGATGTCCCTTGAGTCTTCTCTTGTCTTTTAAACTGTAATTTAGTTGGAGCTGCTGTCAATTTACTCCGTCCATTACATTTGCAGTGATATTCCAGACATTGTCTTCTATTCAGTCCTAGAGAAGTTTCTTGACCTAAACAAAGTGTGCAGGGTAAAATCCTATAGAAATTGGAAGTACAGGCACAGAACTCCTGTTTGCCTATGTGCAATACATGTATAAACATAAAATTGTAGCTACCTTCCAAGATTATTGCCATTTTGTTTTTAATCTAATGGATCCTTACACCCAAGACAGATACCAAATGGTAATTAATTAGCATTTGCAATGAAGTGGATGTGTCCTATACAACTAGGCAGCCAGCTTTCTCTCTACTCTGCCATGGCTCTATAGTAAGAGGATTTTAAACCCTGCTACTTTACAACTCCACAGAACAGATCTTAACATTAAGAGGTGGGGTTTTTTATAGTAATTACCAGCTGTCATGGAGTTCAACAAGTAGAACAATTTTCCTGCCCTTAGTCCATATCAGCAAGGTGTGCCAGGTTGCCAGGTGTGCCAAATCATTGCTTTGATGGCTTTCAATAGGACAAGAAGAGAAAAGGCCCCAGAAAAAGGGTGTTAGAGCCAACTGAGCTACCACATTGAGCTACCTTGACTGAGGGTGATGCCAATGTCTGTGGCAGCAGAAAGGGAAAGTATTGCCTACATGAGCTTCCATGTGAGCCTCTGAAAGCTGTTGAATAGGACTGGATAGATCAAATGTAAAACACTGGACTGCTACGCCTTTTCTTGCAGTTAATGGACAAATAAGAGAGTAAAACTTCCAGCCCATGGAAGAAGAGAGAGTAGGGGCTTTGTGAAGCTCAAGAGAGAAGGAAGCAGGTGGAAGTATGTCATACATGTCCCTCAGTGGCTCTACAGGCTTTACAAAGAAACTGGATTGTCTTTTCTACAAAACTTCTCAGCCTGGCCAAAGTAGCTCTTAGCTCCCTGCTTTGATGGCATTGGGCTCCCACACCTTGGGTGGTCAGCAGCTGCTGTGTTGGCAGCTGGATACTTTGGGGAAGGTTCCTGAGAGCCCTAGGTCTGGGATACATGTTGAGTCAGGAGCCAAACCCCATTCCTCTGGCAGAACACTCTGGGAAGTTCTGGGATGGCATCATCAAGGTGTTGCTGTCATTCTGAATCCAGTCCATTTGAGGGACTATCAATCCATCCCCAAAGGGCTACAGGTCCATGTTCACCAGCAACAGGAGTCTCCCATTTCAGACAACAGCAGTCTGGCCTGATCTTGCATTTGCTCAGTGTCACATGTAATTCCTCTTGTGTTGAAATTGGTTCTAAAGATGCAGTACACTTGGCTTCTTGGAGCCAAGGAAAGGTTGCATTTATCTGCATTAGCTGAAGAATAAAGAGAGGTCAGTCAATTTCAGAAATAGCTCAGTGTTTCTGGACATTCTCCTTGGAATCTCTGCTTTTCCCATTTGGTTTTATACGTACATCTGTAGGCAGCTTTTCCCCTGAGGATAGGCTTTGGGAATGTCTTTAGGACAGCCAAATAATTAAGCTGTCAATTTATTCCATTGCCACTGGTGTGAAACTTAAAAATAGTTCATGACAGAGAGGATGGAGGAACAGGAGCTGCCTACCCTCTGCCCACAGGCTTGACAGGGTGACTGCTCTGACAGTGTGCAGACAATTGTATGGCCCTAACCTTCATCAGCATAGCTTGTTGCAATTAACATGGGTCTTCCCCAGAATTTACCTTCCATCACTCACTCAGCACAAACAATTCTCAGATTGTTCTTCATTGTTAATTGTACTTGGTACCCAAAATTTGAAAAGAATATGAAAGAACTGAGTTATGGATTTCTTTTTCTGATCTGTTGGATTGATTTTGGTTTTTCTTTTAATAATGATGGGAAATGGTCTGTGTGCTTGGTTTAATTGCATTCAGTCTCAGGAATGGATACACTTGTGTTCTGTACATGCAGTATATTTGAACCATGTGTCTGGATTTGCTTTTCATTCTGTATACAATCAATGAATCTTGCTTTAAAAGCCACTGCAGTATAGGAGAGCAGTTTCTGTAGACTGATTCCCTAGGCAGGACAGCTAACAAATAGCAACGCAGAAGCTGAGCAGAGGGTCTCAGGGATACCTTTCAGCCAAGATGAACTGGGAGATTCCCTGCATCCACAGACTTTCTGCAGGGAATCTGTGAGCTCAGGTAATACATCCACACCTCAGAGTGCCTGGGGTCTATAACTAGGAAGGCCAAATGCATAACTTTGGTTAATGGGAATTTTGGGGTTTACTTTGGCTAAGCCAGGGTTTAGCAGTAATGTTTAAGGGAAGGTCACATTCTGATGGTGTCTGATGTTTACTGTCCAAGGACAGCACTGGTTATTGTCTGTGCTTATTGTATCCTAGAAAATTGCTTATTTGCTGGTTGCTGCATAAACAATAGAAGCTGGTTACTTACAGGGAACAGTTACTTATGTGTGGAGAGTAATTCCACACCAAAGAGATGATTTATTTCTATTCCACTATATCTGGGCTATAAAGTGTAGTAATTATTTTATTCCCTAACAGCATAGTTTGTGATGTAAATACATGTTGGACATATATGGGATTTTAACAATACAATTTAAATGTATTTTGTCTGGTATTTTTTCTGGTGCTTACAAAAACATCAAGAAAGGTGGTTTTTTAGCTTTCAAACTCTGACAGTACTACTAACATTTATGTATCAAAGAAAAGATAAAATACCTAATTATATAAAAAAAATACTATTAAACCAGTTTATCTTCAATAATATGGGCTTTTTTGGCACTGTGAACTGAGAAGTACTATCAATGCTGCTTATGTATCAAATTCTAAATAAGGGGAAAGGATGTGTTACACAGGCCTCAAGTATTGTTAAATGTATAGTATACCAGTAAAAAATCTGAAATATGTCTGAAATATGGTTAGTATTTATTAGGAGGTCTATTTAAAAACATCAGTGGAAATAAGTCTCATTTCAGGTTAGTACAGAGGAAAATAAGTTAGACTTTCTGAGGGGAAAAAAGTCATCTCTGCTGAAAGATGTGCACCTTGACAATTTTGGCAGAATGACTGTTTTTTCCTTTTTTAAAAAACAATTCAATTTATATTTCAGAATAAAGAGTGTTTTAAAAAATCAGTTGAGATGGGTTTTGCTGTCATTGTTGTGTTTGCTGAATTTCATCTGAACTGAATTTCATCTGATGACAAAGACTGTTTCAGCAATGACACCTACTCAGCTCTCTTTGTAATTAAATCTACGAGCTTCTGCCATGCCTCTGTACCAGCCTTTCCTGGAGCCCACTGGGATCATATGTTGGGAAGAGGCAGCTATGGCAGCCCAAGAGGGAAAAAAACCATGTTTTGTGTTTTTTACTCCTGGTAAATTCCACACTTGCCACGCACTGACAGCTTCTCAAGGAATCTAATGGCTGACTTTGCCTTTATGTTCCTCTTGTCCTCCTCTACAGCTGATTCTTCATCCTGCCAACAGCTCTTGCTTTATCATTTGTATAATTATCATATCATAATTAGTGTTATTTCTCTAATTTTAACCTTGCTGAGGTGATATTTTCCCAAAATTGCTTTTCCTAGTATTCCTTCAAGCTTTCATCTCAGTATTCCGGTCATTGCCAGCAATGAAAAAGCTGGATTAGACTGTAGTGATGGGTCTAGTGCATCTCAGAATCCTGGTTCCTTAAGCATTTAGAGGTATTCTGGATAGTATATGAGTATGCTGAACAGTCAGCCCTCTGACTATGTGCCAGACTTGTATTTGGTTGAGAACTGAGTGTTGGAAGAGAAGGGGAAATCTGTGTTTATCAAGCAGGGGATCACAGCATAAAAGAACACTGAGATGCATTTTGGGTCTATAAACTCTTACATCCCTCAATTCATATCTAAGGAGAGTCATCAAGGGTCATTTCAGAACATCCTTGGATGTGTTATTTCAGTTGTTTTGGTGTCAAATGTTTGGTCTTCAAAAAATGAAAACATTCTGGAAATTATCTGTATCTTTTCATGAGTGCATGGGACTTCTTAGTCTCACTCTGAATGAATCAAAAGAAGAGTCCTTCCTGAATGATTTATTGGTCACTTGGCAAGGGTTTGGAAAAGCTGATATGGTTCAGAAAATAAATGAATTCCTGTTTAACAGACCAACCAAAACACACAAGCCAGATGAATTTTTTCCTAGTGCACATCTAAAGATAGCCTCTATCAGAAAATAGCAATTATTTAACACATCATGTACAATGACATCAGGGAGAAAAATGTTCCTCATGTTGCCCAATACAACATGCTGGAATACCTGTTTCATATCATGAAACCATTTATAATTGCTACCAAAGAAGTGAGAGCTGAAATGTCATCATTAAATCTACTTCTGCCACTCATGTCTTTGTTGGAAAAAATCCCTAGGGAGGAGAAATAAAGCATATTAAAAATACATTCATTCATTTTACAGTATCTTAAATCTTTGAGCCATAGAAACAAGCAAATATTGATACTGTGCATAGTCGTAGAGCTGATAGCTCCATGACTACTCTGACAAATAGTCATTAAATACTTTTTCTTTTCCCCTGGAAGATGATAATGCAATGATATTTTCAAAAAATCTCACATTGCTCTATTAGCTGTCTTGGGCTCTACTCTTTGGGAAAAAAACCATGTTTTGTGTTTTTTGTGGGGTTTTTTTTATTGTTTCAGTAAGTAGCTTTGAAGTAGCTCTTTTGTGTGCTAGGGTGCTTAAATGGCCCTTAGATACCCACCTTTGCCTATATGTAGATGAGGTTTGTGCCTCAGGCCTTCATGCTGGACGAGGGAAACCATGTTCTCAGGAAACCCATGCTTTGTTATTGCATTTCATCAAATTTTGGTTTGAGAGAAAATACCACTGGAAACTCATTGTTAGAAAAAAAATAGCAACATAATTGTCTCTGAGGCATCTGCATGTAGCAATGAAGCAGGGCCAGACTTGCAGTCCAGTGGCTCCTCTGGTACCTCTGCCCACATTAAAAGAGTAAGGTATGGTCTGAGACACTTTGAACACAAGGCCTGGTACAACTGCAGTGAATGTACAGAACTTACTTTTCTTAGGGCATGTCATCTTATACTTAGTTCAGAAAGAACTAATTCCACATTGTCTGCATGAAGTATGTCAAACACCTTACCTTGGTTGTCCAAAGCTGCTCACAGAAGTCATCTTTTGCTCCTAGATAGGGCAGTTCCTCCAGCTGTGGTCCCTCCATCCTGCTCTCAATACATTTAAAGTGAGCAGAAGGATAATGCTTAATCCAAGGCCACGTTTTCATGAGTTGGGAGTACGGAACTTCTCTCCCAAACAGTAACAGAACATCCCACCACTTCTGCTGCTGACTGGCAAACTTACTGCTTTCAATGGATTTTGTTCCTATTATTTCTATGAAGAAGGCAGTGTACAGAATATGACATTTCTGTTTCTGTACATTAAAGAAGTTCTGAAATACTATTGCACCTTGGCAGGTATCTGCTGGCTAAATAACAGATTAGACTAAGGAGGTGATGCACAGCTACAAAAGGGGTGAATTTGACACGACTGGCAAGGTGAGTTCACAAAAATTTCCAAGTAGATGATGGCTTCACAATTGCAGGCTAAACTCACTGTTCTAGCAAATGCTAGGAAAGCTTGGCAAGAGACTTGGAAGAGAGGTCCAGAGTGGTGTCCATGACTGAGTCTTTTAATCTAAAATTACATGGGAAACAGAGGACAAGTGGATAAATCGAAAATTACAACCTCCCATGTGGCAGAAATGTACAAAGATGAGGTTTGGGAGGATTTTTAAGTGATAGTTTCAGAGTTATTTTTAGTGGAGATTTGTGCAGAATTTGCTGTTTACACTGTTCAAATAAGAATGTTGGCTGACAACTCCAATACTGAATACTGAAACTTTTTTATCAGCTGCTTAGGTGAGAAAAAAGTATTGCCACCAATAACAAAGGTAATATGTGGGATTGCTATTTTCTTTCTAGGGCGGGTGGCTGCCATTTTTTCCCTTCAAGCCAGTCCTTCTATAGTGAACGGAGAGGGAAATGTGACAATTCTTATGACTACTATGGAAAGCACATTAAGAGCTAAATTTTCTCCTGCTATTATCCTCCTGTAGTGTTCTAAAGCTCCACTGCTGCCTTGGCTATCTTGTGGCAGGGCATGGTCCCATTATGGCTGAGGCAGCATGGAGACAGATACAGACAGCTGCATTCCAGGGTCATGAGCCAATTCCTGGTGCAAAGGTGTGCAGTGATTTCAGCAGCATTGATGGGAAGCATGGCTATGCTGCCTCTAGGCTGGTGTGTGATCTTTTGTTGCTGGCACAGAGGGTTGTGTTTTATTTTGGCTCAGGAGCATGTGTTCGAGACCATCAGTCTTCTGACTCCATGTAATGCTCTGGGTTCCCATTGCAGAACAGCCTCCGAGTATGTGGATCCTTTTTGGATTAAACTGGAAGATGCACTATGGGAATCACCTAATGCACTTCAACCACTAGAAGGCATGTTGTGTCTAGGGACAGAATAGACCCAGTCTGAAATAAAACCACCTGAGGAGTGCAGACTTCAGGTCCCCAGCACCAGCTGCTTGCCCTAAAAATTGTTCACCCTGCTTTCACCCGAAGGAGCAACACATGCTTTTTTTCTGTAAAGGTGTCACAGTGTATTTAGCAAAGTGCTATCTTGGCTGCACCAACACATTACAGTTCAGCTGCTTATTGTGTTTTCTGTGGCTGTGCTTGGTACACAATGCATGAGCATTTTATGGCTATATGCATAGCTGTGTAAATCTGTATGTATATATAAACATACACAAATCTACTGCTTGGATGTTTTATAGCATAAGGTAACATACCAAATTTTTAATCACAACATCCCCTTGTCGTAATGCAGAACAAATTGGAGGTCAAAGTTTTTACAATTAAGCATCCATCCTGGAGGTTTTTAGAGGAACCTGTTTAAAAAGGTTAAAGTAAGCAATTATCACAACGCTAATTTACAACTACTTGGCAATAAGAGTTGCTTTTCAATGAACCATTTATTCATGATCTGCTGCTTCACACTGCAGGATTCTTCTTGACTAGGTTAGAAAATGTAATTAATAAATGATAGGATTATTTATGGTTCACAGTGCCAGATTGGGAAATACAATGATATACAGAATGAGCTAAAAATTATTCTTACAAGCAACATCTTGGTTTTTAATCCATGGGTTGGATTGTGACATTACTTGATATGCTGTGGTGAACTCTTGATGGTATTCATGGGACGTTATTTTCTCATCCTAGCTGCTCTGTGTGACAATAAAAATGGACATGCTCCTTTGAGAACAGACTTAATGAACACTGACATGTTAATCTTTTTCTAGTTGAGGTAGGGTGGTGTTTGTGGTTTTGCTTAGTTTGACTGTGCTAGTGATTATCTCAAAGTTCCAGTAGAACCTGAAAAATGTTTATATTTCATAAACATAAAATGATCCTCTTCAAGATTTTATTCTATTAATTCTAGTTAAGGAAAAATACTTGCTAAATACAGAGAGGCTTTCTCAATTTCAAGAAGCAAAATTATGCTAAAATAGAATTACGTCAGCTCTTACGTCTTTATTCATGGGCAAAGTGCCTGGCTGTGTGTGTGACTGAAGTTGAAATTCTGCTATGACCTTCAAAACCTGTAGGGTCCAGGCCTAAGAGGAAAAGCATCCTGACTGATATTTAATTTAATTATTGTTATTAGTTACTAAAGGTGTTCACAAGGTGAAAAATATTTTATGCACTGATATATACACAGTCCAATAAAAAACCAGCATAAAATCTGAGTGTGAGGTGCAATGGCTGTCTGCCATAGTTCCTACAGGTAATGTACTGGAGCTAATCAGTGAAATTCTAGAGTTTAGCTCTAAGTTGAAATGTACTGAGCATCAGTTAAATTTCCATTTATTTTCAGCTCAGATTCCTTTTAAAACACTTTCCTGTAGTAATTAAGATTGCCAACAGTGATTCTAGAATATATGTGCATGTAGTTGATACTTCCAGAAGTGTCCTACTAAGAGAATTAAAAAATACCTTTAGGTTTTGATGACGATTTGAATCCCATGGCTTTAGAATTTCAAATGTCAAATAACACAGGATACGTGAATAATGGATGAAACCCAGGAGATTTACAGAATCACAGAAGGGTTGAGGTTGGAGTGCATCTCTGGAGGTCATTAAGTGCAAGCCCCCTGCTCAAGCAAGGTCAGCTACAGCAGGTTGCCCAGGACCACTTCCAGATGGGTTTTGTATATCTTCCAGATTGATATTCCTCAGCTTCTCTGAACAACCTCTTCCAGGACAAATTAATGCAGATTTAATAGTCATAACAACATTTGGTTTATAATATAGGTAAAGTTATGCTTTCCCATGTGTGCATTTGCACACAGATGCATATGTTAAAATACTGGAATTGGATTTTTGTTCTTAGACTGAGATCAATTTATTACTGTGTTGCAGTTATAAACACAAATTTGAGCTCTGTACTGCTTCTTCTGCTGGAAGCAATGGTGCCTCCATTTACTCCTAAGTATCCTCCGATTTTATTTTAGATTAAGAGAAAAATTTGAAAGGCAAAATGGGTGCTTGAATTTATGCACAAATATACAATACAAAATGTCAAAAAATAGAAAGGTTTCAAAAATAAAGGTGAAAAAACAAATTGTGATGAAATGGGGAAAATATCTTGCATTTTTTCTTTAAGCTTCAAAAATTTAAAAAAATTGAGACACAGGTTATTTTGTCCAGTTTCCTCAAAAGGTTAATCCTCTTTATCTCTTGTCTTTTCTATATACCAGACATACAGATGAATGGGTAAAACCACTCTGCCTTTTGCAAATATTGCTCTTGGAGTCTGCAGGCCATTTGAACTTTGTCATGCCGTGTTCCCCTTTGTCCCAAGATTTTCGCACTTTTTGTAACCTAGAAGGATATGCACTTTTGTTGCTATGATGTGGAATGTTCTGTGGAGAACCAGCTATTTTTCAGCCTTCTCCAATGTCTGCAAGGAGTTTCTTTCCTTGCTAAATTTTAGCAGAATTCTGAACTTTCAGAATTCACCTAAAATTTCTCATGTACTGCTATTTGAGCTTCTTTGCTGTTTCTGTCATGCTTCAAACATTCATAGTTTAGGCAAAAACTTACATTTTCTTTCTTGTTTGTTCCTGTTTGTCTTTCAGTCCTCCTTTTGCATTGACCCAGTTTATGAGAAACACAATTAATCCAAAAGCCTTTGAATTACTTCTTCTGGATACATACATAATTATAATTTTCCCTTCTATAAAGAAGTAGAAAAACCATTGCTCTTCTGAGCCTGTCTTCCCAGGTTCAAAGAGCAATGAGGAACATGTGACAGAGGAAAGTTGGGACTATTTTTTCATTGCAAGAATTTGGAGTAGGAGAAGCCCCTGTATTCCAAAACCCAGAGAAAGCACGCAAAGAAAAGTGTCTCCTCTACTTTTCCAAAGAAAAATAGGATGAAGATTGTCTTTCTTTAGATATCTTCTATTTCTTCCTACTCTTCATAAAGAGAAAGGTGAAGATCCCATATAAAGTGTGAAAATGTTTTCTTATATTTTGCATAGTAATTGTCTAATTATTTTTTTGAGCTTTGTTTGAATCAGCTGATATCTGGTCCGTGAAAAACAGGAATATTTTTCTGTTTGGTCAAATGTATGATTTAATTCAGACTATTTTTTTTTCCCTGCTATGTCTTTGTGATGGGCAGTGGGTCAAAAACCTTAGACATCCAACAACTTCTGCCTCAATATTGTGCTTTCTTCATATGTGTGCTTTTCCTCCAAGATTTAACATCATTCTCCTTAATTCATCCATAAAGTAAAACCCGTTTATGGGCAATTAGAAGATATCTTTGCCTTTGGTATCTTTACTTTGCTTCCAGCATTTACAACTTTTCTCTTTGTGACCTTATTTCCATCAGGTTATTTTTCTTTTTTACTCCATTTTCTTATTTCTAATTTAGTTTGCCTCATCTCAGCTTGCCTAGTCCCCTGCATGGCTGCATGAGGAAGAGGTAGTCTAATGTTATTTTTACTGGTGGATGAATAGTCTTCTATTTTTAATCAGATAGTTTTCATGTTCCATATCAGGAGTGGGCTAATGCACCCTCTCATAAATACATGAATTCCTCCTCCCTCATCCCTGTACACACACACACCTGCATAAGTGTCAATTTAGGCAAGTCATGTGGCCTGAAATTTCAAAAGATGTTAGATGGTTTAAGCCAGCCAATTCTTTGGAAATTGCAGGGCATTTGTCCTTTGCTACATCAGTGGAGTGATCAAAATCACCAGTCACCTCTGAAAATGAGCCCAAAAGGTGCCGTTTTTGAAGCATAAGGGAGAATGGGAGTGCTTTGCTCCAGCCTGGGCTCTGAGAGATGCTGAGCTGTTGGGCCCCAGTTGCTATTTCCACAACTGCATGTGGGTTTATAGAATAAAGGACAGTTTGGGGCAAAGCAGAAGAAGGAGTGCAAGCACCTCTGCCTGCGATACAGAGGGAGGCTTGGAATGGTACTTTTAACCTTCTCAGCACACATGCTCAAACACCTGCTGGGGTACCCTGGAAGCTACGGTGCCACATAATTTTCACTCCATCCTGTGGCTGCACTGCAGACAGAAGCATTGCTCATAACGTGATGAAAACTTGAGGCTTTCATGAGACAGCTCGTGATATGATCTTTTTATCTTCCTGGATAATTAAGCCTTTATTTTTCCAGTCCTCAGTAACCCAGCTCCTTTCTGCTTTCCTTTCCTTGACATTATGCAATTCAGCTTCTTTTAAGCTTGAGTATAGTCATTTCTCAAGATATTGTATCAGCTGTGAGTCTTTTATTCTTCCTAGGAGTATGTGGCACCTCATCTGCAGAGGACTCTGTCTCCAGAGATACTCTGTACACACCTGTTGCTGTTCATATGCACAATCCCTGCCTGAGAGCAGGGATCCTGCCTCTCTCAGCCCCCTGGCACGGGAGGTGAGAGGACTCTGCCTCACAACCTGCGTGACTGACAGAGGATCAGCAGAATGAATTGGCTGTGCTCCTGTGAGCAATCTGACTATCCCAAATAGACTTGCAGTACCATGACATCATATATTGTCTCTGTCTCCTCCTCTCCTTCTCACTCAATCATCCGTGGAATGAGGACACACAATAGTGTGTTTGTGTATCCTTTGGGATCAGCAACCAAGTCACCTGTGAATTACGTAGGTCAACAGAAATGGAGGTTAAGATTTGGTCTGTACACATTCTTCCTGTGTCATCAGAGATTACAGACAAAACAAACAGGGATACACCATTGACATTTAGTAAATGTTATTAGAAATGCTTTATTGTAGGGAGAATGAGAAAAGGAGGGATTATCTCACTGAATGCAAAGCTTTTTTACTCTGATCCCAAGTCATTGAAGAGGCCATTTTAATTGACATAAAACGACTTGTCTCAGTATAAATATGCCATAGGATGAAACTGTCAAGTCCTGGTTCTTTGCAAGCATAGGAAATGTTTAGTATCAATTAAAAAAATTATAATTTCTCTTTAAAAATGTTCCTAAAACTTTTGAGTGGACTTCCAGAGTGTGCACGCATGGACACTGTTTTTTTTCAGATTTTCCTTGAAATTCACCCCTTCCCTGTCACTTTCCATTGCATTTTCTTCTATTCTCCTGACCAGACTATTATTTTGTAACCTCTGTTATCCAGTTCCGGGTAGCAGGATTTCTGCCTTCAGAACTCTATTTACAAGTTGCAGTATGTCTGTGCATCGATTTCCAACCAGTCCTTTCCTTAGCTGCAGCCTGTGGTATATTTTTTGGAACACTGTCTTTTTTTTTCTTTCACTTGATGGTCAAGTTTTCTGCAAAGTATCATCATGGGTCAGAAATGAGGAAACACAGGATTATAGCTTAGCTCAATGTTTTCTGATTTTGTCCAGCACATAAAATAAAGCGGAAAGTGTAATTCTGGGGAGAAAAGAAATTAGAAGCATTAATATGTCAAAATGACCCAAGCAATGGCTTATGGGCTTGGAAAGAATTTTTCCAAATGCATCATTTAGGCTAATAAGTGATATTACTCCTCCCTACAAACCCTGCCATTTAAAGTGCTTGTAGATGAGTGAGAACTAGAAACAAGTAAGAAGTGCAAAAGGTATTTTGAAGTAGAGAAAGCATCCTAGCTGTAACTGCAACCTGCTGAGACAGATAATTAGATTGAATACTGGCAAGATATAAGGAAGCTTTGAAAAAAATGGTGGTGAGCATACAGGCAATGAAGGCAGAGAAAAAAATTAATGTGGTCATCCAACACAACCACTAAGGCTGGAGAAAAGTCAGAACAGAAAATTACTGTTGGATATTTGAAATTGGGGAGGGGAAAACTTGGTGTTAATAAATACAGAAAAATATCAATAACAGAAGAAAGTAAATTAGAGAAATTAAATTATGTAGCTCTGCCATTTACACCCTAATCAAAACAGAGAGTACATTGGATCTGGTTCTCACAACATCAAATTCTGCTTTGTTAAGGAAATGAGTGAGTCAGACTGGTAGGTTTGGCTTTTTCTATTTTAATTTCTGTAACATGCTATCCATTATATCCTGCAATACGCTGTTACACATTTTCACTTCATCTTACTGTGTATGATTTCACTGTTTAAGGTGTGCTGTATTTATTTTCAGTGTTGTTAAGCATTTTCAGTACAGTTTTCAACTGCGAAGAAAGTAGACTCTGTGTAAGCCTCTTAGCATGAATCTACCATTCTAGATCTCTAAAGATGCTGGAATCCACTTTCTTTATTAGAGGAAATAAATAAACAACTCCTAATTAAATTCTGATTCAGAAAGACAGTGTTCCAATACAGGAACTGTTTACAGAAAAGCTCTTGGGAAAGTTTGTTCAAACCATTACAGAGGGAGGTTGTAAACGTATCTTTTAGCAAAAATAGCTCTCATTTAAATTCCTACACAAGCACAAGGAAGAAGCAGTCTAACTACTTTGGAATCAACTCTCCTACCTCTACACACATCATTTCAAAATAATTTTTAGACTCTCTTAATACAAACATATTGAGAGATTTGTCATAAATACTTCACTGATTATTATTACTATGAACAATCTGTTCATTGCATTACTGGTATTTGAAATGGAAAGACCAATTAGACCTGTTAACCCATCTTTTTGTCAGTAAGTTGATTGGGAATTACTGAAGCGTAACAATTCTAAGTGGCTTTTCATGTGAATGCCAGGCTAAAAAGGATATTCAGAGATGCATTAAGCATTTTTACCTGGCTCTGCATTCTTCATTTAAAGATCTACATGTTAATTTGGAGAAGTGCAACATAAACATGGGGAGCCATGGCTTCTGTGAGTGCTCTTTCCAATATTTGTAAACATATAATTGTTGAATAATAAAATTGTAGGCCAAAGGTTGTAAGGAGTAGAGTAGAGATAATATGGATTATTTGGGCAGAAGAGTGATATATTTGGCAGGTATTGGAAGACTGACCTAAGGATTTTACTTCAACAATCACTGGCAAAAAATTTTGCTGTTATTTGAATGCATTTAATAAAGGGAAATTTTTAAAAGATCAAGACAGCATTTTTTTAATGCTAAGCTTTATTTCAGAAAATGGCTTAGCTACACTCATAGGGGTTCTGAAAATGGCAGTCATTGAAAGATAACCACATGAATTACCCATATGAATGGTACTTGAGAGATGGACAGCAAACAAGATACATAAAAAAGAGTATGTTTCTTTTACTTTATGATGTAATCTAGTCAATACATGGCTAATAATGTCAGAAATTCATTGGCAAATAAAACTACCAAGATGGCTAAAGAATTATAACAAAATTGTTTGGAATTTGGTGTTCTCTGGAGATCAAATCACTCCTTTGAGATGGCTGGAAACAGGTCAGGTGCCTGAAAAGATTGTTGTCAAAGAGCTCTGGTACCTCCCCAGCCTGAGCTTCCTACGTGCTAGGCTGGGAGACGAGTTGCAAGAAGGTCTGTCCCACTGCTGGTGGCATCAATTTACTTTTCATTAAGACCCACTACAGTGCATAATCTCATTCTGAATCAAAATAAAACCACATTTCTCTAACAAAATCTGTCAGTCAATTGGAATTATATATTCCTGTGCAATTCTGCTTTTGTGGCTCCTTTAAAAAGGAAATTATGCTGAAACCTAAGTTCCCTTTCACAGCCTATCTCAGTAACTTACTGACTGCTCCTCTCTGTGCCAGCCTAGGAAAGGTTACATGGTGGTGCTAAATTTCAGATAAATGGGCAACACCTGAAGCCCAGTTCAGCAGCACATTTACTGCCTACTTTGAGAAAATTCAGACACAATTTGCCACTGTCACTAGTGTAGTTTTCTTCCCTCCCTGGGGCATAAAATGCATTTCCTTGTTCCTTGGACTATTCAGAGGTGATTTACCAAAGAGATCTTTCCCTCCATGTGGGAAGAGTCAGTACCCCAGCTTCAGTAGAGGGAAATAGAAAGAACAAAATGTATTAAGATAAGGGACTGGTCAAGCAGTTACAGATATAAATTGATGTATGTATATAACACAGAACTACCATAACAGAAATACCATTTTCTGAGGGGGCAAAATCTGTCTGACCAAGACATAGAAATCTGTGATTCAGCTAAGTTTCTGAGATACATTTGATACAAATTTGTGAAGCGGGTGCTTTTAAGATATCCTTCAGGTCTGCTCATGAACTGAGAAGATGTTTTAGGAGAGTTGTCTTGTGAAATTTTAGCCAGTTTCTTTGCAATTATACAGGGAAAGAAAGCAAATTCAGCCTTAATACCAAAAGCTATGCATGAGCATTTTACAACTTCGTCTCCCTGTAAGCTCTTCAGGTTAAAATGTAGAACACAAGCCCACCTGCAAACTTTAGGAGAGAGAAAAAAAAAACCCAAAAGCAGCTAATAAGACCAGGTAAAATATGCTGTAAGTAAAAACTTTGTATTTCACCCAGAAATGAATTCCAGTATTACACTAAGTGTGTAAAATATTTATTTGTATTCAGGTCAACATTTCCATGTCTTTAGTGTAAATAAGACATCTCTATGGCAATTTTGAAGTCAGACAGCTCTATACAAAATGGCAGCAGCATTAATTAAGCATATACTTTTCTAACCCCTCAGGATTCTGTGCCTATTTATCACATGTCAGAATGGTCCCTATTTTGCTGGGGATTCATCAGAGCAGTCCCCACTTTTACTTTGGCTGTAAAGTCAAATATTTAAAAGGTGGTAGTGGAGCTGGAGAGGAGCACAGGAAGTCACTGAATAGGATGGTAATTTATTGGCTTTTATCAGGCCTGGTTTTCTGTCTCATCAGGTAAAAGCAAGCTGAGTTTAAGTAATTCCTGGCATGTTCAAAATGTAGATGCTGGACTGATTACTTGCTGTGACTCACCCGACTCTGGCAGTACTTGCAAGTTTGCAAGTGTAGGTGTGGAACTGAACATATATTTAAAATAGATGGAGAGCTGAAATACTGACCCTGACTGGGTACGAGGTTGTTTTGTCTAGTCACATCTTTGCAAGACAGTTTAATTACTGTTGTTTCTCAGTAATGATTCTTTTCCGGTTATATTTGTGACATTTATTTCTCTGACAAGTAAAAAATCACAGTATTGTAATGAATTGTCTACTATTTTATAAATATTAATTTTGAAAATAATTCATTATTATTTTGCCTCTTGAAAATCCTGGATCTCTTAATTTATTAGTTGTCTATGCTTTGACCCTTCAGTAGCAAGTATAATATTTGGACTCAGATTTTGTATGCAGTAGGTTAGCATAAAAGCACTATGGTATGTTCAGCCATCTTGGCATTGTCATTTGAGGTTTTTTAATTAAAAGTCTGCCTTGGAGTATGTCAAGTGCTCCTGTATTTTTGCCATTCTTCTTATCTCTATGGCAACAAAAATATTTCAACATTTACATGGGCATCATATTCTTTGCTAATGTACTATCTGAACTGTTTGTATGCTGAGAAGGGGAGCAGCAGAGATTGGCTTCTGCAGGCTTGGATGCAGGAGTTGTCAAGACAACCAAGAGGCCTAAGGATGTCCTTACTAGTAGCATTAAATTGAAGCTTTAAATTAATTCACCCTCATGTGTTTTTGTAGCTTATGCTGTTAATTGAAATAATAGGAGTGACCTTCCCTGTACATTCAGAGCACCTGTCCTATTAAAATTGCATGTGCTATTTACTTAAGTACACTCATCTATCAGACAAATCTAGCGTGAAATAGGGGAAAATGGAAGACACTTATATTGTACTGCTATGTATTGACTCGTAGTAATAGGAGAAACAAGCTTTTCTTGTATCTAGCTTGAGAGAGTTGTAATGAACATTTTACTCTGAAACTTCATTTATTTCTGCTTTCCACTCAAGGGCCTAAAGTCTGCATAACTCCAGACACTACAATTTATTTTATAGTGCCGAATGTAATTGAAATGAACAGTTAAATATGTATTTTTTGGCTGTAATACATTTGAAGAAGCCAAGAATCATGTTTTCGTGAATGTAAGAGACTGCTTTTTCCTTCACAGTAGAAAAAACCCACAACAGTAGGAAACTGCTAATTTTTTGTTCAAATCATTATCTTACACTAAATTAATTTTTGGAGCTACTTTAAATTGTTTTTTTTTAAAAGAATTCTATAGAAGAACCATTTGAAGTTTCTTTGCACAATCTTTTAGATTTTCACAGCAAAATGCATAGCTCCATAAGAGCCAAAACATTAGATCATTACATGTACATTTGGTTTCCTTATTAAAAGGAAAAGATCTGCAATCTGCTCTTTTGGTGAAATTCATGAGTTTAATTTTGATGGTCAAATACATCAAATATTCAATTATTTTTTGTACAGGGCAATAGTGGACAAGGATGAACAAGTTCTTAAATAACTGAAAGGATTTCATCCTCCTCTGCAACTAGTTTGAAACATAAGTCTCTAACCTCTATCCTGGAATACTTTTCATCTCCTAAAGAGGCAAATGCACTCTTATCTGCCATTGTTTTTATGCTGTTAGGTAGATAATGAAGCCATAGAAAATTTGGGAATATATTTCCCAGTACTATATTCATTGACGCACAAAACCATGTAATTATACTGATGTACACCAGCTGAGAGTCAAAACCAGTAAGCTAATGAACCCTTGAAGCACATTTTCTGGGGAAAAAACTATTAGTTTTTTTTCAAAGTCTAAGAGGCAGAGAGGAATGCTTTATATATTACTGCAGGATTGCCAGGAGTGCTGCTGGTGATTTGATCTCCCTGAATTTGAGAACACAGGTGAAGTTTCTTGCAGACTCCTAAACACGAATACCACAGCATAAACTGAAGGAGCTTTGTCTTGGTGAAGAACAGATTATTGGGAGAGGGCACGAGGCCAACAGACACCCTTTCTAGTTCTTTATTAATCTCTTCAAGACCAGTACCATCTCTGTGGCATGTGAGAGGAATGCATCAGTCTCCATACCATACTGTGGCTGCAGCCAGTTTACTGTATGCATGTTAATGTTTGCTCCCACTGGTATTGGAAACACCTGTGAGTGCTCAGCACATCTGAAAATCAGGCCATTTAATTCTAGGCACTTTAAATATAGATTAAGGGTCTTAAATTTAGGTATGAAGGTTTGAATGTTTTGGATCAAACCTCTCCATCAGCCTGCAATCAACAGTGCTATGTAGAAATTATACTGCAGAATAAGATACAATCAGGTCAGTTTTTTGTTTGGTTGGTTTTTTTTGTAAAAACAAACTCACAACATCAGCATTCAGTTCACTTTAAAATACAGTCCTTAGAGTGTAGCTGCATACAATATGTTTCATTAAACTTAAACAGACAAATCTATGTCTAATGATAATGTGTCTATATCTAAGAGAAATGGGTCTATATCTTTGCACTGCATGCAGACTAAAAAGACCCATTGGTTCCGATCACAGTTTCTGTCTATGCACTAAATTGCTGTTGGTAACACCAAATCTATCTTACTTTGCCAAGATATACAGTTGAAAGCACAGGGCTGTGGCCCAGAACAGCTTGTCACTGTTTCTCTGTCTTCAGCACCCCTGGAACGTCACTGACACCCAGGATCTCCTTTCACAGTCTCTTTCTTGGTGTATGCCAAGGAGCTGGAAGGCTGCTCCCTTGTTGCTGTGTCATATAGCTGAGCTGAACATAAGGGGATAGTTTGGTGAAGTGAAAATTACCCACCTAATTTCTGGACAACTTAGAAAAGGATCAGTGCTTCACCAGTCAGAGGGCTGTAGGGATCAATATCAATGACTTCAACCTACAATGTAAATTTTCCTGTATTTTGGAATTAGAAAGGATCTTAAATTAGGATACAGGTGAGGTTAAAAATTGATGGAAAGGAGAGGCTATGCCACAGTACAAATTGGACCATTAAAACTTTCTTTTTTTCAAAGGAAAAAGGCAGAGGAATGGAGGCAAGACAATATCTATAGCATCTCTAGTGTTGGCATCAGACTGGTAAGAGTCCAAGAATTTGTAAGAGACCTTGATGGATTCCATCCCACATCCTTCCCCATATCTCATTCAGGAGCTACAGACTGATAGCAGGAAAGTCTCACTAGAGGTGGTCCCTAACCACAGCATTCTTAAAGGTAAAAAAAGTCTCATTATTTCCATGAGAAATTATCTCAGTGTGTCTTTTGGGGGCACTAGACTTTGCAGCCATTTCAGTAGTACACTTGAGGCTGACAGGGACCAAAAGTCAAGCACAGCAGAGAAAACTGTCTGTCACAGTAGGTCAGGCATTTCAGGTGGCATTTGAATGACAGGATCTGCAATGGCATGTGGAAGTTCCTTGCAGCAAGGAGAAAAGTGTGTTGGGTTGAATCAAATTTGTCCAGGGCTCTGGGCATCTGGATTTGTTTTTGCAGTTTGGACCTATGTCCATATTTCCTGCAAGTGGAACTAGCCTGTGTAACAGTCACCATAAGCATATCAGTATGGAATATACATCTACATATAAAGGTCTAAACCAGCAAAATTTTACTGGAGCTTCATCATCTGTTAAAATAAGATACAATGTATTTTCATCATTTAGCCTCAAGCTAATAATAATATGTCCAATAATAATATGTCTTTTAAAAGCTCTGCAATACCTCCAGTAACTGGCTCTTGAAATGTCAGCATACATAAAGAGTATACAGACCTTTACATGTTTCCTAAGAATTTATATAAAAATCTTGTAGCCAGTACATATAATCTCCCTTTTCTTCCTATCTTCGCTTCCCATATTTTTGGTCCATCTTTTTGGGGCCTGGATATGTGCAACAGAGTTCCCTTATTAAAGCAGCTTGCCAATGTTTTCTCTGTCCTCAACACCGTGGGGTATTTCATTGACACTCAGGATCTCCTTCGATATTCTCTCTCTGTCTCTCTTGACATTTTTGCAAGGAGGGAGAAAGAGGCTGGGGGAAGGTGCATATAATGCTTCCACTGCTGAGCAGTATGAATTATATCTGCTGGAGTAATAGTGTGAAGTGGCAGGGATCCGTTTTGATGAATCTCATGCTGATTTGTAGCCCCAATTCTAGCTGTAGGTAACACTGAACACCTGTTTGGAGTACCAGAGAGATGGAATAAAGCTCTGAACAGTAAATATGCTGTGTGCTGTAGCTGCTTGTTTATTGTCATGCAGTAATTAATTAGCAATTATATTTCAAAACATACCAGAAGAGAAGTGCACTATAATTTCTACCACCCAGAAAGAGGCTCAGCAGTGACACTTGTTAAACTGAGCTGGCTGATTCTCTCTTTTCTCATCACTGATTGCTTTTTTCTTTTGTCTCTGCACAAAACAGAAAGTTACAAAAGATACTTCTGTAAAGATTTGTGCCTGGATAGTAATGAGCCTGTGCTACTCTAGAATGGTATGTCTTAAAAACAAACACACACAGACACATGAAAGCGGGGGTGTGAATATCTACCTGATTTTGTCTCTGTCATCCCTTGCTGTACCACATCATTCACAGTGTTCCACCCCAGGAGTTTATGAGCCCCATCCTTAACTTCCTACCCGTGAAATCCTTGTCTATCAATCCATATGCCTCCTTTGCTTCTGTTTAGACCATTCAGAATCATCTGCTATGAGATATCTCTTTATCATTCATCATTCCATGTGTCTCTGAGTCTGGCGATACCTCCTATGAAAATCACACCCCTACCCTCAGTCTTCAAAATTCTCATCAACTAAACATTGGTCTTAAACTACTCCTGTGTTTTATTGCACCCCTCTGCAATAAGCTCTTTATGAAGTATTCCTTTCAGAAAATTCTCTGTAATTTCTTTCAATATGTCTCACGTAGCTGGAAGTCTGGCTTTTCAAAAGCAGACTCCAAAATTTGGTTTCTGCTAGCACACTTGAACAGAGGAGTCAGAAGCTCCTGTTTGCCTTCAATGCCATAGTATTATTGAAAGAAAATTGCAGCTGTTTTGTTGTAATATTACAGATGTTGCTGTATTAGATACTGCAGCAAGTGTTTTCAATGCAATTTTACAACCTAATGTTTAGTTACTTTGATACAGTTTTTAGAAATAGCTTTCAATTGGATTCACAACAACCAAATTGCTTGTTTCTTTCCTGCCTTTCCCTAAAAGTGATGTATCTATTCTCAGGTCTAATATTTCTTTTCTCCCCTGTTTTTCTAATAGTCCTGTAATCTTTATTTTCTTTCATCTTCTAATTAGTATTTTCAGTTTTGAAGAATTGATCCTGAGATATTTTGAAGATATGTGTATAGGGTTAAATTCAAAATCTAAATTTGAAAGTAGATCCTTAGTATTTCACTAAAACTTAAAGCTTAAATGCATGATCTCATTATTCTATTTCTCTTGTAACTGTCCCATGGTTGCACAAGAATAAGTGTTCTCCACTGTGCACATTGAGGTTTGCTTGTAGCTGAGAATATTGATCTTAAAATGGTAGAGACTGACTTGTTTTATGCAAATTTTTGATCAACTGTATATATGTGGAGTATGTAAACAACAATCCCTTGACAGTAAAATAAGTGGTAACTTAATTTGCAATTATGTCAAATAAGGAAGAAAAAGAGAAAAATACTGGCTTCATCTGAAAATCTTCCCAAATACAATATTTCTTTGACATTTCACATATACTGAAAAGTTACACCTGAGGAATTCATTTCCATTGCTTTCACTTGGTGTCCTATGGTGACTGATATAAATATTTTATTAGGCAAACCTGCAGGTTTCTGAAGATTATATGTCTTATCAAGTTGACCCTTATAATTATGTTGTCTTCTGTAACTGTGGGATCTCTTTTAATTTTGTAGTCTTTTTGTAAATATTGAACCATAAAAACATATACAACCACAAGCAAAAGCTGACTGTGAATAAGAAAAGGTGTAAACAGACCTCTTCTTGCTCAGGAAGATTCCCATTCTGCTTGTTGCTACAGAGACAATGCCTAAATTATATGTTTGTAGCTGGACACAGAGCAGCATATCCTCAGCTTGTGAAAAATCTGTCTTCCCCGACTGTTTTTCTTTGGTTGTCTTTTAAAGTAGTCACTGTGGATGCTTTTCTGTCTTTCTTTTATCCCCATCTTGTTATTTCCTGTAAAATGAGACTTACTGGGGGAAAGTTTCAGTTGCTCAGTTTTATGCACAAAGCAGTCAATGAGGGTTTGCAGCCCTGTCAAATTGAGATGAAGATTGTACGTACAGAGGAAAATGTTTTTATCTGATACTGGAATATTTTATACTTTTTTATTTTTTGAAAATTAGTTCTCATTTACATAATTCTGTGGCCTTCTGTTGCTGTTATGAAAACATTGCTTCTGTTATTCTCTGCCTCTGTTTTCTGCAATTATTTACGTAGGAAAGACTTTGACTGTTCTTTTCCTGGGCAGCAGCAGAAACCATGCATAAGTCCTATGAAAGAAGAGGTTGGGAGGCCCTGTGGAGGTATTTACATGCCTTTGTATCATCAGTTTGATGCCCCAGTGTATTCTATCAGTTCCTAAAGAAGGAGATGAGCTGAATATTGGCCCAGCTACTTAATGCAGATGGGGGTTTTGGCTCACATTCATTCCATTTAAATTTAGCACACAGCTGACTTACCTAATTTAAGGCAATGTTCCTTCTTATGCAGTGGAGAAAAATGTACCATTTCAGAAAGTGATTCAGGTTTTAAATTAACTGAATCATCCCCTTGAACCATCTTTTTCCATATAATACAGGGACAGCTACAATCCTAATTAAGACACCTTAATTCAATGTCAGCATTCATTTGGGAAAGACTTTTTCCTATTTAGCAGTGGGTGTTGTTTCTGTGGCCATGTTGTGGTGGGATTTGTTACATGTAATGCAGGAGGCAGCAAATTATTTCCTTAGCAAAGAGTACTGCCTTCTCTGTTTCTGCAGGCTGTTTCCTCTTCATTTGGAGTTCTCTGCCAAGGTAGGATCCATAATTCCAGAAACAGCCACTAGGATAGAGGACATCTATTTCTAAGTAATTACTTACCATTTAAAAATATAAAACCAGGGGAAAGTCTAATTATGTAACACAGAAGATAGTCCCAGAGCTTAAAATCAGTGATATGATCTACAAAATGACAACTTTTTATTGAGGCTTACTTAAGGATTTTGAAAGCATGTTTTACAAGAATTGTTGTTGATGAAACAACAATGGGCAAAAGATATTGAAGTCTTGTACAGAAGGTAATGAAATAGGGGCTCAAAAGAAGAGGATACTTCTTTTATACCTCTAGGACTCTCTAGAGAAGAATTGAGGTGTCTTTTGGATTTCTGCTGGAATGACTTGCAGATAAAAAAGAGTAGTGTGGCAGCAGAAATGGCTCCAGTTTCTCAGAAGACTTGGAAAGACTTTCACTAATGTTTGATGGCCACAGTCCTGCGGGCTTGTGCATATAAAAGAAAAGAAGGTCATCAGGAGTAGCCAGCACAGATTCACCACAAGAAAATCATGTGTGACCAATCTGATAGCCTTCTATGATGGCGTGGCAGGATGGGTTGAGGAGAGGACAGCAGTGGATGTGGCCTGCCTTGACTTTTGCAAGGCTTTTGGCACTGTCTCCCATAACAACCTTGTAGGTAAGACAGGAAATATGGGATGTGAGGACAGTGAGGTGGATCGAGAGCTGGCAGAGCTCAGAGGGTCATGATCAGTGCAGTAGAATCCAGCTGGAGGCCTGTGACATTCCCAAGGGATCAATAATGGGTCCAGTCTTACTCAACCTCCTTATCAGTGAGATGGATGAAGGGATAGAATGCACCCTCAGCAAGTTTGCTGACAATATGAAACTGGGGGAGTGGCTGATACTCTTGACAGCTGTGCTGCCATTCAGCAGGACCTTGATCATTTGAGATTTGGGCGGAGAGAAACCTAATGAGGCTCAACAAGAAAATGTGCAGGGTCCTGAACCTGGGGAGGAATAACCCCAAGTGCCAGTAGAGGCTGGGGGCTGGCCTCCTGCAGAGCAGCTCTGCAGAGGAGGACCTTAGGACAATCAGGGAATGACAAGTTGGCCGTGAGCTGGCAGTGCCCTTGCAACCAGGAGGGCCAATGGTATCTTGTGGGATGTTGGGAGGAGTGTGGTCAGCAGGTCGAGAGAGGTGATCCTGCTCTTCCATGTGGCCCTACTGAGGCAATATCTGAAGTATTGTGTTCAATTCTGGTCTCAGTACAAGAAATACAAGGAGCTGGAGAGAGTCCAGTGAGGGGGCACCAAGACAAAGAGGGGTCCAGAGCACCTCTCTTATAAGGAGAGACTGTGGGAGCTGGGCCTGTTCAGTCTGGAGAAGGGAAAACTCAGGGTCTCATTAATGCATATAAATATCTCAAAGGCAGGTGTCAAGAAGAAGGTACCAGGCTCTTTTCTGCAGTGCCCGCCAACAGGACAAGGAGAAATCATTCAGGAAAAAAAAAAAAGAGTAGGCAGAACTAAGGTGAGAGCTAACAATTGAGCAGTGAGAAAAACTAGGATTCTGGTTTTGAGCTGTCTCTTAAGTCTTCTTTAATTGCAAGCATCCCTAAGGAGCTGGGCACAAGCAGAAATTTCTTGTTTACTCTCACCCAGCAGTTTTCTATTTTGATATTGTGCAATTGCATGTGATTTCCTCTCCAGAGCCCCTCTACAATGAAGACCAGAGTTTCTAAATGTCAATGTTTCTAAAATTGAGGCAGTATCAGGAGGGCCAAAGGCGTCCTGAGAAGCCAAGAGATTCCTTTGCATCTCTATGGAGTGGCCAAGACTCAGGAGTTACTGACATTATTGCCAGTAACAGCATCTCTGTATTTTTATATTCAAACAAGAGCTGTTCACTTCAATACAGGATTTATGGGCTATCATTTAATTTCTACAGAGCTTTGATTGCTAACAAGGTGTGAGGTGATAAAACAGTATTTATCATGTTTATATTATTCCAAGAAGTGTCGGCTTTTGCTTCAAACTGACTCAAAACCAACAAATACTGAAGTGGTGCCTTTCAATAAAAACTTCTAAAAGTTCTTGAACAGAGAGAGCTGCTTGCCTGTGCACTCAATGCAGTGAGAGGTGTGGGGTCAGAGAGTGTCCATTGCATGCCTTACAACCAAGAGGAACCCCTGGGAATTGGAGGGAGTAAGGCAAAATCATAGAATCATACAGTACCAGTCTGGAAGGGAATCACAATGATCACCTGCTCCAAACTTTCTCAGTAAAAGCATGGTCTAGACAAAATAGCCCAGAAACCCATTCTGACAAATCCAGTGTTAAAATGCAGGTTTCTTTCCACAAATGTCTTCCCTGCTGGGTAGATCCCAGCCTGTGCTTCGCTCCTTGATCAAGTTTTCACAGGTGCAAGACCTTACACTTGTCTTTGTTGAATTTCCTATGGTTCTTATTAACCAACTCTTCCAGCATATCCAGGTCTTTCTTCACGTTGGCTTTCCCATCTGAAGTGTTCACTTCCCCACTCAGTTTAATATAACCAGCAAACTTTGTCTGGGTACGCTTGACCCCATCACTCAGATCACTTAGGAAGATACTAAGCAGTGTTGGACCCATTGTTGATCCCTGGGGGACCCCACTTGGCTGTCAGTTTGAAAGGGAGCTATTTGCTACCACCCTTTGGGTGCAGCCTGTCAGCCAGTGCCCCAACCATTGCATGGACCACTTCTCTGGGAGTTGGCTGTGGGAAATAATGTCAAGCCTTGAAGAAATCCAGGTAGACCCCTCCCAGTGCTCACCCCTCATCAACCAAGCAGCTTACTTTGTCGTGGTGGTCAGGTTTGTCAAGCACGATTTGCCCTTGGTGAATCAAAACAAGGAATAAAGACTCAGATGATGGTTGCTACTGTATAGGTTCAATTTGTCACTGTTTTGGTTTAGGAGTGATATTCCCCAATTTAGTGCTCCCACTGAAACACTCCAAACCACACACTGATTGCTCACTGTCCCCTCCCCCTCTGCTTCCCCTTGTGGGGGGATGGAAAGGGGAATTGGAGGCACAGAAGCAAAGATCATGGGCTGAGATAAGAACAATTTACTGGAAAGAGCAATGAGACTTTTTAAAATGAACAACAGCAGCAATACTAATAGACTGCACAAGAAACAAACTATTTGTGCACAAGTGCTCATCCCCAAAAAGACCCAACTGCTCCCTCTGCCACGCTACCTGACCTGGGTAGGATCCTCTCCCTCATTCTTGGAAAATGACCTGAGGTGATATAGAACAACCTCTGAGTCCCAACCACGTTCCCTCCTGGCTATTGCAAAAAATTAACTGTGTCCTGGCCAGAACCAGGACAGTCACTAATCCTGAAATCCTAAAATTGCAGCAGTGTGAGTGAAAGAGCTGCTTCAAGGTCCCTTTTGAAAGACTGTGACACTTAAATTCCTAAGCATCCTCATTGCATAGCTCATTTCACAGGCTAGGACTTGGCTAATAAGCATTATAACTTGTGTTGATGGAAAATGGTTTAGAACAACATGTGTGGTAAATCTTGACAATACTAATTGAAATCTGCTGTGTTTCTCCCAAGTATTGTAAAGCTTTCTCACTTTCTAGAAGACTCTATGAAGTTGTGTGCATAAGAACTGACAAGCTGTTTCTGTGATAGCAGTGGCTGTGATTACAGCAGGCTTTGTAGTTACATGAGGTTACAGAAAAGTGTGCTTTTTTTCACTTGGATAGCAATTCCGTGTAATATCCTGTAGCACACAATGGAGAAAAACCTCAGCAAAATTTATAATCTTACAGAGCAAACTAAATCTGCACTGTCAAAAAAAGCCCGCAAAAAAGCAAAACTAAGTAAATGCTCTGTTTTCACTGTTCTCATTTTGTATACTGAAGGAGCTGGGGACCATGTGGGCTGTATCCTAATGCTGCCCATGTTGCAGTGAAAGGAGGCACACTTTAGATAAACACTGAATCCAATTTCAGTTAGCCCTATATCTCTCAGCTGCAATTTATTTTTCTTTAAATATGCAGAATGAGACTCAGAGCTTCTCATTTCTTAAGAGATGAACAACTGGAGCACTACGACACATTTATATAATGCTTAATTTCAGAAGCGAGGAAATTAGACAAATGGATATATTGAGCCCAGAATTTAGATCAGGGTTCAGCTTCTGAGCTTAATGCAGTATATTAGCCTTTTAAATGATATTCCTTTTTTGATGTAGTCTCTATCACCATTACACTCCCTTCCCATTGATGTTCTTCATTGTGTATCTGTTACAAATTCTCACCGAGTTGTGGGGGAGGGTAAAGCTAATTAGATTGTTGTTGGTGATAATAAAACATATCCATTGCAACTTTTTTCTGTGTGTCTGGGAAAAGGTAGGTTGTTAGCTTAGCTCCCTTTCCTCATGGGAAAACTCCCCAAAAGTATGTTAGATTCAGGAATTCATATTATGGTGAAGATGAGAAGGAATGGGAAAACTACAGCTCCATGTTACCAGCCCTCCACTGAGGTGTGGTAAGAAGTATTGGAGAGTATTCTGTGACATTAAACAGGATTTGTATGGTTAGACAGAGCTAAAAATTGTGCATACTGCAGCATATGAGGGGTTTTTTGGCAATTTCTCCATCAGGTCCTAAAGATGGCACTTTTCTCCCAGATTTGTGTGTGTGTGTGTGTGTGTGCATATACAGAAGAATCACTTCATTTTGGTATTTTGCCAAACTGGAGTTTTATGCGGTTGAAAAATTTTAGAAGTTAAATGCTTTTCTGCAAGTTCAATGCATCTCTTCCTTCAGGCTGAGGGTTTTTCTTTTCCTTTCTTTAATTAAGCAGACATTTTTAATCACATTTCCAATTTGAATCAAACAAGTTGGAAACAGATATTCTAGGGTTCAGGCAGTGAACTAAATACTGAGTGACTACTATACCATTCATTTTTTTATGGTGGTTATTTTCTGACTGTGCATGAATGGCTTTCCCCCAGGTCTACTGTGTCTTCATAATGAGTCTAGAACACCTCTTAGTTCCAAAGCACACCTGTTTTACCACAAAAGTCTCAGGAAAGACCATAAGCAGGTAATTAACTTCAAAAAGAGAAGCAGACACCCTCAGAGGAGAGCAGACATCCACATCAGCTATTTTGGGTCTGTAATTAAGGTGGAATTTGGAACTATTACTTTTAGAACTTTAGTTCCTTTAGGGGCTAAAATTAGCTGTGAGTCTTTAGAGGGTGGTGAGAGCAGCCACACTGATTGCTTGAAGTGAAGCTGAGTGTCTGGAGTGAGAAAGCAGGTCCATGCAGAAAGATGAATAAAAGCTTACACATGCTGCTGACCAGCGCACATAACTTAGTCTCCTGCAGCATCAGAGCTTTGTGGTTGGGAAGATATAAAGCACCCTTTGCTAGTGGTCTTTTGTCCTTGCAGTAAAGTGTCTTTTATATTTATGAAATTTAGATACACTTGCAGTAAAATATGGTCTTTTGAAGTCTTTTGTGAATTGAAAAATTCAAAATTATTGAATTTATAAAAGTTCATTTGACAACATGTTCATTACAACAAAAGCTATCTACTCCAAGAAATTTGTTTCTTCATCAGCTGTCCTTCCGTGAGAGTTTCTCCTATTAACTAATGTTTGCATTGTGCTTTGAAGATGAAAGCAATAAGTGCTTCATGTTATTACTACTATTACAGAGTATGCTGTAGGTATGTGGAATGGAATTTTTCATGGAAAGTAGTTATTTCACATACTCACACTGAAATAACTTGGTGCATGTTTGTCCCTGGTGTGCATTGAATGAGGGCAGTAGAAATTTATCAGAGTTGAAACCACTCCTTTATGGTTTTATCTGTGACACAATTTATATAAAATCAAGTTTAGGTCACACTAGAATTTGTTTCTGTAAAAAAAATGTACCTGCAAAATCACTGAAACAGTCTGAGAGTCAGTTTCCAATGTCACCCATATCCCCCCAAGTGCTTTCCTCATTCAAAAGCTTACCATTAAAAAACACCTCCTTTATTTTCAATTTATTGCATCAGAGGAAATGTTTGAAAGCTGTCATCTCCCACAGAAAGGCACTACAACACTGACTTTAAAAGAGCATGAGTTATTTATAAAAGTGTGGCTTAGACTTGTAAGTTACTCAACTGCTCTTCAAGATTGTGTCGTTTCCAGTAATATGAAATAGTTGTGTGCCTATGGATATCATAATGAAAGCTTCATGTATCACTACCCAGTAGTTTACTTGAAGAGTGAATAAAATGATGAAAAAAGAGACTAGAGAAAGTAGTAGGCAAGGTTGGAGGAGCAGAGCTGGAAATCATCTGGTTCATCCCCCCAGGCAGAACAGGATAAAGTTTATGCCTTTTTAAACAAAAATTAAATTCTAAGACTCTAGGAAGATTAATTGTGCAAAACCAGAGAGGTTTCTTTCCCCTAATTCCAGTGGCCCGTCCCACCCTCTCAGGGCTTAAGAAATGAAGCAGGCAAAATATTCAGCTTGTTGTGCAAAGCATTTGGGAATACTCTGTCCTGGAATAGCATTCTGTGACACAGGATCCTACCTGTACTTCAGTAATACATTAGAAGTTTGTCTTTCCTAGTAAAATCATGACCAAAATCCCATGTGAATAAGGCAGACACAATGCTCAGAATGAGCTCCTTCTGAGATGTTAGAAAGGGTAGGGGATTAATTTATGACTCAATAACACTGGCAATTCCAGTTACTTAAAAACCAAAGATAAGGGAAAGTACATCCATCTCCCTTTGTCAAATCTTGCTTAATAAAGCCTTCAAAACACAATAATAACTAGCCAAAAAAAGTAGTTCTGGACTGATTAAGTTGTATTTTTCTTAGCTGAAAATGCTTAAAAGTGAGTACTAGCCTCACCCATAGTGTGATGCATAGAGGAATTTGTGTTTGCTCTACAGATTTGAACCCTTCTCAGGTTTACAGCAAAGCTGTCAAGAATTTTCCCAGCTTTTTGGCAAAATTACACTTTTCCACCTTGAGGATGGTAATTCCACCTTTCCCTTAGCCGAACCAACCATTCCTAAGATTACAGCATAGGTCATCCATTGCTGTTGGCATTAAGGAGATAAACAGCCCTCCTGATTGTATTGGGTTTTCGTAGGCAGGTTTGGGGGTGGGGGGAGGACAGGGAATGTGCTACAGGGTGGTTTCTGTGAGAAGCTGACAGAAGCTTTCCCCATGTCTGACAGAGCCAATGTCAGCCAGCTCCAAGGTGGATGTGATGCTGGCCAAGGCCAAGCCAATGAGACATAGTAGTGGAGCCTCTGGGATAACATATTGAAGAATGAAATAAAAAAAATTATTGCACTGTTGTAACTGTGCTCAGGGAAGGGTGGAGTAAGAATATGTGAGAACAGCCCTGCAGACACCAAGGCCAGTGGAGAAGGAGGGGCAGGAGGTGCTCCAGGAGCTGGAGCTGAGGTTCCCTGCAGTCCACAGTGCAGATTGTGGTGAGACAGCTCTGGCCCTGCAGCCCATGGATGACCATGGGAATGAGGAGATCCACCTGCAGCCCATGGAGGAGACCCATTTCAGAGGAGGTGGATGTCCAAAAGAAGGCTGTGACCCCATGGGAAGCTCCTGGTAGGGACCTGTGGACCGTGGAGAGAGAAGCCCATGCTGGAGCAGGTTTCCAGGTGAAATCGTGACCCTTTGGGGTGCCCATGTTGAAGCAGGCTTTTCCTGTGGGAAGAAACCCACATTAGAGCAGTTTGTAGTCCATGGGAAGGACTCATGCTGGAGAAGTTCATAGAGAACTGTCTCCCTTTGGACAGACCACACACTGGAACAGGGGAATGACTCTTGTCCCTGAGCAACATCAGGAACAATATGTGATGAACTGACCATAGACCCCATTCCCCATCTTCCTGCATCATTGAGGGAGGAGGTAGGGCCCAGGAAGAAGGGAGGGGTGGGGGAAAGTATTTTTCAGATTTGTTTTATATATTATTATTCTGATCTGAATTTGACTGGCAATAAATTCACTAATTTCCCCAAGCTGAGTCTGTTTTGCCCATGACAGAAGTCAATGAGTGATTTCTCCCTGTCCTTATCTCGACTCATAAACCTTTAATCATACTTCCTCTCCTCTGTCCAGTTGCAGAGTGGGGTGACAGAGCAGTTTTGGTGGGNGGTAGGGCCCAGGAAGAAGGGAGGGGTGGGGGAAAGTATTTTTCCGATTTGTTTTATATGTTATTATTCTGAACTGAATTTGACTGGCAATAAATTCACTAATTTCCCCAAGCTGAGTCTGTTTTGCCCATGACAGAAGTCAATGAGTGATTTCTCCCTGTCCTTATCTCGACTCATAAACCTTTAATCATACTTCCTCTCCTCTGTCCAGTTGCAGAGTGGGGTGACAGAGCAGTTTTGGTGGGTACCTGGCATACAGCCAAGGCCAACACACCACACCAGTGTTAGCATAGTCCTGAAATTACACTCTGGTACTATGACAGCAAACATGAAAATAATGATGCACATTTAAAAGAAATCCATTAAAGAATTAGAATCTTGGACACAAATGAAATGGAGACATCAAAACAAGTTTCCGGAGAGTTTGCGTAGGCAGTGAATCAGGTGCAGAATTTTTGAAAATTTAGAGGTGATAGCTATAGGGAGGGATGCAATCTAGTTATGAATTGTCCAATTTAAAACAATAGTTTTACAGTTGCTGGATTCATGGTAATTAAATCACAGGGTTGCTTCCTTAGGCTTTAATGATTGGCAGTGCAGTTCCCGTAATCCTCTTCTGATCTTCTCAGGGCATCAGGACTGTGGTTTATTGACATGTAATTAGATCAGGATGTCACTACATCAATGTCAGTGTAAACATCACTAAGTAAGTAGCTGATCCTTACAAGATCAGCAACCTAATCTCCTCTGGGATGCCAACAGTCTTTGTTAACACTTAGGCTTAGGATTGTATCTGTTCTTTTAATGCCAGGCTCCCAACAACCCTGGGAGCTTTGACATCCCAAGTCAACTAGCATCTGAAGTTCAACTGGTCATACTGAGGTTCTGGCAATTGCAATACCTTGTCTGCTAATAGATTTTATTGCTTACACAACAAACAAATAATGAAATCTCACTGTTTGCAGAGCAGGCAGGGACATGGGTGGACTATGAAGTTTATTTTTTTAAGCTGAGTGTGAGTTACCTACTGCATAGGTAGCTAAAATTGCTGGCTTTTAGAGAAACTTGTGTGGTAGCTTATTTTTTACAGGCTCTATTCACAGCTTTAAGAACTTGCAATTGCAGTTGAAAGAAATCTTATAAAATTATATGTTAAAAGATTAATCATAAATTGTATTTTAAATTGCCAGCAGTACAATCAAAGGAAATTGTTTCATGGAATGGAGGTTTGAAATAAATGTTACACTTCTAAAAACTTTTTTTAAATAGAGAAAAATATCTATAAATTTATTTTATTTTGAGGAAACAGAAAAGATATCTTAATTTGGATCACTTTGGTTTATATTTTGTCCACAAACTGTAAATGTAATTCTAAGATGGTCAGCCTTTCTCAAACTGAGCATATTATAATACTTTTCAATGGACTCATGTACAAGTAATTTTTATGGAAATAGTCTGGCTTTTTTTTCTTTTTTTTTTTTTTTTTACTTTTTTTTTCTTTTTGATTAAAAGAGTTTTTTTTTTTACATAGCTTTCAAATGCACTTCAGAAATTCAGTGTAGACCACTGGGCTTCACCAGCACAGTTTGAAAAATGCAGGTTGTGTTCCATATTTGAGCAAAATTTCCATTGGCTCTAATCGAAATTAAGATGTCAAGTTTTTACCATAAGTTTTCCTAAAAGATTAAAATGTAACTGTGAAACAAAGGAAAAAAAGATGTTGATGCTGATGTCTAAAACCCTCCTATACTGAATTGTTGGTCACCATGGGTATATTTTCAGGTTTATGGGAGTATTTTGGGGGGATGGGGAGAATTTATTTTTTCAAACATCTTGATTACATGACATTCACCACCCTAAATATGTGTAGGTGTTTAGACACAATTATATAAAATGAGGAAGAGGGTAAGTATCTAAACAACAGTGATTATAAATATCAGTGTGCTGAGCTGATATCAATTTTAGATAGGTGATAGAAATATGAGCTCATTTTAGGTGCTTATTAGGAAAGCTAACAAATGGATACTTCCAAAGATTTAGGAATATTTAAGGCTATAAGTAACCTAGAAAGATACCAGCAGAATTCAGAACCTAAACAAGTTTTAGCACTTGCCCCTGGATTTATTTGTTATCTGAGTATCTGGTAGTTTTTGAGCAATGAATGTGAGTGGGCCCTATTATGTCATTTCTCTAAGCTAGTGCACACCTTTAAAACGGAGAGAAAAAAAAAAACAAACCACAAAAAAAATAAAAAAACCAAAACCCTTGCAAGCTTTTGTGTGGGGATGTATATCCCTGTGGGGAACTGCAGCACTGAGAATCACGAGTCTACTTCTATTATGCCTGCAGGGTTGAAGCTGGACAGCTGCTCTTTGTGTCCTTTGTCCTCAAGGGCTTGGACTTTTCATGGATCTGTTTGCTCTGACCTGCATACATATCAGAGAAACTTGGAGAAAGCAAGAAACCTAGAATATATCCAGAGGATGTGCATGGTAGAACACTCATTGATGAATCCAGTCAAAATTCACGCATATGACTATTTTAAAACTCTTTGCCCTGGGGATTGGCAGATTTAGGCGAATAAAAAATATTTCCCACTTTTGAAACGATGCACCTGAACTAAAAGGGATATTAATTTGTTTTAAGCCAAAAAGGCTGTTAGAATTTTAGAGCTGCTATCACTGGAAATTGGGGGGGGGTGGGGGGAAGCCTGAATACAAAGTTAGAAGTAATTGCCTTTTGCCGCCCTTCGTCTCAGTCAGATTGAACTTTTCTTACAAGCAGGGATTTAGGGAAGTTTGGATGGTCTTGCTGCAAGGTGAAATGTTGATATTTGGTAACATCTATCAGGATATACTGGAATGTAGAAAGTTGGGACCTCCCTCTAAAAGAGGAATTACAGGGTAATTTATTCATATTTGCTCTCAGCACCTGAAAAATTGCCATATAAACAGACCAGTAATCATGTTAAAACACAGATTGATAAGCAAGGGAAACCCTTTTGAAACATGAAAAGAACATGCCTTTCAAGAATGACTTGATTTTTATCCAACTTTAGAAATTATTTATTGATGTGAGAAAAATGCACTGTTTAACATCTGAATGCACGTTAAAAAACCTGTTTCCTTTTGCAGGTAACACTCACATTTAATAGGATCTTTCAGAGAGAGAGCTTATTGTATTGAAGGTTAGGCAGAGGTTTGGGTCATTCTGTGGAACAAAATAAAGGTTTTAATGGTTTCCACAGCTGTTAATCCTTTAAACATTACTTCATAAAACAAAAATGAAGTTCATTAAAAAATATTCAATTTTTCTGCTTTTGAAAAAAGCTCAGTACTGCAAATATATCAGTCCCTTTTTCTAAGCAAACCAGCTTATGTGAATAAGGCAAACTGAACAAGACCTCTTCCAAAAACACTCCACCAGTGAAAGCTGGAAAGGTCAAATTGTTTGAAAATGACTAATGATTAGTTTATAATTCCTTTATACACAGGTTCCATAACAATGGAATTAATCTTTAGAGGAAAAACATTAGAAGGTAGTTTACTCCCAAGGGAGGCATGCTGGGGTTTTCTACTAATAGTTATGATGAGCACTCATCAGGACAGACAGCAAAACCCCAGGATGTCTCATTGTTTAATCAGTTTGGGTAATATCAAGTTGATTAATCAGCTGCGCTTCCTTCTGAGAGAAGCTGCTCGTGTTTGCAGCAGAGGCAGCGTCCCACTCTGCCCATCACCGAGCGCCGCAGCTCTTGGGAACTCCAGTCTCTGGCACTGGGCAGAAAGAGCAACGTTTCACGAATCTTTTTACAATCTTCCTCCTCTTTGAGGTGGGGGGGAGATTTTTGTGCTTCTGGGGAGGATGGGGTGTGTTTCTTTTGAGCAGGAAAATGCTTTGAAATTAAATCCTAGAAGCATTTTTTTCTATTGGCTGCGACTAATTCTAGTGTCTTGAATATGGCTTTGGTGATTTAGTTAAAGACTGACCTTCCCCTTGAGTACCTTGGGGAGAGGATTTCACTGCTTAAGTGGAATCTGTTTTAATTTCTCTAATAAAGATTTTTTTTGAGCATTACTAGAGGTATGAGGGAAAGCTAAGAAGGACATGCCAGCCTTCTGCATTTCCCATGCACAGCACCCCCCATTCCTGCTGAGCAAACCGAGCTGTTTCGGTGCACACCAAACCAGGGGGTGTGCTCCTTTCACTCATGGATGATAATCACAGCAGATTCCCATCTCCATGGTTTTCCTCCTTTCTGAGGGTAAACCTTGTTGGCATCCTGAAGCACATGTTTGGACATAAACAAATGGTGCAGTGTACTCAGATTCACGTGCTTTTGCATTACAGTGTATTTAAGGACAGGCACATATGGTTGAGAGGTAGGTGCATAGGCTGCCATTTGGAGAGATCATTGCACATGTGAAATTCTGTTACCAAACTGCACCCCAGGGGCTAAACTCAGTGCAAAGGAAAGATATTCTATTAAATGTATTTTTAAGCATTACAGGGGCTGTGCTTCAGTCATAAGAAAAGTGGTACACATGAGTATCCTTTGAAGTCTGTACAGTTCATGAATGCATAATCAGAAATGGAGATGAAACACGACAAATTCCTAAATGGTACAACGATCTATGAGTCAAAATCTGGAGCTCCATACAATGCAGTGAGTCTGAAACTGTAAAAAAAGATGATTCTAGTTTTAATTTGCAGTAAGCTGAATTCAACAACATACAAGAAGGTGTGCTGTGCTTACATATAGTTGGAGTGTTGCAGTAGACCAAAACAATGCTTTTTTAAAGTGAAAACTACTTAAAATTATTTTTTTCAATTTTGATTTATACTACTTGTTCTGAGAGCCTGAAAATGCTCATTTATCCATTTTGCAAACAAGAGAATTATGAAATGGCAATAATGACCAGTGAGATTTTATAAAGCCATTTACTATGACTACCCAATAATGCACTCTAATGTCTAAAGTGTCCTTTCATGACAGCTTTGAAGCAGATCACTGGTGCTTGCTAGCATTTAAGTGCTTCCTTTTTAAAATAAGTTATTGTACATTTTACGTGGCTGTACTAGGACATCATGCTTTCTTTTTGCTCTGTATGAGGTGAAGGGTTTAAGGAAAGGGCAAAAAGGCAATGTAAGTAGTGCCATATATAATATTTGGTTTTAGAGTTCTTTGAAAGGGTGAATTTGAGAAATATGCCGACTATAAATGGAATTTTGTGTAGTCTGGAGAAAAAGAATCTTAAATTATTGGATATTATCATCTTCTGTCCTCTCCATTTGCCTGTCTCTATGTGCGTCTTCTTTTGTCTAATTGCACAATAATCATAAAGCGATAATGTTTGCAACTTGCAATTCTTATAAAATTGTGACTAAAAGAACAAATGCATGTGCATTAGTATGTGCTATTATCCCATTAGGGATGGAAAGAGAAACATATCTTTGAATTTCAAAGACCTTCAACTTCAATGTATTAAATTGGAATCAGTCATTTAATGGACAGAGATGGGAGAAGAAAAGATATCTTTTTTTTTTTTACATCTTCTCTCTTTTTTTTTTTTTTTCATTTAAAAATTACTGAAATAGAACACTGCAAGAAAAGTCAAGAGTGTAAGAACACCTGCAGGTGTAACTTGAAACTATCAGTTGCTGCAGAGGTGGAATTTCCACGGACGCCAAGTTATGGCTTCTTGTTAAATTTCTGGGAAATTTATCTAGTTCAGTAGCTACCTCAATTCCTGAACTACATGAAGACCATTTAATTCTTTTAAGAAAGAGAAAAGAATTCATTTGCTTGGTGTACTTGCTTCAGTTGCTTAATATATAATGAAGCCACCGTGGTCAGAACTTATGGGTAGATGGGGCAATTTCACTTTTCCTAGGGTTACTTTGGACCAATTTTTTCTCTTTTTTTCTCTTTTTTTATCAACTTATGCTGTAGTCAGATATTTGGTTGCTACCTTCTATAAGGTTTTCATAGAAAAGCTTTAAGTGTGTAGTCATTTATGGTCAAAAAGGCAAAAAAGATAACATCACATGCCAGCCTAACATTTTCCAGTTTAACCTGCCAGAGGACATCTAATCTGAATATTTTACTTCAGATACATCTCTAGAATAATCCTACACTTTACTTTCTATTGAGAAACAAATATTAGTCCCTGTTGTTGTAAGCACACTGTATGAACTGGTAGGGAATGACTGCATATTATTCAGATATTCTTAAAAATCCACTTTTAGCATAACTTATTTCCACTGATAATGAGGGGATGCCCTACACAGAAAGCTTGCCCTGTGGAGTGGCAGTATGTGTAAAGTAAGATGAATGCAAAAAAGGAGTGATGATGCAGAGAGCTGTTATTTTTTATGTCTCATAAGCAATATGCACATCCCCTGCAAAGGGAAAATTCATAAAGGAAAAATGCTACTGATTGAGCTGTACAAATCATGAATAGCTGATTCATAACAAGTTCTCTCTGTGCTTTAGAGGGATTTGCTATAAACATTTTTACTTCCCCTCTATATATAAAGAGATAACCCTAAAGGTATGGTACTAATGCCATTCAGGTTGATGGATGCCTCTACACTGGCTTTCAGTCAGGCCACACTGCAAGACTTGTGGTGCTTCCAGTGTTCAAGGGGCCAATATTTTTTTTTTCAGAAATGCATTTCCATAAAAAAACTTCAATTTTGAAGAGTCATTAGTTGTCTGGTTTTACTTAGATGGAGCAAGCCATGATTTGCTATTTGTGGTCTTAATATAGGTGCAATTTAAAAGGGTATTTTTAGGTCGGTTTCTGGGAACTGAGTAGACATACAGTAATACAAGAGGGAGGAAAGTAACATACATTTGAAAGCCAGCAAAGAGGTATGTCTTCCCTTTGTCTTAATATACTATCATAAGCTCTGTGTTTACAGAACCCTCTAACAACGTTGATCTTACATAAGGCTAATTCTGGTGTTTTCAAACTTTTAAACTGCAGCTTTCTCTTCCTGGTCTGAAGTCAGATTTTTGAGAATTATTGATTAAATTTGGAAGACTGTCTTGCTGTCTGTACTATCTGAGCCATGTGAAAGAAAACATAGGTTAGAAATACTGAATATGTACTGGAAAGACTAATCAGGGTCATTCAATCAGCATGGAGGTAAAAATAGAAAAAGCTGCAAACTCCTGTATATTTTTAACACCTCTTAAAAGACAACACTTCCATTACAGTAAAAAGACATGTTTATATTTCTGCAACCTAGTAGAGCAAACCCAGGATAAGGTCAACCAGAAATTTTGCACCTCTGAGGAACACTACTAGAGTACTATAGACTAGAGTCAGAATCCAGAAGGAAACTTCTGGGAATATGAAAGAGTTTTAGGAAAGATTTTAGGTTAGTCTGAGGAAGCTTGTCTCAGACTCTATACTTCCCTGGACTGGACTTGGCACTCAAGAGTGAGAGGGTATGTTGTTGGAAAGTGCCAGGTTTGCTCACTATCACATGATAAATCATCCTACAAATCAAGGTACTAAAACCAATTATGAACAAAATACAAGTTTTTGTTTTGTTATTTGACATATTTTGTCTGATTAAGGGAAATATAAGTTAGATTTTAAACTTTTCTTTGCATTCAGCACTGTGCTCTTGCCTATTTTTTTTTTTAACTAAGCTGAGATAGTCAGGTAATCACTACAGTTCTGAGCTTTAAGAAAGAAAACAACACTAAACATCACAAGACACAGAACAACATCATGAAAATGGGCAACCTTGCAACTTACAAGGATTCTTGTGGCTGAAGGGCCAAGAGCTGGAGTTTGTTGATCATTGTGGGTCCTTTCCAACCTAGAATACTCTGTGATTCTGTGATCATACATCTCTCATTTAAGGACACATATTACACAATTTTGTACAAATGCCATTACCTTTCCTAAATTTTTCTGTTGCTGCTGTTGACAGTTTTTGCTTTTTAGCTGTCTTCCTGCTGTAGTATCCTGCCTTTGAAGGACAGGGTGGAGAGCTGCTCTCATGCAAGTCATGTGTAGCTGAATTGATCCCATAATTCACTTAGGGAAGCTATGTACATGAAATGCAAAACTGGGATAATTATTCCACTTTGCTGGAGAGGACTAAGTAATGTGTGTAATGTGGGAGGGAGACAACTCTTTCCTTTACTTCATGTTTTTGGTCTTATCCTGCCCAGGTACCCACCAGACATACTGCTTTCTAGATCCACTGTCAGCTAATCCTGAAGGTCGCTGGCATACCCCATTAAATGTGGCAGGCATTAGTCAAGTTGATGGCAAAAAGTGTCAACTAAGCAGCTACAATCCCAAGCAGAAAATGAAATGTTCTGGGACAGTCCTCTGGCATTGAGGAGAAGAGCTGCAGAACCACCCATGTCTGTGGTGTTGGATCTGTATCAGGGTGGCCATGTGCAAACCAGTGCCTGGAACTGGTGCTGGGCTCCAGAGGGTGCTGGGACCTCAGACTCCAGAACCCAGGCATGGCTGGAAGCAGACCAGATGGAAGCACGGGCCAACGCCACACCAGAAAGCCGTCACACTGCCCAGCAGTGCCGAGCCGAGCCCCATTGCCCATTCTCCAGTGCAGGGGCGGGCTGTACATCAGCCTAATCGGGCTCATTGCTCCTGTCTTGTGAGGCACATCTCCTCATTGCTTCCCTCAGACCACCCAGCAGACATGCACAAAGGAAAAGTCGTGAGAGAAGTGGCATGCACCTTTCTCTGCCTCTGAGGGCAGCATGCTGCACATGTCCTGCCCCAGGCCTAATAAGGATGCTGCCTCTTTCAGCTCTCTTAGCCTGGATACTAGGTTTGCTTTTAAACTATTTACTTTATTTTATTATTTGTACATATAATTAATATACGTGCATTGATTTGAGGAATAGATTTAACGATGGGGAAAGGAAAGGGAAGCATTCCTTTTAGGCAGAGGTAAGTTTGATGGGCTGGGTGTGTCAGGCCAGAGAAGAGTGCACTTACTGTGGGGTCTGTGGTTCTCCAGGTGTGCTCCTGCAACGCAAACACAACAGCGTCTTTAAAAAATGCAAATGCTTTGGGTTTAGGATGGCACATTCTAACTGGGAAAAAAGGATTCATGCATGGCATTTTCAAGGAAGCAGAAAGGCAGGGTAAGAGTCTTTTATAGGGCACATCAGGAAGGAAGCCAGTTCCCCTTAAACTTCTCATGCATTTCTGTGTGTGCATCTCACCTGAGAAGGGTGTCCTTGTTTGGATGGCAAGAGGAATCCACACAGCACAGGATAGCAAGTGAGTCAGCACCCAGGGAAGAAGACCCATGGTGTTTTGGACGAATCTTAATCAGATTATCTTAATTTAAGTATCTTCATTCCTGATTTTTGTGAATTCCCGCAAAAGGTCAGCCCCTTTTGGGACCATTCTAATGCAAAATAAAGCTAAGGAATGGTAGATATTGTAATTGGATGGAGAAATAATTTTCTTCATAATAAGCAGTGATATTAGCAGACATGGGACTAATCTGTATGTGTGTTTCTGTGATTGTCTCTGTGAAAGCACAAATGCATATACATGTGTGTATCAGTATATGTATATATATAAGTGTATGTAAATGTCAGTGCATATATAAATAGGTGAATAGAGAGAGAGATCAATATAAATAAGTACATATATTATATGTGTGTGTGCTTGGATTATTCAAGAGAACAAAAATTACGTGATACAGTTTTGGTATTCAGCTTTGTAGCTCAACTCAATAAACATCCAAAGAAGAGCTGGTAAAAATACCATATAACAACTGATAACCATAAAATGCTAATTAACAATCTAATTTACATGAATTAAAGCTGGATAAATAGAACACTGGTATTTTTCCTCACAAATTTTGCAAAAAAGTTCTATAAAGTTGCAAAATTGCAGTGAAGCCTGTTTATGAGTTGTACCAGTTCATACTGGAAATCAAAAGACAGGTTTAGGACAACCAGCTTCTAAGCAGATCCCAAAATGAATGTTTCTGTGTCAAAAAACATAATCTGTCATGATTTAGCAAAAACTAGAGAAACATAATTAAAGATGAAAAAATATTAAAGACCACTCTGAATTTACTGCAGTAATTGTGAACTATTGGCCTTTGACATATTGCCATCCTTACTTTATAAATTTTCCTCAACTATAAGATTATCTTTTTATCAACATGTTTCCTAAGATCTCCAGGATTTGTGATGACAAATAGCCTGCATTTCCAATCCAGCCTGATAATAATTGCAAAGAAAATCTCATGCCTGAATGCTGATTTTGTATCTGATATCATAAATTATACAATATATCTGAGAATAATTTTGATACTTCATCTCTACAGTAACTTCAGAACTCGATATTAGTGGCATTTTTTAGAATATTCCCTCTGAAAAATTTACATTTATTCCAAGCAAATGTACCACATTTGTTATATTATGCTTGACATTCCCCTTCAGCTCTCTAAATCATGTCTGGAAGTCATATCTTTAGTAGAAATGCCTTTCTGCACGATGCACAAAACTGCATCAATTTATGCTTGCTATATGCAATGGAGATGAGGCCATATTCTTAGTTTCCTTGAATAATTTTACTATTTTCTGGATCTTGGACTTTCAGAGACAAAGTGTTTTATTGTCCCCATATGGTGGAATAATGAAGGATATAATAATTCGGCTAGAGTCTCTAAAACTACAGAAAAAAAAATATCTTTTTGCATTTTGGAGCAAAAATCATAAAAAGCCTATTTTGTAAAAGGAAATGTTTCACTTCCATCTCTGGTTTATTTTTAAGAATTGTGTCAGGAATGGACTTCAAGCCAGTGTCATGATCATGACTATGCATTTCAGTACTTCCCAAGGAATTTTGTTTACATTTTCTGGATTTTCAGTAATTTTGATATAAGTATATGTATATGTAATATTAATTTTGATAAGTATATGTATATGACCTTTTCTCCCTTGAGAAAAGGTCATATACATATACTAAAGTTGCAAGTTACTATTAGCTACTGAATAGGTTTTGCTGTTTTGTGGGATGGAGGTGACAGAAAAATATGTAATAACTTTCCAAGTTTCTTTACTTTACGCCCAAGTTCAATTCAATGTAAGTCAGCAGTTAACATCATCAGAAGCAATCAGCTGAGGTAGTGCTTCTACTCTGCCCTAGAGGAAAAGAAAAGGTGGAAAAACAAGCAAAAAAATCCTCCTCTATTTTGTCAATAACAAGCCATACTTCTTGAAAAAGAAGCTATGGTTTCAAATAGCTGGAAATTGAAGGGCCATTTCAGTAAAGGCTGGTGTAAGTAGACAACTTCATTTGTCACTCAGATCACTTCCATCAGGAGTAAACTGATTCTTAGGAAACCCCCACTAACACAGCAGTGCTTGTGGCTTAGGGAACTGGGATTGTTGAGCCTGAAAAAAAAGGAGGCTCAGGGAAGACCTTATCACTCTCTACAGCTGCCTGAAAGGATGCTCTAGGCAGATGAGAGTCAGCCTTTTCTCCTCAACAACAAGTGATATGGGATGAGAGCAAACAGCCTCAAGTTGTGCCAGAGGAGGTTTAGATTGGATAACAGGAAAAGTTTCTTCCCCAAAGGTCTTCCAAGTATTGGAACAAGCTGTCAAGGGAAGTGGTGCGTCACCATCCCTGGAGGTATTTACAAAACGTGTATGTGTGGCACTTAGAGGCATGGTTTAGTGGGGCACTTGGCAAAGTTAGGTTAATTGTCGGACTCAATGATCTTAAAAGTCTTTTCCAACCTAAACAATTCTTTGATTTTAACTACAAACAATACAGAGAGGCTTATCCCTTGGTCTTGAGGCTGGGGTGCCCCAGCATGCCATGTTGTTTGGGAAAAGGTCAGTCACTCATGTCTAGGTGACTCCTAGTAAAAGTGAGGCTCAGAAGCTAATGCTAGTAATGTGTTTGTCACAGACTTCATGACTGCCCGTGGAGAGTACAATTTGCCTTCAGAAGAAGACTCAGATAGATTACTGTCAGGCTGAAGGCTTTCTTCTTCACCAGCTATAGAGGGAAATCAGTTTGGCAAGCTCCTAACTCAGCTCTTCAACGCTACATCTAAAATTGGGTTGGTTTTATTAGAAAGCAGATAAAGCTTTTGCACTTTAGCTAGTTAATACAGGAATTTTGCAGCTGCTATAACCCAGCATGTGCTCCTTGATGTTCCTAATATTGCTCTGAAATCATATGGGAGAAAAATAGCTCAAACACCTTTCCACCTCTCCTGAAGTCCTCAGCAGAGCACAGTTTGGGTCACTGAAATTTGTTTGCCTAGTTTTGCATTGAGACTGTGTCCACTAAGTTGTACAGCAACAGCAGAAAGTAAAACATATTAACTTGGTATAGTGCCAGAGATATAATATCAATAAAAAATTAAAGAACTATATTGAACTCATCCTCACATCTTCAAGTAAAAATAAAATGTAGTTATGCTGACTGAAGTCCACTTTATCCTGTGCCCATGAAGACTGACAGTTGCATTCCTTCCTTTCTTTACTGAAGTAATCTCTGATTGTGACTTGACCGATTCTAAATTCAAAAGTTTCTATAGCAAACATCATAAACAGCAAGGTGAAGGAGCAGTTTTTACCCACCTGCCAAAAGCATCTTATTAAATTCCCTCAGAAAAATAATAAAAAAAAAAAAAGGTCAGTGGATATGTCTTAAGCAAAGAAAAATGTGAAATAAATCAAGGAGGAAAAAAGAGTTATGCAAGAAGTTACATGTCATTCCTGGCAGGATCTAAGGACATATTTGAAACAGCATACTAGGACCACATCTCCATAGCACAAAAGCCAACTGGATATGAAGACTTCTGTATTTCATTACACAGCAATTACAGTTAGCACAGAGCTGCTAAGCTACAAGAATTATTGTGAAAGTCCAGGGACTTTGAACCTTAGAGCAATTATTTTTATTCTACTATATAAATGTCTATCCTCTGTAAATAGTTTGTATTTCAAAAGTGTCATGTGTGCATCGAATTTCTATGGTTATTTTTAGCAAAATACTTAATTTTAAGATGTCCTAGTCTCTGCCAAATAAGGAAAATCCCATTGGTGTCTTTTTTTTCCTCTTCCTCTTCTCTGTTTAGTAGAAGACACCTACAGTGTACTTTCAGTCATTATTTTGGAGACTAAAATGTGTATAAGTAATGACTGGATCCTATAAGGAAAGAAGGAAGCTTGTTTAAAAAGTGTTCCTTACCCTATTCACTGAGAACAGAACTGGGCCCTTATTGTAACATTTCCCTTCTGGGGCTATAGGGTACAAATACAGCAAGCATACTAGATCTCATTTCGCTGGCTGAGAAATGCAATGGATTTCTTATCTGAAAGAGATGCAGGTGAAATATTTACGTTATTTTCTGTATTTCTTTTTCTCTTTTTCTGATAAAGGACAAAGCTGACATCAGGGACGACATCTTTTACAGAAAAAAAATTATTGTATCTCTAAAATTAAATCTCCAAATAAATTGGCTAAATCTCTGCTTTTAGCAACCCATAGATAGCTGAATGGCAGGTTGGTAACAATCCTGATCATACTGGCCAAAATTCTGCTGGCCCATTTCAATCTGATTTCCAGCCCTCTCTGTTTTGCTAAGCGTGTATTTAACACTTGAATGTACAGCTCCCACATAACTCTCTACTAACTCTTTCTCCATTGTTCTCAAGGGTCACAACTATTAATAATTACTCCTAAGGAAGTTTCCCATGTGATGAGTTAAACCTAAAAACAAAACCCAAAGCGTAGTACAATCCCCTCAGGACAGCATAATCCAGCTTTAAATTGCTCCCACTAGAAGACTTAGAATTTTACACATATCCAGAATTGCTTTTGTAATAAAAAATAAATGTTCTATAAGTGACAGTATCAAGGGAATATCAACAGCACTGGCAGAAGTCTAGTCAATTCTGAGAGAGAAGCCAGCATTCCTTGAGCTCCTTTTTCTTCCTTTTTCTTTTCATGCAGCTTCTGGAGTCACCACCAGTTTCCAGCTTGGCTCTATTTTTCAGCATCCATTGTTTGATAGATTCTATTTTAATTCCATTCAGCTTATTTAAATGTTTGTTCTTCTGGAATAGGAATTCACCTCTGCTGATATGCCTCTGCCAATATTAAGCACATTAATTGCTTTTAATCTGGAGTATTCTCAAAGTCTGCACTCACTCAGTTCTGTATGCTTTCAAAAGGAGATTTCCTTTCTTTCCTTTTGACATTTATGACCTGTTCTATTTTTTGGTCAATATTTGATCAATCTATGGGGTATTTCTTTGCTAATTACCAAGTAAGTATTGTTGTAAAGATTACATTCTTTCCTAGGAATGGTATTGTTGCCCAAAAGACATGGTGTACAACTATTCCACACTTTATTATTTGCTATCTAGTATCCAAAATGAAGAAACAATACTGTAGAACAAAGCAAATGGGAGTGATACATTATAGGTGAGAAACATGCTTTGTAAACAGCTATGAAGCACTTTCTCTTGCCTTGAAGAGGCTGTATTTTTTCAATGTATGTTGTGTGTGTACAATCAAAACTAGCTTTTGATGAAACTCTGGCAAATCTAATGGTATCCATTCTCTTACGTTAAAATGCAGATAAAACATGTAGCGGCTAAAATCAATACCATGACAATCTTGCCCCCGTCCCTCCCATTGCTGTTTTTAAACAAAGAAATGTAAAAAATGAGAGCAAATGCTTAAATAGTAAAAAGGCATAAAAATAAGCACAGAAGGAATTAATCAGGTGTATTTATTCTCAAAGTCCTTCCTCTTTAGTCAGGGAAACATGAACAAAAATATTTGTCAATCTCAAGGTAAAAATTTAGCTTTTAAAAAATATCTTAGGTATATAGGAGGGAAATACACTTAAGGCTAGTATGTAGAGGAAAGTAGTGTAAAGCAGTCTCCTGGACAAAGCAGGTGGCACAGCATTTCTGTGATGTTTTAAAGATTGTATCTATCGCAACAGGCAATTGGCTTTGAGTTATTTACAGAAGCTTCTTCAGATGTAGAACTGGAGAATGCAGATTTTGTGTTCACTCTAAAGTTACAATTCCTGCCACTTTTTCTGCAGCCAGGAGTGCTGACCGCACAGGTTTGTACAGTCAAAGGCACACTTGCTCAGAACCGTGCGGGGCACTTTCCTTGGTCCCTTTCTTTAATTTCTTTACTTTGCGCTGTTGAGAGGGTTAGAGCAGATTTTTGGTTCACATAAAAGTGTACAGTGTTAACTAGGTGACATATGGGTGGATGAAACATTACTGATTGTCCACTGCAGCCAGGGAGGCCGAGTTTCCATAGAGATAAGAAGGAAAAGTGCTCCATGCAACCTAATTGGTATGCATCTCCAGATCAGGTTCATTGTGCTTTTGCTAATGACAGGGTTGTCTCAGTAATAAGGATGGTGCACTGGAGAAATTTGCTGCCTTGGTATATTTTTCCCTGGCAGAAAACTACTTAGAGACTGTAGTCAGTAAGAAGAGTGACTGGCAGGCTGAAGGGGCTGCTTAGCAGCATATGGGGGAAGGCTGGCGCTCTGTGCCACATGCATATGGCTGCCATTAAACTCCAGCTTTGCGCTTTGTGTATTTCTGGTCCCATGCCAGTAAGCCCACCTGCTGCAAGAATACTTGTAAAGCACAACTCAAAAGTGATTGAAAAGCTACTAGAATAAACTGTAATAACACAGTGCTTCACAGATGGGACATAATTGCAAGCTAAAGTGTACAGCCTCTGCAGTAATGAAAACACGAGCCATTAAATTAAAATCATAAGGGAAAAAACTATAAAAGTCTGTTGATTTTTTTTTTTTTAGTTTTATTGCAAAACTTCAATTTTCTTGCCCTCATTAATCAAATACCATAAAACTACAGTGCTGCTTTGTCTGAGTGAAGATTCAGGCAATTAAAATGATGAATGTAGATTAAAATGATGTAACTTTTGTAATTTACTTACTTGGATAACTTAAGCTTTGGGCAGTGTTAGGAATGGAAAGCTGACATGAATATGTCAATTTGCAGATTAAGGTATAGTTGGGACTTTACACTTAGAATTCACTTGTAAAAAGTTGGCTTTCAGAAGAAAAGTGACAGTATAGATTTTGCTTCCTTAACGTGTTATTTTCACCCTTTCAGCACTACCAATTTGATTTTTCAAAAAAAAAAAAATTCAAAAAAACAGACTTTAAAACTGTGTAAACACACAAAACTACTTGAGAAATATCAAAGCAGTTTTAATTAGTGGTAGTGTGGTAATAATGAAATCGCTAATCTGACATGTAATTAGTTGTACGGTGTGTATGAGTGTTATGTGAAGCTGAATGGGCTCAGCAGGGCCCTAATACATTCTGGCCTCTCAAGGCGTTCTCTAGTGGAAAGAGGCCTGACAGAGCCATCTTTGTTCTGTTCCCTTTCTGTGGGTGGGCGATGCAAGGAGAAAGAAACATTTGTTTCACAGTAGTCACCGAAGTAAACAGGCTCTAAAAGCCTTTTTCGTTTTTAATTATGCATTGCTCCAGCACCCATCATAGCAAAGTCCAAAGGACAGCTTTTAAGCATGCCTGATTATGCCTAACTGGTTAAAAATATATATAAATGTCTGATTAAGGGAGTATTTATAAACCAAAAAATTTAGTTCATCCTCACAAGAGGGTCTTTTCTCCCCTTAAAAGGACAGGCACTTTCCTAAAGGTACCATTTATACCCAATTTATGCAGCAGTTGCATTTGAGCAAGACTGGCAGACACTAGAGGTGCTAATGAGCTACCCGTAAATATTTGATCCCGTCTCCTTTCACCATTGAAATTGGACTCAAAAAAAACCCACCAAAAAAACCCCACTCCAAAAAAACAAAGCAAAAACCAAACCAAAACAAAAAAAACAACCCTCTGAAAAGATAGCATCCATTCATTAGCTGTATGAGAGCTCAGAGCAATATCAGATGACTGGCATTTCTTAATATACTGCCATTCAAAAGAAATTATTTTTCTAAAAGACTTGCCAAGAGTAAGGTATATTGCCAAGACGTCTCCACATTGTGGGTTACTAACAGACTTCCTAGAAGTGTAGAAAAATATAGCTGTAACCCAAATAATCTGGACAGTTATTCAGGTAAGTACCATTGGGACAACTAAAAGAAAACAGTCAGCTTTACTTACTTTTGCAGAGTTGATTTTTTTCTTGTCAGGCGAGGGAACTAGACATCTTTTCTCTGAATAAGACCTGTCTGTTCTTGAGTAAACAGAACATGGCATGTTTTGCTCACACTTGGTAAATTTAAAGTTTGCTTAAGTGATTAGAATCCAATTATTGCCAAGCAGCAACATCCAGGTGCAGACAAATAAACACTGAAGACAAAGTGCTTATAATCAGTTGCTGCTTATTATTACGGCAAGTCAGACTCTAATATTAGTGTTTATTACACATTACAGGTATCTTCTCTGGATCAGATAATTTAATCATTACTCTCCCACTGGTGCTCTAATGCTTGTAATTTTTTTTAAATTTTTTTACTTAAAAATATTCTTATTAACTTTTTATTATGGTTATAAGATCACCGAAGTCCTTTGTTTTCTCTTAGGACTCTGATTGATGTGGTGTCTGTACATCATGACAGAGAGATATCCCAGGTAGTGAGAACTTTGGAAAACCTGTCCAGCTGTGCTGTCTCAGAGCTCATTTATTTATTTATTTATTTATTGCAAGCATAACCTGAGACCATTAGGGACATTTAAATGGGGAATTTTTCTATGTAGATGTTGCTTTTATTTTCCTTAATGAAGCTCGTCTCCAGTAAAATTGATTAATGTCCAGTCATGTAATTTTACCTCTGTAACCTCCATCCATCTTTTAAGCACTGGCCCCAATATTGTGGGCTGTAAATTAATAGGAATATCTACATATAAAATACGTATATTTTAAAAAATGGGGTTATGCTCCCACCTTTTAATGCTTGTCCTCATTCATGCCAGGTTGTACTTGTTTATAAGAGGGAGAAGCAGTGACAGCTTCTGGGTTGCAAACAGGCCAGGGGTTTGTGCTTTCCAGTCCCAGGATTAAAGCCAGGCAAGTGTAATGACACCATAACGGAGCATCAATGGTGCTGGCCTTGGGCGGCTGCCACACTGCAATTGAGAAAAGCTCCCAAATCGGAATGATTGTGTGGTCCATTGAAGATGTGAAGGTGTTAGCTGTATTTTCCACCTGACAGCAATGTCCCCATTTTATAGGCTTTAATTGTTGAGCTGTTGAAAACCTACTCATGTATTTTGAAGGCAGTGAAACACAGGTAGGCTCAACATTTTTCAGATGTTTTCAGACACAGTAACTTCAGCACATCTTTGGGAAACTGAGTCCCACATCTTTGCTACAAAAGTTCTCTGTCTGGATAGAGAAAGGCATTCACTACCAGGTGTTGCACACCCATTGCTGTTGAGATCATGCCAATCCTGGCATGGCATGCTGTTTACTATGACCATGGCTAACAGAATTTGGCACTTTGTAAGGTCTCCTATCTGAAAAAAAGAGCAGTGTTGGTGGAAAGCAACAGCTTCCTTACAGTGAAAAAATATATAGGAAAAAGCAAATTCTACTCTAAATAATGCAAGATAATTGCAAGCCCTTAAGACATTGTTCAGCTTTTGTAGAAAGAACCTGAAGGATAATGCTTGGTGATCATAAGATGCTCTTTCTACCCTGAATACAGTGGGAACTGAGAAGATCCAATAGCAGATCATGGGGTAGCAATCAACAGTTACTGCACCAATCTCATAACTTCTCATTTCTGAGAACTCAGTTAAGCAGGGGGCATATCCAAGACACAAGACCTATTGTTATTTGTCCTCAATCCCCATACTGATAAATAGCTTGGCTTGAGGAGATAATGACATGACTGTACATTAAAGATTATTACTCCCAGGCAACAAGGAAAAGCCACATTTCAGCTCTTTAGCTTTGTATAAACTGCCAGAGATGGACAAAAGTAATTTTTCCATACTATGAAAATTTTAAAACCTCAAAAAAAGAAATTCCATTCCATTCTGATCATAAAGAAGTTGGTATTCCAGTTTTGAGAGCCCATCCAGTCATTATTTTGAATTCAGTGAATTCAAAAGTTGGGCTGCAATGATTTCTTATGGTTTAACCTTCACCTTTTGGTTATCTTTTTACATGCAAGATGCAATTGTGTCATGTAGTACTGTATGTATGCTACATATTAAACTGCATGCACCACTAGATATTTTACACAATAATATTTCAAGCAGGAAAGTAATTTTCTCCTCAGAAAGTGTCAAAATTTTGACAATTTCAAAGTATTTTTCAAACTTTTATTGAAATGGGAAATGCTTTTGAATTTATATTTTGACACAGAGTTTTGACTTGGCTGGAGAATTCCCAACTACATCTAACAAGCATGTGGGAGGGACTGGCTGTTACAAGTGTGTACAGTCTAAGCCTGATCATCTGGAAGAGGAAAGACCACACAATGAGGAATTTACATGGCACTTGCTACTGAGCAAGATTTTAGGAGAGGTCAGCATAATATTGAGGGACACAACTCAAACTTCATTAAAGCCCCTGAGAGTTTTGTCTCCAAAATCCACTGGATCATGATTTTCTCATTAGTCCTGGCTTTGTTGCCACAAATCCTGATAAAATAAACTATAAAGGAAGAAGACATATAATTTAAAACCACTTGGACCCTAAATTATCTTAAAATATGGAACTATAATGAATGTTATTTAATAAGAAGAATTAAAACAATGAGATACGGTTAATATAAGTCTTACTTGAGGACAATTCATAGTATGGTAGGCCAGTGGAAGGCAACCTTTTATCCCTTTTGAGTCCACTGATCAGACAGGTTCACCTACACCTTTCACTCAGCCACTGCAGCCCTGTCAGATATGCCACACTCTGTCCCTGTGTCCCCCACACACACCACCCATCTTTATGTCCCATTAGGGACCTTCAGGTAGTGCCCCTCTAGAAAGGTTAGGCAGTGTGGTGCTAAAGGCTGAGGAGGGCTTGTGCCTTGTTCTAGAACATGGTTCCTGTGTTACTTGATCCAGAGTACAGCAGTATCTCTTCCTAATGCTCATTTAAATGTTTGTTAATTATTGAACTAATTCAGCACATTTGCGCCCATCAGTTCCAACCCGTAGTTTGTGCCCAGTCATTGCTGACTGTAGATCCATAAACACTAGCCTGCTTCTAGATCATGGAATCCAGGCTGACTCTTGAGGGCTGAATTGTCTCAGTGTCAGCACCCATTCCTGTTCAGTTTTATCTCTGCGTATATATCTCTCCATGGGTCTCAATAAACAAACTTCTAGGGTTGAGCTTGAAAGATACAGATCTGGTATGGATGCTCACTGCCATAAGCAAGGACCACACTGAAAGCAGAGGAAGGAGTTTGTTAAGATTTCATAAAGAACATATTTTGTCAAAATTCTCTGAATTACAGAAATTTTCTTCAAAGCATTCAAATTGTGTCTTTTAACATATTTGCAAGTTTTCATTAATTTGGAGAATTTTTATGGTTGGAGATAGCCATATTTTCTATTTGTGTTTTTTTTTTTCTGTTTGTGCTTTGCAAAAACAGTATTCATGGGAAAAATAAATAAGGAAGTAAAAATATGCTTTTTGCTTTTGACGAATGTGGGAGCTGCAAATTACTGGTGGAAAATGAATATTTCCATCTTTGTGTGAACTTGGTGAAAAGCCAACATCTTCCACACAGCTGCAGAGGTGCAGGGCCAAATTAATTCGTGGTGCAATTCAATATACTTCTATGAAATGACATCAGTAGGAGTTTAGTCTTCATGCAAAAAAAAAAAAAAAACAACCCAGCATATAAAATGCTTATAGTGGTAAATGGTTGATTAAGTGTGGTAGGAATAGAAGCTGATGTAATAGAAGCTGATACTTCATTTGAGTTGAAAGCATACCAAAGCACATAAAGAAGCCAATAAGCTTGTTTTACTCACAGCTCTTTAATTACTGTTAGTCCTTGTTTAATGGTGCATACTTGCTCCATTTATAGTTAAGCCTGCTCCATATATAGTTGTCTTCATTCTCTTTTTTGTTACACAGGTAAACAACCTCACATGATATACTACTGCAGAGTTTGCCTGAAGACTTGTCACTGCTGTGTTTTAGACTGTAAAGGGTCTACCTACCCATTCTCTGGTCCATTGCATCACCTCTTTAATCAGAGACACACTGGAGTTGCACAAAAGTGGCTGCAGGTACACTCCAGCTGGTATCCCAGCCTTGTTTCCTTCTGAAAGAACAGACAGGGGAGGAGGCTTGCACATACCTATGTTGTGTCCCACCTGGTAATAGAGCTCTTTACAAACTGGTAAAGCATTGTCAGATTTACCTTTAATTCTGTTTGGGTTTAAGATTGCGGGGTTCTTTACTATCTCTGGAGTGTAGAAGTGGCTAAAATCCATTCACTTTTGCTTTCTATGGCACAGAAGTACAACATGATGGTACTGAGGGATGTGACGTTGTTGAGTCTGGAGAGGAGGAGGGGCAGGGGAAAATTAATTGCTGTCTACAACTACCTAACAGGAAGTTGTAGGCAGGTAGATATCTCTTCTCCCAAGTAACTGAGAGGAAATGGCCTCAGCTTGTACCTGGGGAGATTTAGATAGGATAGTAGGAAAGATTTCTTCATGGAGATGTTGCAATTGCCCTCTGAACTTGAGGTACATCTATTAGCCTACTAGGCATGTATGAATTTTTATGCCACAGTGTTTCAAGGAACATTTTGAGGTGGGGCTGGCACTAAGTTCTTCATTTGTACAAAGCTCACATTTTTCTGTGGTCAGATTTTGCCTGGCTGTATTATATCATCATATCTAGGAAAGTGGCATATTATGGTGTGCATCTTTCTTATGTGGATGCTACCACAGCAAATACACAAGCCTCAAACTCAAAACAAACTAGCATGGCCTATGCAGAATCCCAGTGTTTGTTGTATATCAGCCAGTCTATTAGAAATTACTTAGTTTTACTGTATCTTGTGGAATTTACAAGGGCAACCAACTCTCCTTTCTCGCATACAGTTCTCAGGATTAGTCTCTTGTCCTTTAAGTTTTCTTCCATACAATATGGGATAACTAAAACCAAGATTTCCACTTCATATATACCCTTCCAAAAATACCACATTTACTGAACTCCAAATTTTGTTCTTTTTGAGAGTTCCAGTGTTTCCAATTAGAACTGAGTTTATTACTCTAATAGCTTTTATTCATATTAGAATACCAGTAAGACAGAGAAAATTAGTTTTACAGTTTTTCTTTTTCAGCATACTTGGAGACTGTGGATCCATTTTAGGCAGCACTAATTAAATTCCATCATTAACTCACAAAGGCTTTTCAGACCTTTACTTTGTCCCTTGGAAGTGAGTTTACATGTAGAAAATTCATTTCACAAGAAATAATTTTTAAAGCACACCAAAAGATATTAATAATTATGGTTATTTTATATTGGACCTTAGTGACATGGCACAGATGGCTTTGATGTTTAATCAGTAGCTGTGCTTCCCAGATTATTTTCATTAGTGATTAACCTTGACTTATTATGTAACAGAAGAGCATAAGAGATTCTGAGAGAGTTTCCCTTGCTATAGCTGCGTATGCTGTGAAATTTTGCCTCATTTTCAAAGAAAAGTACATCCAAATCTGATCAATTCTTATGACTGATCATACATGGACTTCCATTCGCTATCCCAGTTCATAAATAAAAATGTGACATTTGTGTATCCAAATTAGATGCTGCTGAGCTGTCAACCAGTACTTATGTGAAGTGTTTAATAGGAATATACTTTTATTTTAGAATTATAAAGCGTCATCTTTTTTTATTTTAAGAGAGAGCACGGAGATTCAAAGTTTTTTGAAAAAAACCCCAGTAGGGAGGTATGCTAAACTGTACAAGTTTAACGAGGCCTGTGTTATATCTAGAATGGATTGATGTCTTCATAGAAAATCCTTTTGCATTGCTTTTTTGATTTCCCCCCCCCCCCCAAAANCTGCTCCCCAATTACAACAAAAGATACCTGTCAATGGACTTCTTTCTCTGACACTTTGGGATTACCTGTGAGAGTGACTCAGGACAAAAATGCTTAGAGAATGAAAAGCAGATGTCAGAGAAAAAATTATAAGATACATTTTCCAGACTAATATTAAATGTCATGCAAGAAAGTATCATGTGTCTCACAGTGCAAAATGTTTAACTCAGAATTCAAGGCCTTAGCCCTGAAACTTAATTTCTTGTGTTTTGAGGACTGTTAATTCTCAACATTATTGTGTTCAAGATGGACTCCTGGATCACAGGGCAGAGCTCTCCTTCACCCCCCAGTAACAGAATAATGCCATGAAAGCAATTGCTAGCTATCTCTACATGCATAAGTATAAACAGAGAGAGACCTAGAGTAGGCCATATGGCAACCATTTTTCTCAAAAAACATTACAGTAACTCAAGCTACTGAACTTTTAAGCTGCCCCTTGGTCTAAAGTCACTGTTCTCAGTAACGTGGTTGAGGACCAGCATAAGCATCATTTATTGTCATTCACAAGATGTCAGTAGCACCAATCAAACTTGAATCCAAGACATGGTACAGAAACATCACATCCATGCTTATTCCTTACAGATAAGGTACACCATAACCTTTCTCTTTCTTTGGCAACTGAATAAAAGCCTCCCAGTCCACATGTGACAGAGGAGGTTCAAGGGAAGTATCTTTTCTTCCTTGTTTTCATAAAAGTGCAGTGGATTGCTTTGCTGTCATATTTATTCATGCCAACAGAAAACTGATTTTCTCAAAGTCATCTAAATAGAGATGACAGATAATGGAAAAACACAAATCAAGACAAAAGCAGCAGGCATCTACAGCTTCATGACCCCCTTGTGAACTTTATTTTGTACCTTGTTTAACAAAGACATCTTGCACTTTTTCACTGCCTAGCCAAAACTGTTACTGAGATTAAAACTAACAAGTTACAGATGAACTCAGGGATAGCTCTCACAATAGCTTGTTTACTTTAGTATCTCTCCCACTGTTCAGAGTATCTTCCTTGAGTCTCCTAAATTGCTTCCCCACTTAGTAGGATCTTTTGGACTTTCAGAGGCTGCTCAATGTCCTAGCATATTGTCCACCAAAACATTTCTGACCTGTCATCTGCAGTTTTGCTGTCTGTGTCTGAACAGATGTTTGGTCCTACTGTCTTACATAATTGACTTCAGGGCTTGAGTATTTCATTTCAATATATTTGGAATGAAATAGAACACCCTGGAAAGAATTTCAACTAGTTGAAGAATTGCCTGCTTGACAACGAAGGTCAGTTTTGCACACACCTTAGGGTTCAGTTTTCACCCAGCTGAATTCTGATCCATGGTTTAAGGTCTCTTTCTCATGATTACAGCTCTCCATGGGATTGATCCTGCCTCTTTCAGCATTTGTTTTCCTCTCTACCTCATGAAGAAACAACTTTCATGACAGACCTGATCCATTAGAATCAAAAGAACTGCAAAGGAAAGTAACAAAATTAGACCTTGAATCATAAAAAATCATAGGCTTGAATATCTGGAGAATAAAATACAAAACTCTAAATTTTATGGTTGGCTTTCGTTCATTTTGCCATAAATACATACAGTCAATGTCTTTTGGGTTTTCCTTTTTTGGTTTTTTCCTTCTTCTTTATATACTTTTTTCTTCTGTGTGTGAGTTCATCATATCACAGGATGTGACTGGAGGAGCTTCAAATACAAAACTGAAAAGACTAGTAAGTGTTCTAGCTTTAGAAGAAGTTTAGATTAGATATGAGTAAATACTTCTATCTATGATCATACACTTTGTCTCTACACTTCATCATTACCTACACAATCCATCATTTGTCTTCAGAGTTCACACAGGTGAGGCAGCCTTGGAGAAGAGTATCTTTGCTTGATTTGATTATGAAGCCACTCTATTGGGTGCAGGAACAGGATCTTACAATACAGCCATTTAAATGTTTGGGCTAAAAAAAGATTAGATTTAAAGTCCCAGGTGCTTCAAAAATTCAAATGTTAAAGGCAAGTTGTCACATCTTGCAGCGTCCCTGGTTTCCTAAAGCCCCAAACACATATAAATGTGTAATCCTTCCTGGTAAACATGACATTTGCCACCCAAAATCCCTCCAGTGTGTGGTGATTCTGCCACTTCATTTCAGATCTATTTTTCATTTTAAAGAGCATAGCATTTTTATTAGGATGCAATCTTACATCTAAAGAGACAATCATAAGTTAAAACAAGCAAAACACACATATGGACTAACCATATGGATGACAATACCAATTAGTAGAGATTTTGTGGGGTTTTTTTTATATTTAGAGCACAGGGTGAGACCTGCCTTTTTCCAGCAAGTGGCAAATTTGAATGTGAAATGTCATTAGTGCTGTTTTTCACTAATACAATTTCTTTTCTGAATAACAAAAAACACATCAGTGTTATTTTTAATAAAAAACCCACCCTTTAATTTACATACATTTAGGGTGAAGTAAATGAAAATGCATTATGTTACCACTGTGCTATTGAATAATGAGCCTATAGGGTTCTAAATGGGAAGGAAAGTTGTTTTTCAAGCCCTGTACCCACTGTTCCCTTTACAAAGGCGCCTTTGTGACCAGGATACATGAACTGGGTTTCTAACAGTAAAGATCCACCTTCTGGCTGAGAGACTGGGAAATAAAGCACCCCAGTAAGCCACCACTTCAGCAGGAGAAGCTGAACTAACGAAGGAAGGACAGGTGGAACTGGTCCCTTGGCCTTTCAGTGACATTTACAGCCTCTCTGCAAGGACATGCTCTTTTCTTTCTGTTTCTATTTTCTCTAGTTAATCAGGTGACTTGAAAAGAAGCTAGATAAGGGTATTGTTTGCACTGACAACATCCTGATGATACTGTCAGAGGAGATCACAGGAAAATGTTCCCTTTTTGAACCAATAGAGTCATTAGGGAGAGTACTCATCACTTGAGTGCATCTAGGTTAATTACCATGGAAAATCTGGAACTGGCAGCTATAATTTTTCTGAAGAAAGTACTGCTATTTTTACTCCTGATGCTACAGAATGTCTCTTAAAGTACCTCATAGGACCCCATTTTACAGTTCAATGGTATTATAATTTTAGAAATGTAGCTTTCTGGCTGAAATTAGTGGGACACTATCCATGGAAATTTAAGGAAAGTGCAAACTGCGAGTTATGTACTATATGAATGAAATTCAGCTCCGTTTGCCAGGACTTATTACTCTCCTTCCCATAAATGAGCAAGCATATTTCTCTATTGCAGTGTCACTTTGGAAAAGAGGAAAGTGTCAGGTTGAGATGAATGACTTATCGCAGCACAGATGTAGCAAACTGTCACATGCCTGATTCTGTTTGCTATGGTACATTATGGCACAGATTAGCCAAAAACCCTGCAGCATGAGACAAACACAGAATGCTGTTTTTGGATCAGCATCAAAGCACATGCAGTGGATGCCTTTTTAGGAAAACAGAGACATGGTGTAGTTTTAACCCACCCAGTATTCAATGAATGCTTACAAACCCTAGCAGTGTTCATGATTTTTAAAAAGCCTCAAACAATAAAAGGAAGTCGTTTGAGTGTGCTGAATACTTATTCAACTAATAATTCTTAGAGTATTTATACTGTGCTGCCTGTTCTCTAAGGATCAGAATACCGAGTGCTTTTTTCAGCCTAATTTTTTCTTTTCAAAAATTCTTTGTGGCAAGGAATGCTTTGTGGTGTTTGGCTATCTCTGATACAAAAGGCATGTAACTTGTCTATCATGTCTAACAGGTTATCAAGCCAGAGAAGACAGAGTAGCTTGGAAAGTTGCTTGCATTCAGTAGCACAAACAGGACTCACATGGAAACTTGTTCATGTAGGTTGAATCTGTGGACAGTTAAATGGGTCATGTAATGAATCTCATATATTGTTCTCCCCTTACAGTTCACCTTTTTGCCTTGGTAAAATTATGAGAATATCCACTGTAAGATATTCTTGAGAAGTGTTTTGATTTTGTGATAGTTACTTGGGAACTGAGTAACAGATTTCCTGTTTGATATTAGTAATTTTCAATAAAAGGTGAATTATTTGGATGCACTGTCTTCTGTAAGCAGCTACCACATATAAACTATGAATGCTTTGACCCATTCCATTTAAATCTGACTGAGGAAATGAAGTTTTCAACAGATGAAGTTCTGTCAAGTTTCTTGAAAATTACAGCCACGGTAAGGAAATATGTGTCAGCTAAAACATACTATTAGACTCCATAGAGTCTCTATTGGATAGAAGAAATTGAGCCATGGTTTTGAAAACACATCCTGGTCACAAAATAACTTATATTTTTAGAAAATTTTGGTTTAGACCCATTTCTAAATCCATGAGAGTGAGGTGACAATAACTGTTCCAATGGGGAAAAAATATTTCTGGTTTCCAAAGCAAATATTTTAGTAATTGCCCCTCATTTATTTGTATTTTCTAATTTGCTTTACATACTACAGGGAATCCTGCAATTACCCATAGAATGTACTGTCTGTACCTTCCTGATTGAACTGCCACCTCCCCTACACTTTGTTAGAGCTGCCATTCACTGCAGCTCTGATTCAGACTCGAGGGAATAGCCTTGACACAATGCACTGAAGGCAATATTTGCAGAGAAAAGGGATAATCGCTGAACAGCAGCCTATCTCCACATTTCCACGTCCCATGACCTCTCTTCTCTCTAGCCTTGGCATAAGAACTTAGTATAACTCCCTAGGACTCTGCTGTCCCCTTTGATGATCTCTTACCCTCAGGCACAGTTTGGAAGTACTTCTGACAGGTTTATATTCTTCACATGTAGAGAACAGTGAAATAACACAGTCTGTTTCTTCTAAGGTTTCAGAGAAAGATAGTATGAAGTCTTTATCTGCTAATATTTGCATCATCACCTCTAACTGCACACATGCTCAGTAAAACAAACTTTAAAATGAAACTCGGTATGTATTTTTTTTCCTTTATCTCTCCACATAGGATTGTTATTCATACTTAATGACGTTACTTTTCCATCAGGTTCTGTTCAGTTTTCAAAAATCTCATTTTCACATAATTTTAGGAAAAATATTTAATAGAATCTTACCCTTAGATTCAACTCTCCTAAAAAAAAAAAATCAGTTTCCTTTGTGGTGTCCAGCTGAAGGATCTTTCTTCGATTAGATGCCAGTATGTAAGAAAGAAAAGTTGTCAAAGCACTGATGAAAACATAAATTGCATAAAATTCTGGTGACAGTATGCCAAAGTCACAACTCGACATTTACAATCTGGGCTTGTTAGCATTACACTAATAGGACTGTGTTTTATTTATGCAGTACCATAGATTTAAATATGCTTTGTAAAGAAAATATCTAAGAAATTACTGGGTTTTAGTGCATTTTTCTGCATCAGGCAAAATATAACACTGCACGAAGGGGTTTTGTATGAGAAGTGAAACACTTAAACAGGGGAAAATAATCTAAATCTTCAAATTCTTACCTAAAACCTGCTCTTTTCATGTAACAAGTTGAAAATGTCTGCAATGCAGCTTGGTTGCATATCTGTCTAATGAATTTGCTTTGTGTTATCCTGATTTTCAGGAGGATAAGATTTCATGTTTCAGTGTCTGGGCGACCTTTACTCTTAATGGGAATAGTGAATTACCAGAAAGGTGTGTGTACTTTTGTATAGTCCTCATTACAGAATTCCCAACCTTGGGGACAGAAATGGTACATCTGCCTTCATCTGGTTACCAAAGTTTATTTGCAAGTGATCATTATAGCTGCTTTTGCTTGATGTGTGGCTTTCAGAAAATGTCAGCTGATGGTATTTACAGCTCTGGCATGGCAAGGGTGCAGTAAAATTGAAGGTTCAGGAAGTTGTTACATTTATATCACAATTACCTACGTCAGCTGAAGGTGTCTTGTGTGTCAGCTCTTTGCTGGAGCTCTGCTTGTGTCAGTATATATGTACACTAGAGATGTGTCCCTTTCCTTAGGTCAAGACTGTATCTAAGCTAAAGAACTACATGAATGCAAACTTTGCAGGCTGCTTACTGTGCACTGTTCATGCTGTGCAGCTACCTATTCGAATCTTACCTACTTTGGCTTTGTACACTATGTCAAAAGATAAAAAAGGCAAGTCTAGTAAATAGGATTTGCTGGGACATCAGTCAGTGTATGAGACAAGCTTAGGGGAGAGGGAGAAGGGGAATGTTATTATTGTCTTGCTCTTTTTTCTCCTTAAAAGAAAGAGTTTAAAAGAGGCAGTATAGGAAAAAAAGAGGCAAGCTAAAACTGGCCAAAAACAAACCCCGTGAATTTTCTGGCTAAACCTCAGAAATCCACAGTAGAAATCCTTCTGAATGCTGCAGCTGGGCTTCTTGGACAGCAGTAACTCCCACGATGCACAGCAGCCTCATCAGTCAGGGACTCACTGTCATGCACGACAGGGAGCCCCTGGCCACAGCACTTCAAGGACCAGCTACGAGGACCAGCCTACAGGGCAGGTGCACCTTGCATGCCACAACTCCCATAAAGCATCTCACAGGTGTACTTTAGGGTCAAGTACAGTAAAATTAAGTTATATGAATGTAAATAGAAAAGGTAAATGTCAATTCATTGTGGGTGTCTCCATGTGGATCATTAGACAAATAGAGTTCAAGTTAAATGCACATTTTTATGAAAAATTTACTTTGGTGAAAAGTTGGCCACATTTAAAAGTTTGACTGGCCAACACTATATTCCTTTTACTTCCAAATTTACCTCTGCCAAATACAAGCTTATTTTGCCAATGCAACATTTTTTTTCTGTGTACTCCTCAGCCTGCCAGAAATTAGCATTGCAAAGAGAGGTGAGACAGGTCAAAAAGCTTATAATATCTAGCACCATAAAGCCTATAGGTAATTTAAAAAAAAAACTTCTAACAGCTTTGATGTGATTGCTGTACAGAATGCAATATGTTTATTTTACTGACCTTTAGGTATTTCAGTAAAAGTAGCAATTTAAATTCCTTGTCATTCAGCACAGATCTTTCATTTTCATAATTCTTAGAATAATGGAAGTAATTAAAGCATTTTAATTTTTGAATTATTTCTTATGAACTTCTAGGTCCTTTTTAAGTAAGTGAAAAATGAAACAAATTTGAGGCAATCTATCCCCTACTACCCTTCTGCCCCCTACCCCTCCTGTTATTTTTACATGACAATAGTTAGACAGCAATGTGATTCTGTACATCATCAAAATCTTCTGAGAATGATTAAATAAATCTCTGATAAAATATCAACTACTTACTCACTTTGAATTTATTTATTTATTTACAATATTGTGAGAAGCTAACAAGAAAATCTTATATAGTTAAGTCTATGAATGCATTTTGATTTAAGGTATTTTTATAATGAGGTCTCTTTGTGACCTTTCTGATTTTTGGCACATGAAAACCAGGCCCTAAAATACTCCTTTTAATACTGATTTTCAACTGGAATGACTGGAAGTTTTTGCCACTGCTGCCCAGTCAGAGCCCTTGTATAACAGAAAGAGGTATTCGTGTCCTACATACCAGCAGGTTACCTAGGAGAGATGGTAGCAAAACAATAATTATATGTATCAGTTGCAGAGTTATGTTATTGAGAATCATTGGTAGAAACAATATGGACAGGATATTCCTAATTATTCTTTCACTTTGGTAGCACATTTAAAGCACTGGCAGAAATCTGTCTCCCTCTCTACCCCCTGTCAACTTCTGCCAACATATTTTTGATTAGTACTGTTCTAATTCAGTGTATCTGGCCAATGGTATTTTTATGTCTTCCAAGATGACTATGAACATTTTCTGTTTAATACTATATGAGACTATATTATAAATTTCTTCCAAAATTGTACAGTAGCTTGAAATTGTACATATTTTAAAGTTAATGAGGTAATTAACATTTTCATTCTATCCTGAAAGTATGGACACTTCAAAGCAGAGGTAACACTTATTGCTGCTTCATTGCTTAATTGTTTTGAAAAGTAGGAACTCACTTTGTCAAAGGCTAATTTACTGTAAAGTTCATCTTTGGGGTACTTCAGTTATAACCCCTTCCTGCAGTAAAATATGAGAGGACTGTTCTCTTCCTGAAATATTGTCAGAAATAAATCACCACCAGTACTGCTGACTGGAGGCAATTCCCTTTGACTTCTACTGAGGTTGGCAGTATGTTGTCTCTTATGCTCGAGTTGTCAGCAATTATTGCATAATTTATTTTTTAATTGCTCAAGAGACCTTGAAATTTTGAACTTCTCAGAAACAGCAAGGTGAACTAGTATAGGAGAGATTATTTTCCCAGAACCTGTTCAACAGGTGGAGCTGTATGCTGCAAAATAGAGTTCAGAAATGAAATCCTTATAATGAGACGTTTGTTGAATCATTTTCAAAGTTATGGGGATTAATATACCTATATCAAATACACATTCTTTCAAGTTACAGGAAGAATATCTCTGCAGTCACTCTAGATTGGGTTAAGAAAAATATATCTAAAAAAGGGTTGTTTTGATTTTCAATGTATTTGTTGGTGAGCAGAAGTCCAGTAAGCTTTGCTTCACTCTTCCTCAGAAAGTTAAGATGTATTAAATGAAGCTGGGAGATCTTGGATGTCACACAGATGTTGCTCAGCATTTTGGTACTGGTAAAGCAGAAAGTTACACCAAATATTTATTAACCAGCACTCCTTACGACATTTCTTCTAGCTATTAGTGAAAGCAGTTTGTGTGACAAAACTCATGAAACACAGTCTAAGGAAAGTGAGGACATGCTGCAGAATGTATTAAAAAGCATCCTTCTTTCTCTGTCCCTTTCCTGTATTGCCAGTTCTGACCAGTGCCCCATTGAATGATAAGTCCAAGATCTCTGACTGTTCGTCTGCAGGTGCCAACTCTCCTTTTGTCCTCCCCAGAAGAGAGTACTATTTTCCAGAATTTTCTGGTTCTATTAGAACACACTGAAATACAGCTTTGGAAAATGAGTGACCAGCATTGATAGTCCTCATTAATTCATATCTACTGTAACTAGTACATCAGGAGGTGTTTGATTTGCTCATATCAGAGGACAGAGTAGGCATGATCTAGCCATCCTCAGTTTTCACCCCACTTTTACAGAGATAAAGTATTTTTCAGTACCAGGAGATACCAAAGACCCACTGTAACACATACATTTATAAATAAGCAATAAATGTACCTAGGAAAGAAAAGGGAGTAATTTATCACTTGTTCTTTGACAGTATTGTAGCAGCACAGTGTACAGTGTCATACTACATCTGTTTACAAAAATACACATAAACATTATCAAGCAGTAAAATGGTGGCTACTAGAGGAATATCATATTTACAACCAAAATAATTTGTTATCATAAATTAGTTGCCACTGTTCAACCTTTTAGCAAGTTTCCTTCACTTCATTAGTAATTTTTTTCCCTTCATTATTGCAGACTATGCCAGATTTTCTTGCCTTTCCTCAGGCTAAAGGAACTCGTGCCAGGTTTCTTGGAAATGTATCCTACCCTACATGACAAAGGTGAAGAACCATGCCTTATCATTTGTTAGTGTTAATCAGCTACTTTTATTAGGTCAGGTACTTCAGAATTGTATTAGTTGATGCTGCAAATCTTTACTCATGCTGTGCAAGGTGTTTCAGTTCCATTAAGAGGGCCAGTTCTCCTCTTTTCCCTATAATTTTGGATTTCTAGACTTGCACGGTTTGGGGGTTTTCTGTAACTTCCGGTATTTATCTCATAATGCCAAGATATATTACCTGTAAAGGCCCTGTGTAAGATCTGTGTTAGCACACAGAAACCAAAAGTCTAGCTGTAAATTGCAGAAGGCTCAGGCAGGCAGTGATAATGACCAGATAGCAGGATGGAGTGCTGCAGCTGAGTAACAAGAGATCTTGCATGCATGAAGGTGGTTTCTTGTGCACTGGAGAGGAGCAGTTTCCAGATGTTTCCTCTCAGCCTGCTAGGAAGAATATTGCTATGGGCTGCACTAACCTGTAACACATGACCATCAAGTAGGACCAAAACACCCATCCCTGTCCAACAGACCATGTGAATGTTTTAATATAGGGCTTCGTGAAATATTACAGAAGTAGGTGTGAAGAGGAAGGAGAGAGAGAAGTAGAAGATATGGCATTAATCAGGAAGGAAAATCCAAGGCACTGGCCAGATGGACCAAGAGAAACATTGAGAGAAATCTGTTTTGGTCTGGGAAATCATCAAAATGTCACTGAGTCTGGGAGAGAGAGAGCCATCTGTCTTCAACAGCCCCACCTCTTCTGACTTTTGGAAAGCAGATTTAGATCCATCTGTGTGACATGTAGAAGACTGCATCCAAGAAATGCTCGACTCAGTTTCACACAGTTTCTGAAACTGTTAAAATTAGAAGTTGTACACATCTGCCCTCATCTCCCACGTGATGACAGTTCATGGTGGGTTTACCCACCATCAGACAGGAGAATCCTCTGGTTCCCAGATAGCTTCTTATTCAGTTGTGACATCTACTAATGGGATTTCTCATTAAGAATACATGTTTAAACTGGTTAACATAGGGTAAACTAGCTGTATGACTATTAAGCATTGACTGAAGATGGGTTCATTTTTCGGCTTTAATTCAAATAATTAGCTTCTAGGATATTATTTAAAGTTGATGAAATGACTAAGAACACTTAGTTAAAAGATTTACCTCAACAGTAGAGAAACAGTAATATTTCTTTGACGTCTTCTTTTTGTCAGGTTTTTGCCTGATTTTTCTTTCAAAACACAAGTACCTAGAGGTTTTACTTCTCTTTTGACCAGCGATTTTATATGGTTCCCTAGAAAAAAGTTGTAGAATTTACTCAGCTGAAATTTTACTCATTTTTCTGAGTAATTTATTTGTAAATTAGATTTGCTGTCATAATGTCTGATCTTTGCTTTCTATGATTACAAGTTCTTTGAAATTAAATGATCACCCAAAAGAAGTTTTAAAAATCATGATGAAATTATAGGCTGGTTCACACAAACTGAGTGTATGGGTTAGTCTTGATTTTTAAAAAGATCATTTTTAATGAGTTTCTCTTGGCATCTCTCAGTATAAATAGAAAAAGTCCAGTGAACTGTGCAACTTGAGATTGCAAATCAAAATTATACTGACATAAAAATGAACGAATACCAACTTTTGCAGAACTGGCAGTAATATGAATGCAACTATAAAAATAACTTGTGAATCTGTACCGTAAAAAATTAAATGTTTCAGATATACTGTAGCAAATAATTTTGACTTTTCAGGGTTTGTCTTTTTTTCTTTTTTTTTTTTGTGGCTGAAACTGTTAATTGGATGCAAGTTGCAAGTACACTTGACTTGTCAAAAACTTTTTTTCATTGTTATTTTTTGGTCATAAAGTGATTTTTTGCTTTAAAAATTGCTAAACAAACCTTGTCCATTGCTCTTTTTAAGAATGTCATAAGTATTCATTAGAGATGAGTTAAATTCTGTACAAGAACTTGAATTTTCATGTAAAAGGTTGGACTGGGAATGAAATAAAATATCTAAATGAAAGATGATGTCTCTTTTATTTTTTTATTGAATCATCAGTCTATTTTTGCAGAATTAAGAACTTTGCTTATTAATAAATTCTATTATGGATAGTCATCACCTACACTGATAGGGTTTTTAATTATCATTTCAGAGTGAAATGAGCATTCATTATAGTACTAAATAGGAGGGAAAAAAAATCACTAAGCAACATCATCATCTTTTTTTTAACTGATTAGCTTTAAAGATACACCCGTCACAATAACAAAAAGTAGCATGGAGAACACAGTTGAGTTCTCAGCACATATGGTATTAATCTCACGTAATGAGCTTTGCTCCAGTTGGCAGGAGAAACTACACTAAATAGATGCTAAGCTACAATGGGCTTCCTAAAAAATCATGGCACTTGACTTTAATTTGTCCTCTGCATCAGTTTCTTATATTTAAGAACACTTATTATTAGGTCTTCTTGCTGTGCTCCCCTCAGTTCCACGCTACTAATTGGTTGTGAGTGAGTCTGGTGTTCTCTAATACATCTTCCTCTGCTGCCACTAAGTCTGCTGGAATTGCCACCACCCACTGTCCTCCCAGTGCTGTAACAACTGCATTTATTACACCATATAATAACTCTTTTGTAGTATTTTCCAATAATCTCTCCTGAATCAAAAGGTATTCTTGATGAGATTTTGGCATTAGTATTTGTCTTATATGCTTGAAATTTTATATGCTAAAATTAAAATTATATAAGTAATTTTTTTACCTCTGTGTTTATCACGTTTGAATTTCATTAATGCTGGAATATGAGGCTTTTTGCAGCATTCACTGATGTTCATATATGTGGACATGTGTATTCTGCATGCATCTAGGGACATCTGTGTATGTGTGTATTGAATAGAATCTTCCAGTAGGCAATAAATAGATCTTTAAATACGTATTGGTGTGGCCAGATGCAGAGAGATAGATGGTCACCTGACAGTTTGCAAGCTGAGCATGTTCCCAGAGGGGTTTATCAGCTTGGGCATGGTGCCATGCTTGCACAGCTATACAAGTCATGGGCCAGAGCTTGTTCACATGCAGCCAGCTGAGAGCAAGAGCAAGACAAGGCAAATTTGCACATCCAGATGTACCCCAAAATCTTTTCAAAAGCATTTTTTGTGGATTCCTTCATTTCCTTCTGATTGTATCAAACACCCGACTACAGAATTTCCTGCTTTTGTAACCAAATTGTAAGATTTGACACTTGACACAGGGTGGGGAGTAGGGGGGAGAAGTAAATTTTTGGTCTGAAGGTTCTGTAGGTTCTTCCTACATCTTTAACTTAAGCCTGTTTTTCTTGCTGACAAATACTGGGGAGAATCAGTGGGGTCTGCTCTGAACTGTTGAGTCCTTTTTCCGCTTCCCCTTTCAGCTATTGCCTGTAGGACCCATTCTTTCAGATAATGCAAAAGGTTAAATTAATGCATCATGGAGTTGAGGCTCCCAGCTAATCCTGAATTTGTTTCAGCCATTTTGGGGGGCAGCTGTGATCAAAGCTTGTAGCCATGTAAGATAGTGACCATTCCATCACCATAAAAATCAGGAAGAGATGCCCTGTGCAGTCCCATATGCACCAGAGAACATTAGAATCCATCATAATCACAGAATATTCTGATTTGGAAGGGACCCACAAAGATCATCAAGTCCTTCTCTTGAGTGAATGGCCTGTCCAGGGGTTGAACCAGCAACCTAGGCTTTATCAATTCTTCTCCACCATCAATGAAGTTGGGAGACTAAGCTTTTACCAAGAATTAGAAAAGTGCCATTCTAAAATTGCTTGTTTTGTAAGAAGATGAGCAAGAAAGTGTTCAGTCTGGGCAGTCTGAAAAAAATTTTTATTTAACATCTGGGGAGGAGATGCCTAGAACTAATATTGCAGCATTGATTTGCATGCAATGTTGTTCTGTGTCACTTCCAAACCATTTTTAGAATTGGCCAGATCTTCTCATTTGGTTTTCATGGGGAATGTTTACTCTTAATAAGATTTCCTGTTAGCATGGATTAGAAAAATGCCAAAACTTCCTTCTGCAAATGTTTTTGAGATATTTAAAGCATTTCTTGAAAAATTTTCTTGGATAAGAATGAAACATTGAATCCTTAATAAAATGAAACATTTTGATGAATTTCTATTAAGGCATATGTTAAAAGAATATGTTCCCATTAAACACTTCTGTGCTTTCTGGTATTTTTTTAGCAATTTTGACCAGTTATAGTAATTGATGAAAAGATAATTTTGCTGTAATCACTTCTGGCTCCTCAGGCTTACACATGTGCCCACCACACAGAATTAAATTAGGTACCTCCCGCTATCTGTTGAAATCTGTTGTTCCTCTAGATCTAGTGACCTGAAAAAAAAAAATCATTCTTCTAAGAGGCATCATTGGGTGTTTAAATTATGGTAAGTATATGTTCTACATATATCCATAAAACACACTTCTTTAACAATATGACTTCTTTATCAGTATATAAGCTTCTTCACAGCTTTCAAACAGATTTTTTTTTTCATAACTTAACACAAAGAGCCTATCATAGCAGAGAACATGCAAAGTATGACACCAAGAAGAGTTAAGGCATTTTAGTTTCTTGCTGAAGGATAGTTTTTAATGTGATGTTTTTGTGTGCTAAGTACTCCATATAGTTGGAGTCTATTGTATTCTCTTCAAATACTTCTTCTTTTTCTTCTTCTTCTTCTTCCATGTTGGCATTTTTGCTGTGGAACACATTCCTGAATATCCCTCATTTAGCTCTCATGGTTACAATAACCTTTCAGCCACCAATTGGAATCTCTGAAAGAAAAGTTGTTTCAAATTCAGTTAATCTTTTACAACTTGCTGTACAGAAAATTTTAAGAATGACTTTTAGCACCTTACAGGACACTGATACAAGCATGCAGCTAGCATGAATTATACAAGAAATGGTCTGAAAGTTGGTGGAACTATTCATATGCTTAGGCAGGCAAGTGCCAGAGCCCTTCATTGAACTGAGGCTTGGGAAATTGCCAAGTATAGTATACTTTATAGTAGAGTTGTGTATAAACCCTTCCTTTCCAATGGGTCACTTACAATTCCTTGCAACACAATCTTTAAATCTTTTACTTCTATAGGTGATGTTGGTACTCTTGTTCACACTTCAGCAGATTGATTTTTTATAAGTTTACCCTCTTAGGAATGAGACAGGAACTAAAAGCCTTCTTCTGTTCTGAAATAATCTTTGGCACTGTCTTTTGAACTGCTGTAGTGATAAATGTGATAAATTGCATAAATTAGCAGTGTTGTTCCTTCTTGGTGGCTACCTCATTTTGTCTATGACCAACCTTTGACCAGGAAGTGGATGTTGAGAACCCAGAGCTCTAAGAATCTGTGCAGCCCTGTTCTTTACCTGCATCAAGATCATGTTTCCCTCTGTCTTATTCCTGCAGCTGATTGTCAAGAGTATTTCCTTCTTCTAGCTAAGGAAGTGATAGAGGACTTTTCAGATTCCAAAACAGTCTGAATCTTGAGTATTCAAGGTACTAATTCATGCACTGATGAGTTGATTGTCTCCAAATTTTGCCTTCTTCTCCCTACAGACTTTCTGTGTTACACATGCTGTGAGGTCACTAAACAGTAGGGACAGACAATAAAGTTGTTCAGGCCACTCATAGTTATGGACTGAATTTACAAGGCCAGGTTTCAGCTTGATCATCCTGGTGTCATTGTGCAGTGCCTGCAGAAGGATTGAGTCTGACCCATGCCAGCTGGTCAGCAGCAGCTATCAGCTCTGCATAGGCACCCTAAGGAAACCAGCCAGCTATCTCTTTAAAGCTCTGCAAAGTGTCTAAACCTGGATGCTGCAAAATCCCTCACCCTCGTTAGTACCAAATTACTCTGTGAATATTTCTGAGATGCTTCTGTCTCCCAGACTGTTTCAACAAGTACTGGTTAAACACAGGTCAGGTTTTCTAAATTACTTTGCAAGCAGGATGGCTGTACATTTTCTTTTGCTGTGGAAATTTGAATTCTGGTATATTGTGAAAATTTAAATTCTCAAGGATTACTTCAGCTACCTACCATGGACTTCTAACCTTATGTACTTCAGGTAGCTGAGATATCGGCTGAGATACTCACAGTAGGATGTCAGATGCAACTTGGCTCCTGATGATGATATCTGCCATTTTAGAATGGCATTTGGAGGCTAAGGTGGATCTCAAAGGAGAACCATGTTTGTCAGTCATATCTTCTCTCCAGTACTTCCAAGAGGAGAGGCTCTGGTTGCAATTTCATGCTGAAATATGCCCATGGCAGTGCTGGCTGCTCTAGGGCTAGGTGTTCAAGCCTGCATATTATTTTCCTTTGTCTCTCCTCCACACTCATTTTGGAGTTAGAAAACCCCAAGTTCATCCTGACCTCATGATGGTAGAGGCATACTGTGAAGGCTGCTTCATTTGTACCTCAGTGTGTGGAGGATGTTCACAGTGTGAATTGATGTGAATAAACACCACTTAAAACAAACAAAAAAGGCCAATATGCCAGCAGTTAAATTAATATCGCTAGTCTGCTAATGAATGCTAAAAAAAGTTGTTCTAGAAAAGTCTGCAGCATTTTTTAGGTTTTGTTTGCAGTAGGAACAGATTGAAGGGGGCATCACTGCTTTGCATGGAATGTGAATAGTCATGGAATGAGATCATGAGTAAACAACTTTCAACTGATTCACTTGGACACTTATCTGTTAAAATAAAAGTTAGGACATCAGGGTATTTTCTTTATCTACTTGGAAATATTCAAAATCTTTCATCTTGGAGGGTCTTGGATTTTGAGTAAGTTAGATAAGCATCTTTCTATTGCCTCTCAATCATGCTCAAAATGTACATTTAAAAAGCAGAAGGTATCATGAAAAGTAGTCAGAATGCGTTTTTTTTTCAGTGAGAGGAACAACCTTCCAAACCTGAAGTTTATTTGTGATCTCATGCCTATGAATTAGCATGCAAAGCCACAAAAAACCTTGTAGAGGCAGAGGAGGAAGCCAGCATTAGGAAAGAGCAGCAGCCAGAGAGGGAGAGAGCTGGCTGCAGGAGGAGTGGAACACAAAAAGAAGAATAGAAAGCAGCTTCCAAAAGGGAGGGAAATGGGAAAGAGGAGGGCAGCAGCAACAGTGTGGAAGGGTGAAGGTGAAGAGGGAAGAACAGCTGCTTTTCCCTCTCACATCCTGACTGAGTTTTTCTCTGATATACCCATTTTTTGTGCATATTGATTCAGTGACCCTCTTTAGCTGTTTGAACTCTCTATTGGAAAGAATCAAATTCAATCAAATTCAATCCAAGTCTGTTTCTGGGATCTGTATTATTTTGCATTCCCTTGAGGCCTGAAGGAAATGGTAAAGACAAATGGTGTAATAATCACAGACCACACAAGAAATAAAACCAAATAGGGGTGAAACAGCCTGGGAGAGGGGTCTGATTTTCAGGGACTGACAGTGTGATGGTCAAATTTCTTCACATGTAATTTAATACATCCTTCTGAGCTCTGCAGTGGTGGTGATAAAAATGCACTTCTTTGGGATATGGAATTGATTAATATTTTTCGATTATTGTTTTCAGCACTCCTTTCATACCACCAAAAATGTTTTTCATTCAAAAAAACCCTAAACACAACAACAGAAAAAATCCAAACTACCCAAATGTAGAATCTGAAATTGAAAAGAAGATGTTTGAAAGACAAAGACAGGGTCAATAATTTTTAAAAACCTGCAAACATATACAGTAACATTAACAAATCTTTGCTCTGTAACTTTTCGCAGGCAAATTACTTTTCCCATGCATTTTGCAGAAAGTTTGTCTTGGCACCTTTAGGTGACAGCTCCTGAAGATTTGTATAGTTGAAGATTTCTGTCCACCTGAATTCTGAGACCTTAGATCCCACAGCTGTATACTAGTATCAGTCTGTGCTGAACAACTACTTGGGAATGGCACCTAGGGTTGGGTACCTCAGTACTGCTGTGAATTGTAACTGATCCAGAGAGGAGGAGTGAACTCCTATGGAACTAAAACACATTAGCACAGCAGAACCATTTAAATGTGAGTGCAGTGTAAATAACAAAATGTTTCTTGGAGAGGACACTCAAAAGAAACTAGACTAACTTGGAAAGGTAAATGAATGTTGATTTAATTGGCTATTTAATGATTATCTGTTTTCTTCTTTTTCTTTTTCTTCTTCTTCCCTTTTTTTAATCCAAACAGAAAGGTTAATCTAACTATACATTTAAGGCTTTTAAAGGCTCCATTACAAGACTTATTATGCTAAAAGAAACATACCTGGCATGCTGCAGTTTTCTAAATGTATCAGCGATGCATGTAATGATTCACTTAAACCATCATGGTCAGAATTCTTTTACATTATTTCTATGTAAATTGGATGCTTCATGATTACTATAATATGTGTGAAATTCCACTTATTATTTCTTTTAACATGGAAACTTTTATCACTTAACTTCAACTCACTGGACAGAATATTTGAACCATTTGCAGTCATTAGAGCATTTTTGTTTGGTCAAAACCCTTGTGGGATTATACTTTGGAAAAATAGCATGAATTACATTCAATGCAACTGAATGGCAATTTTAAATATATAAGGGGCATCAGGAGTGCTCATCATTATACTTAGAATTCAACATTATATTTTATCTGTTATGGACTTGTTTTTACATTTTCTTCTTTCATCTTCAAGAGACGTATTTCAGTATGTAGCATTAAAAAAAGCCATAATCCACACAGAAAAGGCAGTTTGATGATGTACACCTACCTTTTCATACTATGGAGGACCAATTTAAAATAGAGGCTTGGGTCAGAAGGTTTTTATTTTCACCTTAGTAGTCAGAAGTTATTTTCCCTTATCGCATGAAGCACTGGGAGAACTGGTGCAACAGGAAATCTCCTCTAGCAAAACTGATGAATGATGTTCTTCTCTACTAGTCTTGAGATTTGGCACTGGGTGTCTCAAAACTTTCTGAAGTTCCCAGAATTCCCAATCCACATCCGGAAGAAGGCAGAAGATAAATATTTCAGAGCAGCCAACAGCCTCATAATCCAGGCAATTAGAAATTGTAGGAAACTCTGTTTTGAGCATTTGCTTTAACATTCTCCCAAAGACAATCTAGCCTACTCTGTTGGCTGTTGGCTGTTCTGGATGGATCTCTCTGGCAACAGCTGTTCATTGCAATAGAGACATGAAGTTCAGATGTCTTGAGGTTGTTCCAACAGCTTCCCTCAGGGAATTTTATTCATTAATAGAAATCTAGACTAGCCAAGAGAGTTTGCAGGAGGTGGTACAGGTGCATGTCTTCCATAGTCTAGAGTAGTAGGACATTTGCCTGTTCTGGGGACCTTTCCCTAACGCTCTTTCTTCCATTGTCTTCCAAACCAAGTACATTGACCAGTCATTTTAAAAGAAATCTTCTCTGTTTCTTCTGGCTTTAAGCCTTCTCAATCTGTTTATATTTTAAACACTCTTGATAACATTTTTCCAGAAAAGAGTCAACTGAAATTAATAGATTTCAATAAGACACTAGGGTTTGGTTTTTTGTTTGTTCATCATGTGAAGACGCCGTTTCTGAGACAAACTGATGAAACAGGTTATGATCTCAGTGCTTTAGCTTTTATTTCAGTAAACTCTGCTTCTCATCTCTGAGTGAAGCTCTTTGGTTTTAATTGGAGTGAAAATGCCTCCAGGTAAAAATATCCATCCTGACTTGAAGGACAAGTGCTCCAAGCCTTCTACCACTAATCTTACACCTTTCATTTCCAGAAATTACATTACTTGATGCCACATAGTTCTGTGACTTTAATTTCAGCAACAAAACACAGAAGACACTTCATACACATTTATTTTACAGGAAAGCTGAAGAATCATATCCTGGGCCATGGCATGAGGGCACTGGTCTTCTGAGTTAGATTTGAAGTTTGAACTTCTGTGGTTGCAAGCAAAAAAAATTTTGCCTCAGTTTCCTTTGAAGCAAAGGTATGATGCAAGGTGATAAAAGCTTTCCTTTTTTTTTGTTATGACAGGTATCTGGCAATAATTTTCATTCAGTCATTTAGACAATTCTTTCCTTCACAATAACACAGATACAGTGAAAAATAAGCTTAACATAATCAACATAGTTATTTTTCTTTATTTTAAATAAAAATATCAATTTTTATTTGAATTTTTATTTGCAATACAATTTTAACCAATTTTATAAAGTAGTCTGAAAAACTACTACTACACTTTTTAATGTTTTGTATATTTCAATGTAACTTATATAAATAACTGTAATATGTAAAAAAATATCTATAGCTACATATGTTGTGCATACTGCAATTTTAAAAATATATATTTAAACATTAGTTTGCTATTATAATCCAGGACAGATTAGGCCAAATGATTTTTAAGAGTGCTTCCTCCACTCCTACACCTCAGCTGCTCTAAATGTCTATCGCTCTTTTTTAGATGCGTGCCTATGGAATTTAAAATGAACTATTATTCTGAATATTTGCTTCCTCTATTCATTATGTTTGTACCTCGCTCATTAAAATGCTTATTTTAAATTATCCTTTTGAAACTAAGCGATCTGGGAAATATATTGTAATATATCTCTCCCCAATGCAACCACAAGCTATTTAAACAAGTATAGCTAAAAACTGTTAAGACTTAAAGTTTCATCATAAGTCATATTAGAATTAATGACTCTGCTCACCGACATTGGTTTGGAAGACAGAGACTGAACTGTGCCATTACAGAGAATAAGCCACTGGCAAGTCAGGCAATTCACTGAGGACAGAATGATTAGCCACAAGGAGCACTTACAATGTGCACTGGTAATTTAGGTAATTGTATTGCAGGGTTTGTAGACCCATGAATTAGAGATCTTTTAAAAAATATATATTGTGCAATTTGAACAGACCCTGAAACAGACACCAAGAAGAAACATCTATCAAGTCATTCAGATAAGATAAAGCATCACTAATGTATAGTATTTTAGTATTCTGGAAAACATATAGAAGTCAGTGTACAGTAAAACAATAGCATATATATTTACCATAACAACTTCACTAGAATGCTAGGTATTTAAAAACCACAAAACCCACAAACTTCCTGCAGAAAATTAAAAGCAAACAAAAAAGACAGAGATGGGGTGGGGGGAAAGAACCTTTAAAAGAAGGTGATTTCACTAGAAATACAATGTTAGGCTGATCTCTATATCATTTCTAAATGTATGATATAGTCATACCTGATCTAGCAAAAAAAACCAACCTTATATTTACTCCCTTTTTTTGCACTGTATATTTTCAAAGCCCTCCTATAGTTAACATTATAATATAGTTAGTTGCTACAAATAATCTGCACTGATTATAGGAAAACTGTCAGTGTCTGTTCAAGGTCTGAAAAGGCTGCAGCAAATAGCTTTTCTCTTTGCCATGGAGACTGGGGTCTGTTTTTACGGTTACTCTGGTAACCAAAGCCTTTCTGGTGCTAGTCCTTTTCAGTTACCTTAGCTATTAAACCCTCTGGTTGAGACAAAAGGAAGGCAGTATGCAGATACTTCCCCATAAAGCAAATCTCAGGGTTAAAACTGAGCAAAACCTGTAATAAAAGAAATAAAAGCAGCTTTTAATCAGCTAGTTACATAGTAGCTGTGAGGTGTTTGTGTGCTTGCCTACATGTGGGAAGCTAAGGCTTGGTGTGTTTGAATATTAATCTGATTACTAAAGGACAAGAAAATGGATTAGGCATCTTCAGTGCTTTTTCAAGGAACACTCTCTCAAACCTATGACCCTCATGGTGCAAAAGGCATCAGTTTTTCAAAGTTATCAACTGGGGACAGTTTCTTTTTTTTAAAGGTGAGGATTTTGACATTGCTTGGAGCAATATATACCAAGAAAATTGTAAGTAGGGATTACAGAATGCTGCCCCAAAGTCATGGGTTTGTTACGTGGCCTTAATGACCCTTCAAAGTGCCTGGGATCCTTTAGCAAACAAAGCCAAAAAATGGATTCTAACCTGAAAGCCTATTTACATGACAATAATAAAATATCCAGTTCAGTGATAAATGCCATGAAGGTGAGTACAGAAGACTGGCAACAGAAACATCGTAAAGATAGAAGGCTGAGTAGTAAAACATTTAACTGCTACAATGGTAATAAGTGTCACTTTTGCTTGGAATCAGTAAGTGCAGGTGGACTCCCAAATTATCTTGTTTTTCAAAACAGTAATGTTTTCACTTTAGGTAAGGGCTTATTATGGAAAGCTTTTGCCATCCCTACACATTTTGGTTTGAGCTTTCTACTCCAAATGAAAAGGATTTTTCTCTGGAAGAAACAGCTGACTAAAAAGGCAACAAATAATATGCTTCACAACTGAACAATCCATTCTTGCTTTAACATGGTCAAACTAACTCTAAACACTGCAATACCCATGATGATAGACCACTTTTGAGCTTCAAAGTATTCCATTATTTTTCATTTGAACTATTAAATATGTCACACAGAAATTCCCCATTGCTGTTTTCACCCACATAGATTACCGTGACTAAAATAAAGAATAACTTTGTCCTATCAGAAGACTGTTCAAATTAAAACACCACGATACAGCAACTAAATTAAGATGGATTGGTATTTGTTAACAGAGAAGAAAACACCTGCAGTATTAAAAAAGCTAAAATATCTGTTCATCCATAAATTAAGTTCAGCATCAGAATACTGGACTGATCTCAGTTGAATCAGATTTGTGCATTTCAATAGAGAATGTTCATTTAAATGAGCCACTGTTTGATGTGAGCATCACTACTCAAAAGGGCAAGTACTGATCCCTGATACTAGATGTGTGAGTAATAACCTGGTGTTCACATGCTAAGAAATAAAATATACTAAATACTCTCTTTGCTCCATTTTCTGGAGAAGACAGGTGTTAAAAGGAGAAGAGGAGAAACATATGTCTATGAAATGGATGGAATCAGAAGAAAGTTGACTCTAGATTCACTACAGTAACTGAACAAGGAATTTATGTACATCTGTGCTAAAAATGGCTCCTGCCGTTTGCCCTGGCTTGGCATGTTTCCAGAATTAGTGGGTTCAACGCAAAACTTTGGGCCAAATCTGTCCCCAGCCTTTCCACCATGTTAGATACATTTCTGGTTTTGAAGAAGTGGAGTTTATTCAAGATAAAATATTGATCTTGCATATTCATATGTGTGAAAAAATCCGGACATATACATTTGGTAAATGGAAGAGGGCAGGTTTGTGACAGTCGTATGCTGTCACTAAGTCACTAAGCTAAACACAGCAAGACTTGACACAAGATTTTTGTCCCCATGTTTGTCTCTAGCCTTTTTTACTAATTCCTTATGCTGATATTTTATTTTCCAGGGAATCCTCTAACTGCAAATGGCATCAGGTGGGGTGTATGGGATGTAATCCATCAGGTCTCCCACAGCAGAATGATCCAGAAAATCAGACTTCATTTTACCTGAGGTAGCAGATAAAATGTGAGTCAAGCTCTGACCTGTTAGCATTGGTTTCCCATTCCTACACCCAGGAATGTTATCCCAATAACTCCCCTGGTAACCCTATAGCTCCTCTTCAAATCAATTACCCAATGCTAATGCTGCAGATACATTTTTGTGGTAATCCTGTCTGGGTGAATAGTTGAGGATTTCCTTGCAGAGCACTGCATGAAGTGCATCTGCTGGGTGTCTCATACTCCTACTTTGTAGGGCCAGGCATAGAGACCTGCAGCTATTGCTTTTGCCCTTCCTGTAGAAGGGGACAGAGATCCTTACTGCAAACTGGTCAGCTTGGAGAAGAGAAGGTTGTCTGGAGACCTCGTAGCAGCCTCACAGTGTCTGAAGGGGGCCTACAAGGAAGCCAGAGATGGATTCCTTGTCAGGAGTGATAAGTAGTGATAAGTTCAGTTCTTGTAGAACAAGAAGTAAAGGATGCAAACTGAAAGAGGGCAGGTATTGAGAAGAAATTATTTACTCCAGGGGTGGTGAGACACTGGAACCAGTTGTCCAGAGAAGCTGCAGATGTCCTGTCACTGGAAGTGTTCAAGGCCAGGTTGGATGAGGCATTGAGCAACCTGATCTCATGAGAGGTATCCCTGCCCATGGCAAGAACTAGAAGATGTTTAAGATGTCTCAAACCGTTCTATGATTCTGTGTTTCTGTATACAGTGCATATGATGATAAGCAATGTTCAGTCCTTCAGCATTTTGCCTGCAGGGAAAAAAAAGTCATTATTCCCATTTGACAGGTGAGGAAGCTGCAATTGAGGCTGAGTGACAGCTCATACTAGAATTTAAACACAAGCTCTGGGATCCAAAACCTGGTGTTGAACTGAAAACTTCATAGCAAACAGCTTAGATAAAACCCTCAGATATGCTTGAGACACATTCATCTGAGGTGAAAGCATTTCTGAACTGGAGAAAAGCGGTTTAGATTGAACTGAAAGCCCACGTGTGTCCTACTTTGGACATCACATATCTCAGATGGTGTGCCAAAACAGAAACCACAAGATATAATTGTCTACCCAAGGGTAAAAGATACACAGGTAAATGAGGAGGATTTATTGATTTTGTACAGAGGTACTGACACAGAGTGGCACTGGAGTGGCACGTTCATCTCTAGGGAATGAGCAAAAGCCTCAAAAACCCATGTGTCAGTGCATACTTGGAATGCTCATCCCAGAATAAGATGTTTTATCTTACTGATTTTATCTCTTTGGAATTTACTTTTGTCAAAAAAGCCCAGAGGTCTGTGTTTCCCAGACTTTTCACACTAGCTCAGGACTGTGCACAAGTGTCCTCAAGGACGATCTGTGGCAAAGCTTCTAAGAACCTTCTAGCCCTGCTACTCTTTTGTAGGATTAAAAGCCAAGGGGCACCAGTACTTGACCTGTGACTTCTGGGAGTGCATGGATTTGTGGGAAGAGATTCAGAGGAAGCTTTAGGCTGTAGGTTTTTAGAGAGGATATCTTCTAAAATGAATGTGTGATGTCTGAGAGGGCAGAGATAAAGAAAAAAAGAACACTGTTACTTGTGGAAAAGGATATTAACAATGACTCAGTACAGTGACAAGCTGCTGTATACATCCCATTTCATATGTCTCCCACAACTAAGTAGGTACTCTGTCCTCATACAGTTGTACAGGATATTTGGGGAAGGTCCACACTTTTCAGGTCATTTCTAGGCTGCAATGAAGTTCTCTTTTGTTACATAATGATCAACAATGCAAATGTATTTCCAATTTCAAGGAAGACCTGTTGATGGAAAAAATGTTTCGTCGTGAGCTATGTTTAAGTGCAGACAACTTCTATAAAACATCTTGCAGCAGCCTCAGAAATGAAGCAACACTCTGAAGTACAATTTAACTATTATCAAATCAGAGCCTTGAAGATATTTTCCCAAAAAGTCTTGTATTAGTTTGAAAGTCATGAAACATAACTCCTGAACCTGCTGCTATGCGAGTGTGGACAAGTCATTTGACTTCTGCAATCTACAGCTATGCCCTCTGTGGGAAAACTTTAGGACCCAGTTTTGTCAAATCCAATATGTAGAACAAACCAAATGTGTAATTTTAGGAATTACAGGTTTTTTTGTAGTGGATTTATTCAAGTGAACAGGAACCTTAAATATATAGGTAGTGCTCAGAGCCACTATTTCAAGGTTAGCAAACAGCACCCAGCAGCAAAGATTTGGTTAGAAGGTACATTGCAATGGTTGGCAATCTTGTGACCTGGCTTCAGTTGCTTAAGCCTAGACAGCTACAACCATTTGAGACAACCCACTTTGCCTGACACATCCTTATGGTGCTGCCAGGTACAATTGCAGAACATGTGCAGCACTGCTCTGGACTGATGACCGAGAGGCAGCCTGCATACCCTCATCCATCTCAGAGTAGTTGCTTGTTTAGGAAAGTAGGGCAACTAAGTTTGCCTGTTTAGGCAATTAAATCACACATGCAAGCAGTCAGCAAGAATAATCCCTGTGACTTTTGCAGACATGTGATCTCATGTAGCATACAGATTTTTTTACTGCAAGAGTTGACCATAATAGAGGCCAGAGACCATCCTTGACCACACCTTGAAAACATTCCTCCCAAAAAAAAAAAAAAAAAGAAAAAAAAGATACATTTTACTTTTTTGGAATAAAGTGTATAAAGTTTTTCTAGTTTGAAGGATACTGTACAAATAAGCATCTGACTTCCACTTTCTTTATGTCAAAACCAGAATAAATCAAAGCAACCCCCAACCAATTTTCTCTTAAACATTTAATGCCACCCTTGTAGTAGATTATATGAAGCCCTACTGAGGAGCTAGACAGTTAATAAATATGTTACTAGTGAGAATCAAAACATTAAAAAAATTAAAATGGTTACAGTTGTGCGTGGACTGAAGTATCATTTAGATATTTTTTGTTTCAACACTTCCTGGATTTCTTTTTATTTTCACTTGTTAATTTTTACAGACTTTTTTTTCTACACCATTAAATATTCAGATAATCACGCATTTGCTAAAGTTACTTCTAAAATTTTTCATGTTTCCCCACACATTTTTAATCCACCACCTCTCAGCATCCTGTCCATAGCTCCAGCCTGGCAGGCAGCTTCATCATGAACATCATAATTGTTTTTTCTTTCTCACAGCCCCTGCATGCTAGAGCTCTATGACCATATGAGTTTCTCAACTTTTCATCATACAGGGTTTTTTTGCCTTTTACTTGTGCAGCATATTTCAAAAAATGCCATTCAAGTGTGAGAGAGGATGGAAGGCTTTACTACCTTTAAAATGCCTTCTCAAGGTTTTATGGGTGGTCATGTTTTTATCAGCCTTGTGTTGACCTTGCATGCTATTTGGATGGATTCCCTGCTGTCCATACTCTATCCAAGCTTGCTTTAAACAAGGTGCGGTGGGAAACATCCTGGAAAGTCTAAATTTTCATTGAGAAATAGAAGACCATGGCCACCTGTGGGGTTTCACTTAGCTGAAGATAGAGAGGTCTGTTTTCAGTTTGCAGGTGGCAGAAGTGGCTCCCCATGGAGGAATGTGGGCAATAACACATCCCAGTTGGAAAGCCAGCACACACAGGGCAGTGCATCCCTCACACCACACTCAGTACCTCTCTGCCCAAAACTTTCATCTTGCCAGCTACATAACATGTCTGAGGAACTGAGTAGAAGATGATGCCACAGAGAAAACTCCACTCTTCTTATGTGCAAAAGAGTATGACCCATGACGTGTGCATCAGGGCAAAGGAATCTGAGTCGTAAAATACATTTAAATGATATTAAACATCTGTTTAAGATTCTTCTTCTACCACTGAAATTTTCTTCATCACTTTCTGCTGAAAGCAGTACTAGTTTCATATACCTGCTTTGAGAGCTGTGAACACATGTAGATAAATTTGTGGCTGGGGACAATACTAATTTTCTCATAAATTTCTGTTTACTCCATGCTTTTCTTGAAGAAATAGCTATTTAGTATTAAGTATATTGGCAATCTTTTACCAATATACAGTAGCACTGTCTTCAAGATTATTATTTTCCACTTGTAAATCGGGACATTTTGTCAACACGTACTCATTGGCCAAGACAATGTGATGACTTTGTTGAAGCTGCACATAAATTATTACTTTGGCTATCACAAATCTTCATTTAACAATTTATTCAAATGCAGAATGTATTCTCAAGCTTCATACATGTTCCAAATGTTGTAGAGCCAAAATCTATGTAAAGGATTGATAAAGCTTTGATTTATTTAGCTACCTACATTTGTGCCTGACTTCACCACAGGAATAATATCTGACCTTACAGAACTCAAATTGAAGCCCTTTAGGCCTTAGAACAAAGTTATTTGACCATAACTTTTTAAAGCACAAATAACTAATTTTGTGCAAGTCTGGAGTCAATACTGCTAACATTATTCCTGCCAAGCACCAGCTTATCCCAGAAGATATATTGGCAAAACTGCCCTTGATCTACAGATACAGTGCAGTACAAATAAGTGTAGCAGTCTGCATTTTTGAGGATAAATGGCTTCTCAGTTTAATTGTTATTTTGGGCTCTGATTTTGGTTGATTGCTACTTCTATGTGCAACCAGCTCAGCCTTCTGAAAGATAAGTGGATACAAAGTTTTTGACTCATGTTTACATTCTTTATATTTTCAGTGACTGAATATTTTGTTTAGTTTGTTTCATTAGCATTTTTCCCAGTTACTATTTAATTTAAGCATAAACATAACCTATAAGCTGTGGGCTTTTGTATTAGTCAAAATACTAGCAGTCCTCTGAAAGCTCTTGTGCTAGGTCTCTATAAACACATGACTTCAGAGACCTCTTACTTCAGTATTATATACTAAACACAGTGTTCCTCTAGTCATGTGACTGTTAAGAAACACAAACATATTTTATGCAGATTTGACTTGTTAAATTTTAAGCATCATTCTGTATTTTTTCTATTTATTTTGTTTTAAAACATCTAAACACTATCAGGAAATATATTGCAGTGAAGGAAAAAGAATGGATTATAAATATGAGAAAGTTAATCTGTATGTTTTAATGGAAGAAACAATAAAAATATATAAGGCATTTTATTCCAGGAATGATCATAAATGTATTTTCCATATCCTATAATCTATTACCTCAGTGTAATGACTTTAGCAATCAAGTGTGCCTGAGTTAATTGCTCTGTAATCCACTTTTTATCAATTTAACTCTTTGAATCTTAATCAGTTAAATATTAGTTGGGAGGGGGGTTAAATTTTAATTGTTTGCTCTTTATAGACTATTCCTAAAAGTTCTTTATTCCTTTAAGAAAAAATATATGGCCCCTTTTAGGTCAAGGTTAATAGAAAACTTAGCTTTTTATTCCAGAATTAACAGAATAGATACATATATATCTCAACACGAAATAAAATGATTATATAAACATAAGAGTGGAAACATATCTCCACTTACATTGGTTTGAAGGCTTATGCATCATGCCCCTGTCTCCTAATACAGAATTTCAACAGGTACATAAAGGCCTGACTATCTCACCATGTTTCATCTCACTGCTGCTCCTTTTGCCAAATGTGATTTATCACTGGTCATTTCTAGGAGCTCTTTTTTTTTTTCTTTTTCAGTAACTTTGTCATTTCTGACACATCTCTGGAAACAGGAAACTTGACGTTTTCCTAAAATATCTTGACTTGCCTTGGCTTTGCAAAATTTCCTCTTTAGAATCAACCTCAGTCAGTCTCCATTGGTGCTGTAAAATCAATCCAAGCAGTCTTATGGGGTGGGTGTCCTGAATATTCTCCATGTCTTAGACTTGAGCATCTTTCTGCACCAGGCTTCCAGATGGAAGCCTGAAATGCCAGGGGCAGTTTCTTTGGGATGTTTATGCAGTGATACATGACCTATGTCTCAAGTTATTTTGTTCCTTTGTTGATTTTCCAGACAAGTAAAATACTCTGCATCCTCTGCACAGTTGCACCTCAGCAGATCTGCTGCTTCATGCAAAGGAAGGAAAAAACATGTTAAGAAAACCCTAGCCATTGGAGAAATTATTTGAATGTACCTATTTGTTTTTATTTAGGTGACCTATATGATGTTGCATGTTGTCCTTTCTAAGAGGACAAAAAGCTTTGGAAATGTCAGTGCCTTTTATAGGTCTATAGGGTTATGTCTGTGGTGTGTATACACGCACACAAACTCTCACAAACATAGAAGAGAGGAAGTCATTTTATTTTACCCAAATCAGCTACTTAAGTAAATTGAGATATATAGAATTTACCAATGAAATGAGTGATTTGATGTGAATAAAAGAGGTGGTGTGTTGTAAATCAGTACTGACAGCCAAATGGGAAAAATTGACAGAGCACTGTAATCACTCCCAACATCCACTGAAGTTATTGATCCAAAACCTCTATAATCCCCTTCACATAACACAAGCAATTTCATATAATACCTGTAATAACAGTGCATTCAAACTCAAGTAGCCATCAGAAGCTTTGTATCTAATGGCAAAGCAGGCCTCTGCTGAGTAAGTGTAACAACTAGAGCACAAAAACGCCGATGACTCTTGCCTTTCATAGGTAGCGGCCTGCGATAAGAGCTAGTTCAGAAGATAAACAGTTCCCAACGCCAAGGAAAATGAGCTATTAATTGCCCTCTTGCTAAAGACATCATAAAGGCCCTAAAGCCCTGGGTGCAAAACAGGGAGAAGGTAAGCAGGATTTGGGGACTGATAACGCCCCGGGCGCCATCCACGCAGCAGCGATCTGATGTTAATTACAAGAGGGGAAGGAGGGCTGAGAGGTATTTAGCTGCTGGGTCATTACATCCTTCCCAGGTGTTTTTCCCATGAAATGTTCCACCAGTTTTACAAGCTCCTTCCCTGGCTGATGGATTATTCCAGTGCCTTATCAAAGCTTTGCCAGCTCCTCATTAATATATAGAGCGAGCGGCGCGGTTCTATATATCATTGTCTTCTTCTCGGGGAGGGCTAATCAGTCAGGCATTATCAGCCCGTCAGCAGAAGGCAGGCAATCAGGCCTGACAGCGGAGAATCATGGGAGAGCAGGGAAGGTTAAATGAGGCTGACAGTTGTGATAATGATGATTATACTATAAATTAAGATATGATGATAAAGGAGAATAAAAGACACAATCTGAAGCAATATTTGGTTTAACATGTCTCTCTTTTTCGGTACTGTTAAATGGCCATAACATTTATCACGCCGAACAAGAATGGACATTTAACTACCATGATAAAATAGGACAGCATCAGATTGAAAACCCAACAAGTTGTGATTATTGTGTCAGGCACTTTTCCACTGGTTGAAAAAACTGGAGATAGAGCATATGTTATAATCATTCATGCATTATTCTGCAGAATGAAAAGAAAATAGATCTATTTTAGAAATGTCTTCCAGACTTCTAGATAAAAAAAAAAAAATCCAAAAGGAAAAAATTAATATATTCTCCTGCTTCCAAGATCGTTTTTATCAATGAAACCATAGGAGCATAAATGATAGTTCTTCCCTGCCACTTCCTCATAATGAATGCATGTATTTATTAGTAGCTGATTTGGAGGATTTGTAATTGTTTCACTGTTAGTCTCTTATTAAGCAAAACACTGTAAATGAAATTACAACATCAACATGTCATGCAAGATGCAAGATCACTCTCTTGTCAGGTGGTAAAATTAAGTAGGTTCACACAGGTGAAATCAAATAAGAACTGGCAGGGTTTGACAGCAGGAACATATGGAATACTGTGGATGTCATGCAACTATTTGGTTGTTTGCTTAGACAGATGGACTACATATTTATCATTTGTTTATGATGTTTGTGTTTAGGGTGCTTAACAATCCTAAATAAATATCATCAGACTATGAGAGTGAGAATGATGCTCATAAGCAGTTTCTGCAGTATCCCAGGCCCTGTGCACCCATGTGGGCAGCCAGACCAGGCTGGGTAGACAGTGCTCTGTCCCTGGATGTGCTTACCATGCACTGAGAAGGAAATGTACTCTCTTACATGAAGAGAAGGAAAAGTTTGGGAGGGGAAGTGCAAAACTTCCTTTTTGGAAAACCACATATTTTAGAACAAGTTGAACAGAAACATTATGCTTCCAGCAGATAAGCTAAATAAATTATTATCAATATACATAAAGATCTTTGTAGAAAACAAATGTTTATGGCTTGCACAAAAATGTAATTTTTGTGTCCATAGAGCTGACCAAGATACTATTACAAAGGCAAAGACTCAGACCAAGCCAATAGCCTAAACTTATAATCTTAATAACTGTTTTGTATGTGAATATCTAAGTATAGTTTTGTGTAATGCACTCATATGTCATGCACTCCTATCCATGATACTCTTGCAAATATGAGCAAGAGGATTTGATAAATCACTGTATTATTTGTTGCCACTTGATCTGTGCAAACTATGCTTTTCTGCTAGATATGAAAGAAAAATAAACTTCAATTAGCATATGCTGTATTAAAGTGATAGTGCAGGAGAAAGAAATTAACATTTTAAAAGTTCTCAGCTGTATTTTCTCCATCCCTTCTTTATTACCTCAGATTGGTATTCACAGTATAAAAGCTGATTATTAATTGTAGAAGTGGTTGAGTTGACTGCACAAGTCCAAGACAAAATTATTTGCTTTATAAATTAAAAAAGTTAGTCTACAACAAGCCTTCCATGAAACATGACTTCTCTGGAATCTGCTCAGACACTATGGTGATGGCAGTCACTTAAGAGCCTTAGACAAACAGAAATCTTTTCTGTGATTATAGTGATTACCCTTTCTGCAGTGACTGACTCAATGGAAATAAAACCAGAGCTATTTTGTAGCAGGTAAAAAAAAAAAAATTAAAAACTCGAAAAACAACAAACGCCACACAACAAAAAAAAAGCCACCTTGAAACAACTGCTGCAATATTGTTTTTCCCTGGAAATGGCCCATTGTCTAATGCACTTTAGAATAGTATTTTTATTATTTGATCAATTTGATTTACCAGAGCCATGAAAATTGCACACATTCCTCTTGTACAGATGTAAAGCAAGGAACACAGATGAGTTTATAAACCTGACAGCCTGTAATGGAAATGCTTATGCAACCAGCACTCTCTGGCTGTGCCTTCTGTGCTTCAGAAAAATCCAAAGACATTCATTACTAGAGGACAGGAGCGTGGAAAAATACAAAGAAAGAACTGTGATCAAATGGAATATCCTAATGCATCATCCTAGGCTTTATTTGTGTTTCTTTTCTGTAATGATACACAGCACTTTGTCTTGTTTCAATTTGAAACATGCTATTGCATCTGAATAAAATCACTAGTGTTTTTCATGAAGATAAGGATTTTGTTTTGCTATTTATCCTCTCTAAGATCAGGATTTTATTAAAGGGGCAATGCTGCTTCAGAGACTTTCTCCCCAGCTTGTTCCATCAATTCAAATGCACACTGAAGATATATTTGCAGGACTTCACTCCAATAAATCAGGCTGTTTTATTTTGGTAATATATTTCTTCTAAGAGACAGAGAGGGGATAAGTCTGGTGCAATCAGGAAAGAGGAAGGACACCAGTGCAAAGATTATGACTACATATTTTAGGGAGATCCACTGCTGGAGTCAAAACACTCTGTGCATGATCAGATTGAAGAAGGATTCTTAGAAAATGGTGATAAAATATAACATTCCCCTCTGCCCTTCCCACCCCAACTGTAGCTACTCTCTAAATAAACCAGTTATTAGTTTTATTATTTCTGGTTGAGGAAATGTCTGGTTAAAAAAAAAAAAAAAGGTAGTTTTCCAAGCTTTTATTCATTTGCAAGTTGTGGAGCTCATAATATATGTTGGGATAAATATCAATGAGTTTAGATGTTCCATGCAGACAATGACCAAACTGAAATCCAATTCAAGACATATCTAGTTAGATTTAAAATTTCTTAGTGGGAAATAGCAACTCCACTGAATTCAGTAGAGATTTTGCAATTCACTGGATTTCTTCTGTGGAGACTTTAATACGTGCAGACACGTATCCTTGGGGCCTAGATACTAAAGTTCAAAAACTGGGATCCCTTGTCTTCCTTCCAACTTCTTTCCTCTCCTTCCCAGCTACCCCTTTAATGGCCTAGGTATGTAGAGTGTACCCCACAGCAGATGGCCACTGCTAACACCAGCCAAGTCTGAAACGCTTGGCTGAGGCTCATTAGCCCGGTTATAGAAACACAACTGGAAGTGTGGTTTATCACTTGGAGGTAAGGTTCTAATTTTGGCACACAGGAGGCTGCAGACAGGGAAATATCTTGTTCCTTATTCCATTTTATTAACTTTGTTTTGTTCACTTGAGCCTAGCACTGTGTAAGACTTTGAATAATCACAGCTGTACAGGTAGCTCCAGTGGAGTGAATGAGGGGCTTTTTCAAGGGCTCTGCTCCCTGCAGAAATGATTTGTACCTCTGCCTGATTGTCACTAACAGAAAATGAGAAATAGGAACATTCAATGCAAAGTAATGTGTTCTGTACAATTACTGGATTAATAATTTTATTCCATTACTGTGTGGGGAGAGAGGACATCAGGTTGAAGATCTGCAATTCTAGTATATTTCTAAGCGTCCTGTTAAGAGAGTGAGCAAGGGTCAGGAAACTTAATTATGCCATAACTAGATAGAAATTGCCAAGTGATAAAAAGAAACATCCAGCCAGATTCAGCAGGAAATTACAGCTTTAATAATATAGCATAATGCCTACTTCTATACAATTATTGGAGAGACCCTGAATGATTTTAAATAACAGGCTTGGTTTTCCAGTAACGACAGGAGGAAAAAAATCTGAAAATGACATTCTGCATTTTGCTGTAAATATTTTTCTGAGGTTTTGGGGGTGTTTTTTTAAAGACTGAATTATTAAAAATCGCATATTTACTCTTGGTAATGTGGAAATGCTATTATTCTGAAATGAGAGAAAGGTTATATTTATGGAGGAATTTGTATTTGTGGAAATTAAGCCTGTGGAATCATTCTTTTAGTGTATTGTGCTTATTGCATTTCTAATTTTGAAATGAAAAAGCAAAGTGCACTGAAATTTATATTAAAAACTCAGGACTGAGTATTTTTGGTTTTCAATTCCAGTTTTTTTCCACACTCTGACTGTGTTAGTGACCAATATCTCTCCAGTATTCTTTCAGTAAAATGTTTATGAACAGATTAAAGATTTCCTTGCATGATGATACAGGATTTCCTTATAATTTTGTAGTCTTTATGAAAGATTAAAAAAAATACTATTTTAGCATAAAGAAAACTCTTCATCCTAATGAGAAGCAGCTCTTTTTTTTCTTTCCCCTCTAAGATGAAATAGGATATTTTAAATATTAAATTCTTATCACCTTTGTAAACACTGCATGTGATATTAAGGCCTTTTGCAATATACGTGTATGTGTTTGTCCATTTATTTCTAATGTAAGAAAGAAAAGTCATTTCTGGTACTACCCAGGAGAGCCTAGCATTTCATTTTGTATTCTGAGGATGCAGATTAATCAACCTGACTCTCTTACCCAGGGCTAGCCATTCTGCCTAGAAATCTGCATATCTGCATATTACTGTTCTTCCCTGAATTTAATTTCCTACAGGAGCTGATATTAATCACCCTGTTTAAACAGAGGGGATTTGGGGTCTATACAACTCTGACATTTTTTTATGGAAGTTGTAGAATATTTTCTCCTTTTTCATTATTATTTAAAGAGACAATAGCATGGTACTTTAAAGCAAACTATAGGAGATTATTTTTATTTATTTGAGCTCATATATACTTAGTTTAGATTTTAATCATAAAATATGGAAGACCAAGAAAGCAGTTCTATGTTTTTCCTTCCAGAGTCTGCCTTCCCTGGCAAGAAAATTCCTCCAGATACGATGAAAGGGAGTTGGACCATGCATGTCTCAAATACATCCTAGCTGAGAAAGTTTTTTTGAACCCTTTATTTTAAAAGTGTACCAGCTTCATCGCTTTAATATCAAGCACTACACAAGCAGGCAAGCATTTCTACACTTCTGTTTTGCAACTGGTGAACTCAGGAAGAGAAACGCGGTTTTTTTGTCAGATCAGCTCTGAAATCCATAAGGCAGACATGGCTTCTCTTGTGGATTTCAGTGGCCCCACATCCTCGACAGGCACAAAGGGAAGCACTTGAGGAGATGTGACACTGTCACTGAGGGGTGGGAGGAGGAAATTAGCTTGGTTGTCTCCCCATCCTTTGCCAGGTAAATCTGTATCTACATAAGGCCACGGGTCCTGTCTGCATGCAGTCACAAAATTTGGTCAAACAGGGAATCCTCATGGCTGGTAACTCTTTGTTGTCTCCAGGCAAGAACAAAGGAAATTTCAGGAAGGCAGTGGCAGCAATGCTTTCACCATCCTGCCTTAAAGCCCCTCCATATTTTGTGTTTGAAAGTGGAGAACAATGAACTGTCACTGTGTGACTCCACCGATGTCAAGCACATTGTATCAGGCAGGAATTCAGCCCAATCCGTCTGTCCCTCAGCCAGTATTACTTGGCATATTTTATTTTGGCTGCCGAGACTGCAGTTATGGTCCAAGCACAAACAACTCAGAAGAACAACATGCTTGGAAATATGTGCCTGCATACCCCAAGAGTGCGTGCCAGCTGGAAAAACAGCATACATCAGTTACTGACTAGATATACTGCCTATGTTAAAAAATGAAGCTGCTATCCAGATTTTTTGTTTAAATTTACACCCTGGCCTATTGTGGCACTCCAGGTTAATTTGGATTGGCACTTCCTTTGCAGAGCTCTCTGATGCAGCTCTGAAAAAGATGGGGCTTCCTTTTTTTTTTTTTTTTTTGGGAGG